>CM030843.1:2961304-3176304 GCA_018105865.1 Metaphire vulgaris
GTTTTCCTGTAAAGTCCTTAAGCGTCTAGGATATACTTGCATTCGTTTTGTGTGACAAAACACTTGACATACGAATGTTCATTTGAAACCTTAATGACTGCAATTTGCAGCCGGATTTTGCAGTGTAATTTCATGACTGTACAGTAGTTGATATAATTGGTGTGTTGTGTCGGGCATTATGCTGTGTAGATCTTGTCTGGAATGATTTTCCTTCCTTTTAGTTAGCCACATAGATTTCAGTTTTTCAGTACAGTGTATATAGTATTTTACTTCTAATGTCCAAATGTCCTAAAGTTGCGCTTTAAAGTATGAGGCAAGGCGCTTAGTGTTTGAATGTATGCAGTGATGTCACAGCTCCTGCACTTATATTGGCCTCTGGCTGCATTAGTTTTTTTTTGAATTTCACCTTTTGACCAAGTTTTGAAGACGCAGAAATGTAGTTATCAGACGTCAAGGCGCGTGGCCTTGTGGAAAATCATAAACCAGACGTCTTATTAACTCTAACTCACTGCCCTTCGGATGTTGGCTATTGCCTGGCTGATCATAAACCTTCCCCATAGCTATTTTAAGAAAGGATGAGCGCCTAAGAATATAGGCAGCTACTGTCGTGCTGCTTTCCAAGGCGCTATAGAAATCCACGAGATTTTACTTACTTACTTACTTACTTACTTAACTCTCCATGGTGGTTTTTGGCTTGTCAAATCCTCCAGAAATTGCCATTCACTTGCTTTTGTGAGAAGGCTGCATACAATGAAGAGCCCCCTTTACAGTAGGTACTGTAACTCTTCATAACTACCTCAAATGGGACTCCTGCCTATGCTGATGCCTACCCATGATCATGGATATAAAAATAGATGCTTACAGTGATTATGAGGTACCCGGTAAGCTACTTAACCGGTAGTATCTGATTACTGATTTGTACAATGAACGTGTCTTGGCAATGTATGACATCCGTGGTTCGGACATGTATCAGTTACCTAGTTTAGACTTATTTAATTGTTTGTCATATATACAAATTAATTTATTATATTTCATGTATACAATGCTCAAGTCTGCAATAAGCATGACAACTGTGCTTCCTAATTCATTGCAAACTGTCTTGCAGACGGCTATAGTTTAAAACTTTTACATCATTTTTGTTGATTTGTAGTAATACATTAAGAGTTAGCATACAATTTTCCTTTTTTTCAGTCAGCAAGCATTCAAAAGTCATTTTATTTGTTTTCATTTTCCAGAAGATGATTATGTTTTCAGAATATACATGTAGCTTCTGTTGTGTTTGTAAATTGTATGTGCAAGATTCTTCGAAAGCTTGTAATCCAGTTACTGACACCTAAACAAGTCTATTGTACTCAGCCAGATTTCTTAAGGCTCATATTAGGGTGCTGAACTTTAGACCAAAAACTTTAAACCAATAGTACGAAGGGTTGGAAGGTCTGGGGTGAATAGGCAGTAAGATGGGAAAGACTAGGATTTCTTACTGCTATACCGCTTTTCCAGCATAAAGGATAGAGACCCTGTTGTATGAAATATGAATACAAGTGTGATGTAACTCAATATGGATTCCATCTCTGTCCAAAGATTAGCAGACTTTGCCCCATTGGGAAATCTGCACAAGTAAGTAAATCTCTGGCAATGTTTGCATTTAAGCTGCGCTTGAGGCTGAACTTGTTATCCGAATTTTTCAGCATCTGAAGTGTGACTTGCATAGATCTCAATCGTGTTGTTTTTAGAGTCAACTGGGTTTCTGAAAAAAATATCAGTTTCCGTCCGCTATGTGGTTCTAGTACGGTACTCATGATGGTGAGCGTTGAAGGCCGTTGACAAGCCAACCTTGAGTGCCAGAATTTACGGCTATAGCTAGCTGCCCCCACCCGCTTAAAAATGACGGGTTGGGGAGTTGACTTGTGTGAAGAACCAAGACTGAAATTGGTCTAGAGAACCGTTTTAATTATCCCCAAAAATTCTGGAGCTATCTTCTTCCTCACAGCTGTTGAATCATCCAATATAATCTGTGCCTTCAGATGTGGACTGAAGCTGTATAATATCGGTTCTCTTGACTTTTTGCTCCCCATAGTCTTGCTTTCTTTTCCCTGTCTGACTCATATCTCTGGCATTGACCCTATCTGTTGTTATCGTAGTCAGTAGTGTATTAAAACTGGTGTTATAAAAGTGCAAGGGATTATATTATATGATGATATAAGGTGTCAATTTCCTCCTACAGCAATTAATTATGTGTTTAGTTTAGCTTAATTTGTGGCAATGAATGTGGCCAAATAGTTGAGTTGAAAGTCATTGAGAGACCCTATGATAGGAAATCAATCACCATCATAGAACTTCTATAGTGCCATTTTATTTAGTAATATCCTTGACATCACTCGATGGTCGCCAGTGGCGTCGCCAGGAATTTTGAGTTGGGGTGGGAGCAAAAGGGGGCTGGCGTGTCAGATTCCTTACCCCCACCCCACATACCCCTCCACAAAAAACTTTCTCACGGGATTTGCGCAAATCTGATAGGTGGTCTGAGGTCAGGTTGGGTGGGCAGTTGCCCCCATTTGCCCCCCCCCCGTAGCACACCTTGATTTGAATAGTTATCCGTCACACTGTCAAATCCAACGAGTTTGACATTCCCTGCTTTCCAGTTTGTGTCTTTCTGTTTGGCGGTTATTTGTAAAACCAGTTTTGTCGTTCGTTTCTTTTCCCCACAGTGCATTTCCAGTGATGATTCTAATATCTATTGTATATGCAGGCCTTTAAGACACGAATTCGTCAGGATAGCATTGTCAGCAACGACTACGACAACAACAACGACAACAGCAACATTGTCAGTGACAAGAGCATCGTCAGAGGCAACCAAGATGCCGACGGGAAGTCCAAACATCCGGACGACGACGGCGACGACGACGACGACAACAGCAGGCGGAGGATCGGGTTCTCTGAGTTCTTCTTCTGGCGTCGGTCGATCTCAGCAGAGTCACAACTATTCCAATTCCAGCGGCAGCTGCAACGGAGAGCAGCTCAGCAAAACGAACCTCTACATCCGGGGCCTGAAGCCAGACACCAGCGATAAGGACCTGGTCAACCTCTGCCAACAGTAAGTCCCTTGGAATATCATCGTTGTAATCAGGATCTCTGAATGTAACTGCCATCGTCACTTGCTGCATGTGTGTGTGTGTGTGTGTGTGTGTGTGTGTGAACTAGTCTTTAGTTCTTTCTCCTGCCTCTGCACTTAGTATCTCCTTGCCAATGTGTTGATATTTGAAAGAAATGCATTCCTATTGACATATATCTTTATTAGATATTGAATTGTAGTAGTATCAATTTTCTTAGTACGATAGTAATAAACTAATTGATTGTTTGGTTGATTGATTGTATGATTGGTTGGTTGGTTGGTTGAGTGTTTGAATTGTCTGCTAAGAAAACCCCTGGATACAACCAGAGAATGGCATTATGGAGTACTTTGTATTGCTGCAATATATGTATGGCATGCCAGCATTAAATTTTATTCAGTCATCTACTCATTCACTGAGTATTCAAAATATTCAAGTTATAACAACATTCAGTTCTTCTGCATCATTTATAGTTTTTCAATCAATCAAATCAATCAATCTATCAATCAGTTTACTGTACTTCAGTTGTTTATTTCTGGACTGATTGATTCAAAGTGCAGTGTAGTTGAAGATTGTTGGTTTACTGTTGATTTTATCAAAGATGTTTTTATATTTGTCTGGGGTAAGTGTTGCCTGTATTTCTATGCTCCCACTCACATAAATAGCTCTAAATTGGTGTACATGTGCAATGTATGTGATCCATTTGTTAGCCATGTGCATTTCAAATTGTCAAATTTTCAAAATTGCGTGTGTAATTCAGAGAAAATTGGACTGGGTGAATTCTGATTGTACTGTTACTGGTACTATTTGCAAGATATGATCATGTATTCAGTGCTATGCCATTGAACCAGTTTGAAATTGACAAACCAAGTCTCCATTTGGTCCAAACTACTGGTCATTGCAAGTATTCACTTCTTCGTTTGGTTGACTAATGTGATGTAACGTAACGTAGCATTTATGTAGCACCTTCTCGGAAATATTCTCCAGTCAGAAATGTTCCCACGGCTGCTAATCCTGAACGGAGAAAAGACCTATTTTCGCATTCAAAGCTCTGACTCGATTGATATGAAGCCTTCTTTCTGAATGCACGACTGTGGGATACATATTATTTTGTCAGATAGAGGAACTGAGAAGACAGAGTAGCTCAGAAAGACATGTTGGGGATTGTCTGTTCAGAAAAGGCTTGCACCGTTTTTCAAGATGTAGAATTGAGAATTGCATGACTGTCCTTGATTGGGTCTTATCAGTGCTGTGAGCTGAGTGGATGATCCAGTTCTGCCGACTGTAGCCCCTTTGCTGATTGTCAGTAGATCAGTGGTTCTTAACCTTTTTATGATTGCATACCCCTGAAACAAGTTTAAGAAAACAAAGTACCCCCTACCAGCGTACCTTATCCCAGGACAAAAGTTTGTGTTCCACGATAATTATATTGAAAATAATCATAAATGGAAAATAAATAATTATAAACTGGCAAGCATCTGTCACTGATTGTGCACATGTTTTTAAACGGACTTTATTTCCGGATTACTCAGTACCCCCCACGACTCCACAACGTCCTTCAAGTACCCCAAAGGGGTACAAGTTACCTACCCCCCCTCCCCGGTTAAGAACCACTGCAATAGATAATGGACCTGGAAGAGGAGAAGAAGGAGGAAGAGGAGACCGATAAGTCAAGTGTGGGTGGATTATTCCTGAAATGATGAAGGTGATAGAAAACAGGCTGATGTACAGGGTGGTAGTTAGTTGTTATGCTGAGAAAAAAGGTCAGCTTTGAATCAACTGGGAAACATTGGGGAGTAGGGAGGGTGGCGTCCTTCGGCGGTGGAGTGTGGGCAGTTAGTTGGCTCCACGCCCTGGACCAGATGATAATATGACTGTTGGCAGAGTTTGGTAGAAGAGGGATGATTCAGGTTATCAGGACAGAAGTGGCATCTGAGAAAGAAACCTAAGTGAAAGTGGTCTGAATTGCTCGAGTGGTTTTAGTAGTTTTGTGGTGTCAGTATTTGGTTGGGAATGACTGGGTGTGTATTTCCCCCCCCCCTCCCTTCCCCCGGATCCGGATATCTTTGGTCAACATTTGCCGGATCCGGATCCAAAGCAAATACTGCAGCGCAGGACTAGGGTAACCCTGCGAGTCTCGAGTTTGCAGGTAGACTACGTGGGGTTGGGGTTGAAAAGAACAAGGATAATTATTAATCATTTCCTCAGAACTACAAGACTCGTTTAGCTATCACGCGTCCCAAAAGCATAAGTTATCTTGAAAAGTTTTTAAATCGCAGTTTCAACTTCAAGGTGAATGTTTTAAAGGAAATCTGTATAAAGTTACAATTAAATCATTCAGCAGAGAAATTAAAATCTAAAGCAGAAATCAATATTCGGATGCCGTAGTTTCATGACTTGAGTATTTGGTGAATCCAGATGATGCCTAGAATATCACACTTTCCGGCCGGGCGGAGGAGTTTGTGGCCGGAGCAGTTTCAGGTCATTCTCTAGTATTTGGGGAGTTAGTTCTCCTGTGGTAGTTGATTCTGGCGGGTAGGAGTAGGCAACAGATAAGAGGTCAGTCTTGAGAATGTAAAATCAGAATTTTTAAGTTAAACAGCTTATCAGTAGAGTTAAATATGCACCAATTGCTTAATGGGTTTGTTTTGGACTTTCTAGTGTCTAGTGCATGCATGCTCCAGGGTACAAATAAATGCTGGCTTTAAGTACTTTTAAAATAACGATTTAATTTTTTTTAAAGTAAAAGTCCTTCTCGAGCCTCGCTGGCTCATAGGGCGGTGCTGATTTCCGTTGCTATGGCCCTCAGCCAGGCTTGCAATACCAGGGATACGGGGATACTGCATCATGTAGCGTACATGTACCTGTTTGACTTATCACAGCTTATTACCACTGGTCATTTTACCATTGCCCTCTAGTGAGTAAGGCTGAGTCCACTCGACCTTAGGGTTTCTTCAGGTCTCGAACCCATGACCTTCTTATCTATCAGACTATCACCCAACATTGTTATCACTCTGCTAACTTCCGGTCCCTAAATAATATGTGCTTTGTTTCACTGAATAAAACTTGAAAATGCCAGTTTTTTTGTATGAAACTCAAAAATGTTAATGATGATGGCAAAATCTGTGTGAATGAATTTTTACTTTGTTTTTTTTTGTTTCAGCCTTTATACAATAGGCTTTGCACTACCCAGATATTAAGGTCGTTTTGAACTTGTGGTTGTGGCCTCAGTGTTTGTATTTGATTCTCATAGTGGGATTAGTTATGCATGTAAGCATCAAACCTGATCACATGCTCGGGCCAGAAGGAATATTAAAAATACTGACAGTTCGACGCCTATTTTAAGACATCTCTTGTTGTATGCATTATTTTCCAACTTGTTTTTCTTCTATCTGAAGACTAAACATTTTCTTTAATTTTGAGTTTTTCACTTCCTTTATTCACTTTGGGCCACTTTTCCTTTCCTGTTTGTACTGACTGACACTGTGGATACAAAAATATGAACATGTTGCATGGCCTGGTGCAATATATGCAATACATGAGGCCCAAGGACAAATATACTTTGAAGGGCTTGAGAAAAATTTTGGTAGTTTTGGAAGGATTTGAAGGGAGTTGAGGATCTGTTAGGATTTTGGTCTAACCTGTTATCAGTGCATTTAGACATAGGGCATAGAATTCCTAGGGTACAAAGACATTTTGCCTGGTGTGATTTATGCAGTTATTTATGTTCATCCATGGTTCATCCCGTTCACAATAGATGTCCTTTTGAGAGTGGCTTGTGAATGTTCAAATGCTCAACTGTTTTGCGGTCTTATGTGTTGACGTTTTTATAGTTTAACAGTTTTGTATTGTTACTGGTAGTATTGTCCTTTATGTTATTATTCTTCTTTTTTTATTATTATTATTAGATATGGAAAAATCATATCAACTAAAGCTATTATAGATCAAGCCACTGGAAAATGCAAAGGTGAGACGCGTTAAATCTTATCTTTGCAAAGATATTCACTGAAGGATTGATAGGATGGATTGATTGACTGTCATTTGTCTTATCAGTATGAGGAATAACAGGTGTGAAAACACTATCAATATCAGTCATTCTTTTTGAGCAGCAAGAAAGCTGATTATTAGCTCTCTGTGTGTGTGTGTGTGTTTGTGTGTGTGCATGTATGTGTATGTGGGTGTGATGTGAATTTGACTTAATATGTTCTGTAGGGTGATCTATTCAGTGCCTTTTAAGAAGTTTGGGGACCCTAGGTATTTTTTAAAAAGTTGCACCAAAAACGGTGATGACCTGTTTTGGCTTGTCGATCGCCCAAAAATTGAAAATCTAGCAACAAACAAACAATTTTTTTCACAGCCTGCTGGATCCCCTCATATGTCATGGGGCCCTGGCACGTGCCTACCACGCCATTGCGTATGCCTTAAAGCAGCCCTTTATCTATGCTGTGGCAGTCAGTGCATTAACCATAAGTGCTGCATAAGTTGAAAAAAATTATGGATACTTTGTAAAAATGTTCATTTTGAATCTAATTTTTATTTTCCATTTGATTTTTATTCATAGGATATGGTTTTGTTGACTACGACTGCGAGAAGTCTGCGGAATCGGCCGTCAGAGCACTTCACGACGCAGGAATACAGGCGCAGATGGCGAAGGTAGTTGGCTAATGCTCGAATATAAGTTATTTGGCGTCTCTGATAAAGCAGACGTCTGTGAGAAAGTCTGTGTGAATGTTTCTGAGCATCTGTCTGCATCTGCATGAATGTAATGTTTAGTCATAGTGGTTCTCACAAAGGGTAGACCCTACTGAACCACTCTAAACCTTGTTATTAATGTTGTTGTTATTATTATTATTATTTTACTATTATTTTATTATTATTATTATTATTATCATCATCATCATCATTATTATTATTATCATTATTATTGTCATTATCATCATTATTATTCTGTGATCTGAACTCAACATATGTACACCTATGTACCGTAGTTATCCGCTTTTATGGTAAATTTTGAAGAGGTTTGAGATTTTTGCTATACCATTTCCTATGCTTAAGATTTAACACTGCTTCAGAAATAGCAATGGCTGATATTTTGTCCTGATTTTTGCTTTTATTGCAGTTCATTTATGCAATTGTAGAATTTCTTTGATTTTGCATTTTCTTATTGATTTTGTCTGTCTAACAGTTGAGATCTTTGCTTACTTTGACCCTTTCGATGCTTTGATATACCTGATGTCCTTGTTCTGCACGTTTCAATCACACCTCGTGTATAGTATACCTATATACACCTCGTATATAGTAAACCTATATACACCCCAGCTCTCTGGAACGTGCTACCAGACAGTGTCACCAACGTGACCAACTTGGAAACATTCACTAAGAAACTAAAAACGCACTTGTTCGGACACTCTTTTAATTCAATGTAAAGCACTCTTGACTCTAGCCCGCTAGGACAATAGCGCTATATAAATTAGCCTATAACTAACTAACTAACTAACCTCGTATATAGTATACCTATATACGCCTCCTATATAGTATACCTATATACAGCTCGTATATAGTATACTGTATACCTCGGCATAGTTTGAGTTTTCCATTTTTGAGTACCGGTAGTGGTTTGTATTAAATGTTTTGTGCCCGTAGCAACAAGAGCAGGACATGACGAACCTCTACATTGCCAACTTACCGGCGTACATCAACGAAACGGACCTCGAGAAGATGTTCCAACCGTTCGGCACCGTCATCTCGACCCGGATCCTGCGGGACAACGGCGGGACCAGTCGAGGTGTAGGATTCGCGAGGATGGAGAGCAAGGAGAAGTGCGAACAGGTCATTCAGGCGTTTAACGGCAAAATGCTTCAGGGTGAGAGACATTTTTGTGGCGAGAGTTTTTCGTGGATTTTTCTTTAAGAGAAGAACGTTTGGATTTCGGGTAAATTTGGCATTATGTCAGCAGTTGAGTGACAATGATGACATCTTTCTTAATTTGCGTGTTCCATTTGTGGTCTTCTTGTATGGGTGTTATGTTTGAAGCCATTGTTACCAATGATGAAACTGGTATCTTTGGATTATGCACTTAGAGCTCTTTACCTTGCATGCTGTAGTGTTTTTTGATGTAAGATTTATAAATTGCATTAGCAGTACTCAGGAGCATATTCCTGCCGTGAGGAATTGTGGGAGGAGGGAAGAATTGTCTTTAAATGTATACCCACACATAAATATATGTATACTTTAATGATGGCCTTTTTTGCTTGTCAGACTTTAGAACATTACAGAAACAAAGAAGCACATAACGTTGGGAGGATAACTGATACTATATACCCCCTCACTAATTATTGGGTGGAACCGTCCTATGCAGCCCCCCCGTTCTACACCCCTGCCGGTACTTGTTGTTTGTTGAAAAACAAAAACCCAATTTACTCAACACTCAGACTTTTTGTTTTCAGATGTAACATTACACAAGGATTTGGGTGTATTTTGCAGGAATTGATTAAAAAAACAGTTAATCGTGGACTTCTATTGCGGTGTTTATTATTAACCCCTTAACTGGGGATCCCGGATATATCCGTCCATTTTACATTGAGTTACAGTTAAATACACGGTTAAGGGGTTAATATTTTCACCAATTCGATCATCTTGCAGGATGCAAGGAGCAGCTGACTGCAAAGTTTGCGGACGGGGGAAGCAAAAAGAAGCATTACCAGAACAATCAATGGATTGACAGACAGCATGATGTGAGTGACACAAGTGGTCTTTCACTTGAACATTTAGGGTTCTAAAAATAAATTGTATGAAACAGGATTCTGCTTATGGACTTGCATTCTTATTGATAGGCTCCATGATTGAAGACTTAGTGTGAAAGTGCATTAACTGCTCTGTGTGTGTGATTTTTTTAAACATCAGCTAGTAAAAAAGCTACTTAACTGTTACTACATACTTGCATATAATGATTATATAATGATTTATTTACATATACAAATATAATGATTGTTTTTAAAAACTTAATGATCCTGCCATTTTTCAAAAATAAAGGACTTTGAAGACTGATAGACTATGGAGAAATAAAATTATATTTAATCTGTTTTGACGGCATGCACCGTGAAAATTGTAAAAATTAAAAGTGTTGTTTATAGTGAAAATATTGAGTAGCAAGTCAAGACATCTGTTCTGTTTGCCTGCCATTAAGTGAAGCTTATCATATTATATGCAGCTAAATGACAGATAAATGCTTCTTTAGGATAATTGATCATTTAGTGGAATTTGGATGATTGTGGCACATAGACAGGATGCTGAGAGCAGATTTTAGTCGCTTTTCATTTTGAACGTGAATATAGTTGTATAATATAAATTATCTAGAAGTTTCTGCTGTGCTCATCAAAGTCTTAGTCTAAAAATGCGCATTAATTGCCCAAATTCAAATATATTGGGTTTGTTAAATGTAGTCAGTAGAAATTTTGATGTGTTGTATGAATTTCAATCCTGTTCAAAACTGTGGGTGTCATTTGAATTTTTGATTAATTAGTCAAGTGTAGCAAAGGTGTAGCAATAATAATAATAATAATAATAATAATAATAATAATAATAATAATAATAATAATAATAAGTTGTCATATATGTTTCTTGTTTTCTGTTTCAACAGAGTCTTAGTCTGCACCATCGTTATGAGCATATTGCAGTTGCTCCAAATGGGTGAGTAACAGGTTATATTCAACACCATTTTGTTTATCTATTTGGCTCTGGGCTTGAAAAAAAATGCCCATATATAAGAATAGTCAGACAGCCTACAGATGTATGTAGACCCAGCGATCAGAAAACCATGTCTCCCAATCATTTTGTCATACTTTCCTGAATAAAAACAGACATGGGGTCTGTTTTCAGACCAATCGGTTTTCATACATCTGTAGGCTGTCTGCCTATGGGCATTTCCTTTTCAAAACAAAGCCAAACAAGCACTTGAAAATGCATTATTGAATGCCCAAGAAGATCAGGTGATTGCCTCAATATAAGAGTTGAGCCATCAACTGGGATTATGTTATTTCACACAGGCTTACTTAGCCTCCTAAACCACTTAAAATTACATTACAGTGAAACCTGCTTAATTGCATAGGTGCCGTGCAAGCCTTGCTTATGCGATTAACTGGGCTATGCGAATAGCTGAGACGTCTGATAATTAATTATACGCACAAAACACTGGTTCAGGTTTTTGTGTTGTTATGCGATTCTGCGGGTTATGCAATTAAGTGGTATGTGATTAAGTGGGGTCCACTGTATTATTATATATACCGTAGTCTGCATAATGCTATTATACAGTATGCCTTGTGCTTATGCCCGGTGCATTGTGTCAAAGAGCTCTACAGAATTGGTGTTTGTGTTATTTACGTTTGCATTTTTCGCATAGTTTATTTACGTGTCGGTGGAGGAGAAATTAGTGCAAGACTTGACTGACTGTTGCAGCTTGGCTCCCACACTGATCACCTCACTCAGTGCAATTCCGCGATACACCAGTGTAGCTACAGCCCCAGTGAACAGTTACCACATACCGCCTGGAAACTGGATTCCATATCCAGGATACCTAGTTCAGTCGCCGATGGCTACAGTGAGTATTGTTCTTGTGACTGCAAAATGTTTCGATGGACACGTTCTATATATAATTAATTATGTCAATTTAATGTTATTTATGTATTATGACTGAAATTTCACAGTTATATGTGTGTGTGTTTGTGTGTGTGTGTTTGTGTTTGTATGTTGGATATGATTTTTTTCCTCCAGCATCTAAAATAAGTCTGCTGCCCTTTGCTAGAGAAAAGACTGTTTCTTTGATAATTAGCACTGGAATATTGCCAGTCATAAGGATTTGGGTACACAAACTTTGGCACTACACTGTAGAAGTTTTTCAGTCAACTACTCAGTTGTGAATGAGTATGTTAGGTGCCTACTTGGCTGAGAGAAAGGCTGCAGGGGTGGGGCTGGCAACCACCCTCTTTCAGCAGATGAGGTGAGAAATCGAGGATGTTGTTACCCCTTTATATGTCCTTTTGGTTTTGAGTGCATGGAAGACATTTGCCAAAAGCATTTGACGTAAGTTACCATGGCAACTATAGCAAATGATGGTGGTGGCCAGGGATATTTCTAGGATTGTGCATTGGGGGGGTGTTGACCTCAAATGGGGGTTGTCCTGAGCTAATTACTATGCATTTTGTATGCATACCATTGTCACATTACCAAATTTTGGGGGTGTCGACCTCAAATTTGGAGGGGTGTTAGGGGGTGTAAAAATATCCCTGGTGGTGGCGGTGATGATGATGATGATGACGACGATGATGATGATGATGATGATGGTGGTGATGATGATGATGATGATGATGTCTAGGTTGTTCCAGCCAATCTCCATCCAGGTTCAAATGCTCCAGCAGTGATGGATCCATTGTTGTTGCCACATCTTTCAGCCCAGCTGGGTCAACTCCACATAGCACCTCCACAGGTTGGTAGATGTATTGTTGATGCTGTTTCTGTTATTACAGAAACTGAAATAAGTAAGTATGTGCATTATCTCTATCAAGGTCTTCTTCAACAATGAAGGCTGACCGCTGTAAACGTTCTCCACGTGAATACCGGTATATACATACCGGTATATGTGGAATTTTACAGTGGTTTTGCATGTGTGTGTGTATGTGTATGTATGTGTGTGTTGCAATCACTTTGCTGATTGACTACTGGGAAAAAACATTCATTTCAAATCTATCTGAAAAAGATTACTTCAGTGACCAAGATATCTCTGTCTGGTTGGGAAACAGCGTAAGGCAGGCAGCCTGGAGTTGCAATGACTAAGGCAGTGACATGCAGTGCATACACCTCCAGTATTGAATGCACTTTAGGAATCCGTTATTATGTTGTTGTTATTATGTTCGCCTTGAGCAGTTTAGCCGGACGTCTATTAATCAGACAAGATGACGCATTTAACCAACTAACAGCTGCCTATCCCTCCTCTGATGTAATACCCATTATACCTTGCATAAGCCGATATGATATAGTGGCGTTTATGTAGGTTAAGACCGCACAGCTGAATAGCGCCCACTCTCCTGCCAGAGCAGTGAGGACGTTGGCTGAAAAATAAATGTGCCAAAATTTTCAACCCGAAATAGTAATACACTGGTCCGCAAAGACAAAACAAGCCGTGATCAGTATTTCAGTGAATGAATGAATGAATGAATGAATGACTCGTGCTGTGGTGTGATTAATCGTTTCAGCTGAAACTGTTTTGTTTTTCCAGTTTCTTTCTGGACCATCTGGTCCTCAGTACATCCACATGGCATTCCCCCCGCCCCCCATGCATCAACTGGCAATTGAGGTAAAGCTTTGCTCTGCTCTTTCTCTCTTTTTTCATATTAACCCCTTAACTGGGGATCCCGGATATATCCGTCCATTTTACATTGAGTTACAGTTAAATACACGGTTAAGGGGGTTAACCTGTTTGTAGGATCATAATTATTTTATTGTTAAGAAATTGCACTTGTAGTTTGAATGGTTCATAGGAAAGCAGGCTTTGGACAGAGATTGTTTCTCTTCTCCTGCTTCTCCCTTTTAGTATCCTAATTCTTTCATACCAATATTTACTATTGCAGACTATGATCTAATATCAAAATCTTTATTATTATTCTTCAGATTTTGAATTGTAATATTAATGATTTTTGGTCTTGATTTTGATAACTAATAAACCGATTGATTGATTGGTTGGTTGATTGATTAATTGATTGAAAGTTTCCAAAAGCATGCAAAGCATTGGCTATGACCAGCACCTTGATATTAGTTGCTATTTGATGGGCTATAGTCTCTAATGTCATGTTTAAAATCTAACCACACCGAACAGTGGCCAATTTAGAAGAGTGAGAACATCCATGTGGATACAGGTCCAAGCGTGCAATGGCAGTGCTTTGACGATAAGAAGAACTCTTTAATGTCTTATGAATATCTGATTTTCCTTCAGGGTCAGACGTCTGGACCCACGGTCATCGACGAGACGCACTTCCCCGTTCAGTACAGCCACTCGGTGTCCAAATAAGACGGACCGTTAGGAACTTCTGAGTAAGTTTTGTTTTACGACGGCACTCGATTGAAACGACGACCGAGCAGTTCACTCGAGTGTCATTGAAATTGCAGTAATACAAGTTCACCGGTCGATGCGCACCTGTGCTCTTAATAAGCGCCGTGCTCTTATAATTAATCCTGTCGTATAAATTCGTTTATTTTGCTTCGGCTACACTTCTTAGTAAACAGCTGATATATTATTGCTGCAGTGCCCCATTTCATAATCTACCCCAATGTTGCATATACTGGTTGTAGTTTGGTCCAGTGTTTATTCCAGGCCTGTTTTTTTTTTTGGGGGGGGAATCGCCTCCCCAAAAAAGTTTTAAAATCTCCCCAAATTTGTATATGTTGGCTTGGGGATGGAAATCCCCCTCCAAAAAAAAGCATGGAGAGACAAATCTTGTCCCCCCAAAAAAGAAACATTTAAAACTCCCCCCCCCCACCCAATGTCAAGGTGGCTAGAATAAACACTGGTTTGGCCGCTGTTGCTGCTTCAGTCTCTGATGTCTTGATGTGTCTCTAGTTTGGTTTCGTTTTAGGAAACTGGCCCTTGGCAAAGGTGAGGAGAACGGGCCGCAGAAATAGATTCGAGATTTGTCGAATACTTTTGCTAAAGTCCTTTTTCAATGCTGGCCCAGGATTGTGTATTGCACAATCCGCTTGAGCATAAAAAGGCCAAAGATGTGACAATATTTTATTTGTAACATCTTGGTGTGGCTCTAACTTTGTCTCAAAATAAGGATTTTCCTTGACTGCCATGAGATTTGCTCTTTGTCAATTTTTGCATGTCTTGTGTTTTTACGTTTATTGCGGGAGAAATGATTTTTGTACAGTAATGCGTTCTATTTTCAGTTTTTCAGTTGTACACAGAATGATATTTGCAGTTTGTATTTGGAGCTCTAATGAAATTGAATCTTGAACTATTTGTCTCAGTTCTTGTGATAAAATCATGATTTGATGATGTGACTCAACATAAGAAGTGCCTATTGATTTTTTACTATTTTAACAATTGCCTTTATCGTAGGATTATTCGGTTGAGAGCTAGAGCTTTTGCTCATTTTTTACAGGAGCGCTTTAAAAAGCAGCTGCATCTGTAAAAACGGACGATTTTTGTGGTTTTAAAATATTTCCATAAAGCGATTAAATTGCCGAGAGAATCGGATTGTTTGGATTTGTACTTTTTTGTGTCAAAAGATTCACGAATTCAGTTTTTTGCGCTCTTCAAGATGGCCGTTATTTTTTGTGTCTCGTGAATGTTCATAACGTTACTGCGGCTTCTCTTCTACCCTGATTGGTACTGTTGAAGCTCGTTGTTCGACTGGAGCATCCACTGACCTTCACGTCTTTCGATTTCCAATTTACTGATGTTGTGTGCAGACTGCATTTGAAAGTATGAAAAAAGCCACTTTGCTTTGATATATGGTGTTGTTGTTGTAGCGTTTCTATTAATAAAATCAAGCTGTATCTAATGAATGTGTTTTGTGATAAGCAGATGTTTTGATCAAGTGTTACTTCCAAAGGTTTTACTGGCTTACAGAAAGAGTGAATGAAACTTATTATTTTATTTTTTGTGTAAGTTATATATTTTGAGCGTGAAGAAGTTACTGATTTACGTTGCTATTATGTTGTTGTCAGACCTTTTGACAGTGTGAAGGCTATTTCTCTATAGCATCAGCTTTCTTGTGGTTTTGGTCTTTGCTGCATAATTCTTATAGTAATGTCTGCAGTCATCTTGCATTTCATGTGAAAGTTTATTTCCAATAATCTTGCATTACATTTTATAAGAAACATGAAATTATATAAAGAAATAACAGCTAGTTTAGCTAATAAGAACAATACATTATATAATGGAAACAAGTATACCAAAAGGGAAACATAATTCCTGCCAAGAGGTACCTAGTAAATTTATTTTACATAGTAATTGGTTTAAGTACCAATGCAAGATGATTTACAAAATAACCATATACAGTGAGTCAATATTGGAAAGCTGTAAAGCAACTTAAAAGATAAACAGGAACATCAAACTACTTTGGTCAATTGGGTGAAAAGTCTAATAAATAATTTTTCAACTTATATTTAAATTCATTAATGTTAATAATAAATAATTAATTATTTAATTTAGCAGTACAAGCAGGCATGCTGCGCTATACGCTGGCCCCGTATGGCTGAGGGCGTTATAAATGGAGATCAGCGCCTTAAGAGCCTTGCCTATGGGTAGGTATGAGTAGGAGCTCGGGAAAGACGTTGACGTGTTGATAGCTCATGTGGTAGTGAAATATATTTGTGTGCTGGAGTGCAGTTGTTAACAATATATTTCCGATTTATATCCCTTTGAATATTGTAAAATCAGGTTCTCCGTCTAAATCTATTGAATTAAACATTTTAATTTTTATTATGATAACTTTGCAATGAATTTGGTATTATTGTTCTAATTGTGTCAGTCACTTTGTGATTATCGTAAGAAATTTTAAAATAATTTTGTTCATAACCATTAGGTTGTTTTACACTTACCGGTAGTCCTGATGCGTGAAGATAAAACTATCTGGGACAAATTGACATCTCATAAAATAAAAATGAATAGGTTATAGTTATATTCGTTGTTTAATTTTGTATATGTGTTTATTTATACATTTGGATTTGATTTTGGCCAATTTGTTACCGTGAAGATTGTAATATAACCACTGGAATAGCCATTAATATTGCCCTAAAATTTTTGCCCAAATAGTTCACTGTGCTCCCTCAAGCCCCCTAGATGGGACTGGAAATGTTAGCCTGTAGATGCCTTGGTTCCCCCCCCCTGCTATTCCAGAACCCTGGCTACACCACTCTGAAAGTAACTTATTTGCCTTCTTGTATTTTGTCTTAACTATTTGTTGAGAATGAAAATTGTTGCAGACCCTATGATATTTTTTGTCACTTTTTTCTTTTCACCTGTTTACTTAATAAATTTGTCAGACATCACTTTGCATACCTAGTTTATATATTGTGAATTGTTTGTACTGTACACGGATTCTTGTTTGTGTGCATCTGTGAATGTGTGAAATTTTGCTGAATGCAGTTGATGTGATTTATTGAGATCAGGTTGTAAGAGATTATGGTATTCAGAACTCTGATAGACGTGTTTCTTTCACACAAGTCAGATTTTGGTATTTTCACGTTTGTATATTGAGTTTTGCATAGCGTCTGTCCTCTGTCCAGCTTTTGATTCAAAATTCTTTAAGAAGTTGGACAAATTTCTACGCAGGAACCATCTTGGAATTGTGTGAAATGAGGACCCCTTCTGTTGGAATAAAAACGTTCTTTATGTCTCAAATCTTGTAAATGAGCTTTTAGCGGCCTGTATCTTGCAAGTAGGTGTTCACAGTAGCGTCACTCGGTGGGCAGCAGTTGAATGAGGATGAGCCATTGTAGACTGTCTCTTCTGTGCATTGTGATGCTGCTGCTGCTGCTGCTGCAAGACAAGACAGGGCTATTTGAAGGAATTATGTGAGTTTTAAAAATTTTTGTCTTCTAGACCCCTGCATGCTGTTGATATCGCTTACAAATGCCTACGTTGTCGGTATGCGCTGTTGGAGATTTACGCTGCTTCTGCTTCCTAGTTCGCTTTATCTTTGTCATTTTTCCTGCGTTGCTTGAATGTATTTGCGACCTTCCAAGGAGAAGAAGAAACCAAATGATATTTTGAGACTTTGAGACGAAGATTGAGAAACTTTTTGTAGCTAAATGCGTAGCAGTAGACGCTTTATGCTAGTCCAGCTGTTCGGTTTGACAATTCTCACACGTAGTGTAAATAATTTTCAGTTGTTGATGTAGCTATTATTAGTTCTGCTGGTTGAAATTCGGAATCTGTACAGATACACCTCGTTGTAGCGTTGTAGCCGTAATAGAGAAATGATTTCTTATTGTAGATTTTTTTGGTGGAAGTATTTTGTTGAATGTTGAAGAGTTTAAAGTCATTTTTGCTATTTTTGATTATTTTGATGCTTTTCTATGTGCCTTAAAAATGTTGTTGCAGTGATGAAGATGATGATGATGATGATGGCAACAATGGTTGTTATTTCTAATGGTTTCATAATAGTATTACTGTTATTACATTATTATTATTATTATTATTATTATTATTATTATTATTATTATTATTATTATTTTCAGGACTATTTACATCTAATGTAATCTGGTAACTTGGAGCTTACTGGTTATAAATTAGTGACATAGGCTGTTAGCATCTGAGCTGTTGAGATCAGTTCAAAAAGACAAAAAACTATTTGAGGGAGAATTTGCTTCTACACATCGTTCGGATAGTCCAATACTCGTTATATGCAGGAGTGATTGCAGGGTGTAGACCTACCAATATGTAGGCAATTCCTTATTCACATCTAAGAACAGGGCATTCGAAAATGTCACACTATCATAAGCCCATGGGCAGAATCCAGAGCCTCTGTTTCCGAATTTAAAACTCAATTTATTCAATGACATAATGAGAATATGACTTGTTCTCTCTGTCTGTATTACCGGTAGTCATTTTTCTTATCACCACTCACGTCATTAGTAACGCCCTTGTATTGGCCTGTGACAATGAGGACAATAAGAACACTTCTGACTTTTTTGTTCCGCTGAGATTGCTGGTGTTCAACCTTATCGGTTAAGCGTTTCATCGGTTCAAAATCCGTGCCTTTACGTGTAGCAGTAGTCGTGTGGCTTGTACTGTACATACGCTCTGATCAAATGCAAGATGTGTGATGTGATAACTACTTCTTGAAGTGCATATTAAATTTGATGTGTTTTGAAAATTTCAACATGTATTTCACTTGAGTAATCAGTAAAATGACGTTATTCTGTCTTTGGTATGATTTTCCAATTGTTAGTCTGCACAGATATCAAAGTGATCTTTGGGACACCTTTTAGGTTTCTGTACACTATGGCCTGGTTTAGATCTAGTGGTAATTCTTTAGAAGTTATCTCCCACAAGTCTTTATTGGAGTGCTTGCTTGTCTCAGGAGTTTGAGATTTTATAACTCGAATTTTTACACTCCGGAGTACAATATTTCCTTTTTAATGAGTGACGTCACGCTTGATTTCACAATGACCGATTTGAGTCGTATTGGGATTGTAAAAGGTACGAGATTTAATTAAACTAGAATATAATTCAGTGGTGTATAATTTGCATTTATGTCGAATAAACGTTTTCAGAGAGATTTAAATGAATTTATTTGCTGAGTTTCTGAGGTTTGTGTATTGCGTCCTATGAGCTCGCAAAGCTGCAGTTGTTCGTTGTTAATTGTGAAGAAGGAAAATAATTTTAAAATATAAAATAAATTAAACTGACGGAATTGAAGCTTAGATTTTAACGTTATAGAACTGCAGAAATGTATTTTCAAAAGGCTGTTTGCCATTTATGGCTAAAGCAACTAATTCTAAAATTCAATTAATATTTTTGTTGAACATCGTTCTGTACATTATTCTTCTAATTTATACTTTATATTTCGACTGTGCCAATCAAATGTGCAGGCTTTAGGAAATCCTTTCGAAGCAGCATGAAATTAGATGGTAGAAAATATTTTAGATGTTGCCTTGTTTCATTCTAAGTTCTGCACCTTTTTCTTCCAGATTTGGTGACCAGTTAAAAAATTGTATCCAAGTGTTTGTTTTAAACAATTTAAAAGTAGCGCCCATTGCGGACTTTAAATTAATCAAAGCACTTGTTTATAGTAGCTGTTCAGTGTTGGAGTTGTGGAATTTGAGCTGGGGGGGTTGAGAACTGAAATTCAATGAATGACAAAACAGCTTGTACCCGATATGCGATTTTTGGGAGGTTGCAAAGTTAGCTGGTGGGTTCAACACCCCCCGGCGACTCCAACCCTGTAGCTGTTATGTTGTGTATGATAGTAGAAATCTCGAGTCCTGCTATCGTTTTAAAGACATTATAATAAAGATGGCAGATGTCTTTGGATTTGATGTCCGTGGTTCGCCAATCGACAGCTGCTACTTTGGTGTTGAAGAGTTGTTTAAATTCGACCGATCGGTTTAAAAGAGATCTGTTTACTGCGTCGTGTGCATTGCGAGTTTTAATAAACGAAAGTATTTGTGTGTCACTGTCATGTCGTTGCTTTTAGAAAGATCAGTTTCGGCAAAGACAACAAACTCGCGAGGTTTTCAACCCCGCTGGTCGATCAGGGCTGGAAAACTTGGTGTTTAGAAATAGGATTGAAATGAGTTTTTCATCTTTTGACTTTAAACCAACCTAAAAAAACCCTAAGTTTTTCAAACCACATTTTCCAGTCCTGGGGTCATCTAATACAGAAACATTTGATCCATTTGCAATTAGACGGTTAGACCCATGCGGAAAGTCAGACTAGGGGGGCCTACTGGTCTGATTCAAATAGTTGGCCCCCATGATTAGAAGTTGCCCCCCCCCCCCATCCAGCCACTGTGACAACCTATTGAGAGCCATTTATTCCACTTAATTAATTAAACAACAAATGGTTATGATATTAAAAATGCCAAACTAGAGCCGTAATAATGTGATTTTATCCCCTCATCCAGAAGTGACAACCACATTTATTCCACAATTAATAATAATATTAAAAATACGTGTAATAATGTGATTTAACTGAGTAACTCCACATTCAATAACCTAGTCTTCCGAGATAGCCTTTAAATCCGTTTACTGTTTCAACTGTCACTCCCACCTCGTCCAAACTGTTCCATTTGTCTAGGTCCTACAACCCTTGCACTAAAATTTTTTGTTGTTTCTTGAACCAACACTGCTTAAACAATTTGCATTTTATGGGCCTCTTCTTAGCAGTGGCGGCTCCAGGATTTGGCAAGTGGGGGGGCGTTGGGGTAGCAACTTCTAATCATGGGGGCCAACCATTTCTTGTTAGGTATGTATTATTAAGTAGCCTATAGGGTCCCAACAGGTGGGGGCCACTGGGGGACAGGCACTCAATAGGGGCACAGGCCCCCTGCCCCCCTGTTGAGCCGTCACTGCTTCTTAGGCAAAACCTCATAAAAGATAACCTTTCAAAATCTACGAATGACGATCCAGAAAATTCGAAGTGAACTTTGCACTTTGAAATAACGAGTACCACTATATAGAGATGCGACGGACTTGGTGGAAAAGAACGCTTGGTTCCAGTCAGTGGAGCGCTGAAACGAGGAGGCAGGCGGTAATCGTGGCGACCGCAGCAGCCGCTGACGTCAGTCCCTTCGGTCGAATGACTCCTGGAGACGACGAAGCGCCGCTTCGAACCGAAGACAACCACCGTGCCTCCGTATCGTTCGACGGAACATCTTCGTTGCAGTACGAGTAGTCGCAGCACGACACGCACTCCTGTGATACGACGCATAACCAGCGGCGTAGCCAGGGTTCCAGAATAGGGGGCACTTCGACAGTTTTCGGCCCAATTAATAGCTAGTCTTCGAAAGCAAAAAAAGACTAAACTCAAATGCTTTAACCGTGCGCTTTGGGCTTTCCTCGATCTAATACTACCCCTACCCCTAACTATACTCGCCGGTTTTGGACGAATCTCACGACCGGTCCCGATCCGACTAGGGAGGGGATCGGTCCCCAGAGGCGTAGCGTGCCAATGGCTACAATGGCTTTAGCCACGGGCGGCACTCATGATGGGGGCGGCTAATTTTGGAAACGACCTTTTTTGCTTGTCGGGTGTAATAAGAGTGAAATTGGGGCGGCATTTTTTTCCAGGCGCCATATAATAGACGGCACGAGTGGACGCTACGCCACTGCCGGTCCCCCCTTGGCTACGCCACTGTCTAAAATTATTCAGTTGAAAGAAAAGACTTGACGCTCGAGTTTGTTCGCGCCTTCGTAACTTCGGCTTTCGGGAATGCGAGATTTCAAACTAGCTGGCGGTGTTTTGGGCGGATTTTTGGGCGGGCGGGGGGTGTCCCATGTGCAGACGTAGACCCGCCTATAAGTATAAGTAGTCCTATATGCACTGTACAGAACCAACATAATAGAAATAGAAGGCGTATATAGTTTACCTTAACGTCGTTTCTTTGCGTTTTATGAGCAGAGTGAGTTCGACACCCGATTTGGTCAGCATTGCATTCGAAGGAGAGAGGAGGAGGAGGAGGAGGAGGAGGAGGAGGAGGAGGAGGAGGAGGAGGAGGAGGAGGAGGAGGGAGGAGGAGGAGGAGGAGGAGGAGGAGGAGGAGGAGGAGGAGGAAAAAGATGAGAAGATGAGGAGGAGGCGCAGAGCTTCGTCGTGATAGATTAACCTTTATTTTAGACCCATTCAAAGTTTGCTTACTCAAGAAAACTTATATTTGACTTTGGATGGTCTAACACAAAAAGTTGTCAAGATCACGGAAATACCCATGTTCCCGAACGTTGTCAATGAATCGAAAATCCTGCATATACCAAAGGCTGTAGTTTTATAACATTAGTGCTGTACAGTATGTAAATTTTTGAACATGCCTCATATAGGTGTAGTATGTGGGAAATACTGTTTTTAAGTATCATCTTAAGGTGATTAATTAAATTATTAATTAATTAATTATAATTAATAATTGGTGTGGTAGACCCCACAGCACTTGATGTGAAGGTGCCTCTCAGTTCTCACGCTTCGAGCATTTCATTCTTGCATTTGTCTGACAATAATCACGTCGCTCCTGGGAAGTAGACTCCAGGTAATGTTTGACTTCATTATGTCGTAAAAGATTTGGAACAGAGGCAGTGGGTCCTCCATAACGGTGTCAAGGTGTGTCTTTCAACAGTCAAGCAACCACTTCACGTCAAACATCATGATGACTGAGGCGATCGCCAGAAGAAGCGACCTTACTTGTAGCTTTCATGCTGCAACCACTGCAATACTGAATGCATTGACAAGCAAGTTCCACCACTATTTGTTTGGATTTAATCTTGGGTCGGTATGCCGAAAGCAGACGATCAAGATCAACACTGTCTATTCCTGTTGCGTAATTGCTAAACATTCGTGGCTGTGAGTTTCTTCTTTCCTCGAACTCCATACATAAGACATTCCATCATGACTAAAGGGTTGTCATAGTTATGACTCAACTCAGAGCTACTAGGCTTACTATCACAGGTCTTGCCATCTTCACAGGGTCCTGCTGAGGCCTGGATCCCTTAATCTGCAACACGAGTAAACACATGAAGCTCACACCAACATATGATGATTCATCTGGACCTAAGATATCTTCATCTACTGCTTCAACTTCATAATCTGCCCCATCGTTTGGAGGTAGTATACAATTGTCTGGAATACTAGCATTATCATCGTCATCACTGAAGGACTGCTCAAAATGGTGCTAGATAGAGAGGGCAAAAGATCGCTTTGTTCAGGCATTTTAGCTACTGTCCAACAATAGCTGACAATTGTTTGCAACAGAACAGGTCATTATATTCATGAAATGTATCATCAGAACATACATACTAGTCCTACATATTTGCCGGATTGGAACACCAATGGCCAATGCCTAGTGAAATATCAACAACTGTCAGCCTATTGCCATTTTCAACGTTCCCAATTGGGAACGTCTGTTCAATCATGTCTTGTAATTTAGCCTATGGTCACACACGCCAATCGGACTCAAAATCAAACATAGGGGTCATAGTTGAATAAAATGAGCCATTATGGTAAAATAAATGTTGACATTTAGATTTTATTTTAAAATATATCCGCTATACCTATGATTTTGGCGATTTTTCGGAATTTTAATGCAATTTGTACAAAAAGTGCAAAAAATTAGCAGAGATATTTTATGCAAAAATCAAAGATAGACATGTGCTCTAAACAAAAGCAACAAAAAACCTGGATGATATAGTTTGGTTAACTGCCTGAACTGCTTTCAAATCAATGTTCCCATTTGGGAACGTTGGGAAAATAAAGGTTAAACCAGTTTGCTGATCGAGCTGATGGACGGTCTTACAGAATGTGAAATCTGCGCACATTGTCAAAATGCACCTTATGTAAATTATAGGCCTATAGCGGTCGAACGAACGCGATAAAATTAGGCAGACAGCAAAATAGGCAAGATTTTAGACTTATATGGCCTACGTTGAGGGAGGGATCTGACTTGACAGGCTGGCGGTCTAAACCCCCAATCTCTGTAAATCAAATATAGAACTTCTCTGCATGGAGTCTTCGCGCAGATGCGGGAGATTGTTTGAGACTCGAGTAGCCTAATCTCAGAGTTAAACTGTAATCTCTTGTGCATACTTTGAAGACTTTGATTGGGATATAATAATAGGCCTACTACAGCCTACTACTGCTGTTGCTGCTACTACTACTAGTCTACTACTACTAGCTACAGAACTCACTACTACTACCTACTACTACCAGATCTTCCAAAGAATTTAGTACTTTTACTACTACTACTACTCGACTAAAACCCATCTATTCAATAATAATAATAATAATAATCCCAGTGTTTTATCCATTAACTCCAGACCCGTTTGTCAATGGCATTGCTCGAATGGCGCTATCAGGAAGGGGGATGATGATGATGACTGACGACGACGAAACGAAACGACGACGAGATTCAATGATGATGATGATGATGATGATGATGATGATGATGATGATGATGATGATGATGATGATGATGATGATGATGATGATGATGATGATGATGATGATGATGATGATGATGATTAACTTACTTCTGCCGCATCTGATGATGGGCGCCCATCGATTGCATTCTTCATTTGTGCGTCTGTTTGAACACGTCCAACAGATGAGGTCTACAACAGAACGATCCACTCAAAACTCTGAAATTATTAAGGGTTTTAATTATTAATTAATTATTAATTATTAATTAATTAAGAGCTTCTTCCATGTATTTTGGGCTCTGGCGAAAGCAGAGACGTCATTTCACTGTTTTTCATGGAACACTCGACCTGACAAGTTTGCGAAAAAGGCTGACGATCTTCTTTTTTTTGCTTGTCGGCCAATTTTCACGGTCAGTTAAAGTAGTTACTTCAAATTACTCGACATCATCAAGCACTCCTTCTTTAGGGCGTGTAAAGTGTAAAATCTAAATAACACAAACATTGGCAAAAAATTTTTCCCTCAAAATCAGCAAATCGATGCCACTGTATTTAAATGACGTGGAAAGCACAGAACTCACTTGCCTCGGCTATCGACCAGATCTTCAAAGAATTTAGTTTTTAAAGGTTTAAAAACCCATCTATTGAATTATAGCATATCCCAGTGTTTTATCCAGACTCCAGGCCTTTGTGGGGGATTGAGGCTTTCGGGTGGGGAAATCGACTTGGCTGGAAAGGAAAAGACACAGTTCAATGCAAAATTTGTGAAAATGCTGGGATTTGGGGAATTTTTTTGGCGGAGGGACAGTGGCGGCTCACTGCAAAGCGTGTGATTGAGGTGGCCCTAAGTGGCCCTCCAGTTGGGACCCTATGAAATACATTAAACAACAATTTTTGGCCCCCATGATTAAATTTTTCAAGCCCCCTGCCAAACTAGAGCCGCCACTGCAGGAATTTTTTAGACACATTTTGGAAAGTGACGAAAATGACATCACTGTGAGTGTTCTAATGAAAATTTGGGTGAAATATCGACATGAATTTTTTGGTCGCCCGAAAATTTTTCATGGAAATCAACACTGTATACCAGAGGCGGATCTAGGGTATTCGGCGCCCGGGGACAAAGTGTACGTTGGCGCCCCTAACAACTGACAAGCAAAAAGGTCCTCACATCGTTTTCGGCGCCCCTCAACTCTCTCTTCATATAGTGCTGACGAGCAAGAAAAGGTCCTCGCAAGTGTTTCTTCTACTTTATCGTGCATTTCGCTTACCCAAATATCCAATTTTGGCGCCCCCTCACCTCGGCGCCCGGGGACATGTGTACCCCCCTGCCCTCCCCTAGATCTGCCTCTGGGCCTACCATGGTCCATTTCAATAATAAAATTATTCAGATGCACTTAACCGGAGTATTCTTCGCTCTCGTCTACCGCTTTAAGATCAGGCGGTAGAATCCAGGCGCAGAAAAGAACGAACCAGACGACCGCCACACCGCCGATCATCGCCGGCGCCGCCGCCGAGGAAATCGGAAAGATCGGGAACAAGATCTTTCCGCTTTGATGTTTCAACTCGTGCTCGAGTTCTATAGTTCGTCTGACGGCGCCGATCTTTGAATATTATCAATAACAGGACCTATACACAGTGGCGGCTCTAGGATTTGGCAAGTGGGGGGGGGGCGGCGTTGGGGTGGCAACTTCTAATCATGGGGGGCCAACCATTTGTTGTTTAATGTATGTAGCATTAAGTATAGGGTCCCAACTGGGGGGCCACTGGGGGGCCAGGCTCTCAATAGGGGGGGCACGGGTCCCCTGGCCCCCCGGTGGAGCCGCCACTGCCTATACAGTGTATAGGCCCTATGCCGATCTGTCGATCTGTAATAGTCGGTAAACGTTTAATCCAATCTTCATGTAGCCTGGCAGTGTTATTTCTAGGATTTTGAATTTGGGGTGTCGGGAAAATGAGGGGGTGTCGGAAATTTTAAGTCTCTGCCCGAAAAAAGCTGACAAGCAAAAAAGGTCATCCGAGAATAAAAGTTGGGGTTCCTTCTCCATTTTGGGGGTGTTCTGAGCTAATTAGTATGCGTTTTGTATGCATACCATTTTCGCATTACCAAATGGGGTATCGACCTCAAATTTGGGGCGGGGATGTGGGGGTGTTTAGGGGTGTAAAAATATCCCCGCAGCCTGGTCTATATAGTAGGCCTATCGTTCTGTCTACCCATTCCATTCCGATTGGGTTGTTGCAAGTCAAACCATACACTAGGACTTTCAAATGAAATGTCTAAGTAACCTAGCATAGGCCTCAGGGGCGTAAATCCTATGTGTTTTTCTGGGTCCGGACCCACCCACTTTTTTAGGAGCTGGGTCCGGCCAGGCAATGGACCCACCCACTTTTTGAGATGAATTGTTTATTATTATTCGCGAGACAATTATGTAAAGCAGTGAGAACAGCTAGATTTATTTTGCCCCCAATTATGTAACTCAGAAAGACCTGCGATGTTTCCTATCCTCGCGTCTGACTGGCTATCTAGGTATTATTTAGCTCTATGGATAAACGTGACGTCACATTTTCGCATCCGTACGACTCCATTTTGTCATTTTTAGGTCTTTAGTTCGGTCAACGTGGTTTAAGTATGATAATTATAATAATGTATTGAATTGTTACCAGAGCCGGATTAACCATGTTGCATATGTTTCAATTGAAACGGGCCTACTCATAAATATTTCTTATTTTTCTTATTATTTCCAAAAATGTTCTGTCTGTTTAAGACAAGATTGTTTACTTTTACTGTTTTGGGACTTAAACTTAATCCGCTAGGAGCGCTGATGCTTGTTTTCTGGCCTTCGTACAGTGTGAGGCCGTCTTCAGACTTACGGCACTGTGACGTCATATCCGTTAGCGATTGTGGCATTTGTTGTGCTGTGAATTATAGTGTTACGGTATCTGAAATTAAACTTAAAGTTTAGTATTATAATATAGTTTAACGAAATTAAATACTAAATAGTTAATTAATAAACAACTGCACAGGTGAACGATCCTTCAGTCATCTCAAACGCATCAAAATGCTGTTAGATCAACAATCGGTCAAGAAAGACTAAGTAGCTTAATTAACGTTGATGGACATTGAATCCGAAATCGTTCAAAGCCTTGACTTTCAGAATATTATCGATGCGTTTTCAGCAATTAAATCACGTAGGAGAGATTTTTGACAATGAATAAATCCATCCATATAATTATTAAATATTTTAAGACATTTTTGTTCCAAGGTATCGCCATGTGGGGCCTATAATTAATTTGTGAAACGGGCCTACAAAACCTTAATCCGGCTCTGATTGTTACCACTGAGCACTGGCAAGGCTTGTTTCAATAAACATTGTTTTGTGACAGCACAATTTAAAATTTTCATTTGGACCCACCCACCTTTTTACACAGATCTACGCCCCTGATAGGCCTACACGTATCGATGAAAATTCCTTTTCTGTCTTGTTTCGCTTCGCTTTAGAAAGTGTAGGCCTATAAATCTAACGCGCATTTCAGTTTCTATAGTTTTATAGCTTAGGCCTAATAGGCCTATAGACTCCAGCAATTCACAGTAGACGAGATGTTCCATCGAATCTGCCTCGAATTCGAATTCACGCACTTTGCTAACCTAGACGCATCGCACAGAGATGGTAACGATAAGCTTCCAGCAGCCATACTCATACTGTCGGAAGTTCGAAACAAATGTATCTCCCAGACCATTTCACGCTGTCTGTAGGCCTAGGCCTAGGCCTACTAGAATAAGCCATCCTGGATGGATATAGGGCATATATCCAGAACGTCGGATCAAAGCTTGTATAGACGCAGCGTTCGGAACAGACACGCGAAAGAAAAAGAAAACAAAGAAAGAACAAAGGCGCGAAAAAGGAACACCAAAGTCCCAGGGCGCTACAGTCTGACGTATAGGCCTATACCGTTTATCATCGTGACCGCCGTCGGCTGCTCCCAGAAAACACCAAAGGCACTGGTACAACAAGGGAGGAGACAAAATGGCCACCAAAGACAGACAGACAGACACACGGACAGTCAGAGGGTGGGACACGGGGACGGGGAGAGAAGAAGAGAAGGGCATATAGACGGGTCAGCCGTTAAGGAGAGAGGACATTAAGGCGGACAAGCAGACACCAGCCGTCCGGATGATAAGACCGAAGCAGCTGCTAACCGATGAATGCATGTTCGTGCTAAGTTTCTTTTCGCATCTGACGAGTAGTAACTGGTAAGGTACGCATTGTGGAGTTTGGTGGGTGGGATGTGTGTGAACGTGCGTTTCAGAGATAGGCTACATTCTGTATCGGTTATATGAAAATAGTCGTTCGCGTTGAAATGGGATGTTCGCCGTCTAGAATATGAGCCTTCTGCATGATCACCAGAACACACAGTAGCGTCATTTCAGACTTTTCTTAGGGGGAGATAATTTTTGGGCAATTTTCGGGCAAATTTTGGCAAATTTGTAAATTTTTGGCATTTCGTGCAAATTTTTGGCGACTGTTGCACATTTCATGTTAATTAATTGATTTTTAATAGCCTAAGCTTACATTATAAATTATTTCTTCATTTCCTTGGGGAGGGGGGGCACTGCCTCCTTCCCCCAAATGACGCCCCTGGGAACACATTGTAAGACTGATGCAAATTGGCGCTGAGTTAGACAAGACGGGGGGTCGGCCCGTTGTTACGTCATATTTGGGGTGTCTGACGTTTTGTTACGTCGCGTTACGTAGGGGGGTGTCAAAAAGTGCCAAAATCGCGTTACGTAATTTATGGACGACCCCCAAGTTTAAATCCGTCTACAGTGTGATCCACACTGCAGCTGGTACTCGCTCAAGTACGAGCAAATATATGTAGGGCCTATTCGCAGTCCGAGAACGACCCGCATGCATGCATGCATGTCACTTCCTGATTTGATAACTAGCTGTAGGCCTAAATGACACAAATGAACATTAAAATGAACATTGTAAAACACATGTAGAGGCTTATCACCGCCACAGTTTTAGGACGTATAGTCATGTTTTCACGAGCAATCATATTATTCTATTATAAATCAGTAAAATATTGCATGCGTGACCAAGAAATTTTGCATGACACGGCTTTGAGATAAGTCGCTCCTGCGACTACTGCTTTTATAAGCGTCGCAGTGAGTGTGGTTAGCGCTGGACTCTGGAGAAGTTTACGAGATATTATATTACGCTGGCGGTGGAGCTATAAGTTTTTCCTTTCGATCACCTAGACCAGGGCTTACAGCCTCCCTGCCTAGACTAGTACTTATATAATTATTTGACAGCCGGAATCTACTAGTTAAAAGTTTTCATTTTCTTATTTCTTAAATTTTCTTTTAAAATCGTTAACATATGTATTTGGTTTTTGCTAAATCATTGGTGCTTCTAAAGTCAGTAAACTGAAATAAATTATACATTGTTTAAAGAAAAATTCGAGCTGTTGTCGCTAACAGTAGAAAATCGATTAAATATCAAGAATGGTTTTGCTAAAATTCAGGCCACACTCTTTTTCAAACGTGTCTAGTGGCAATTAGTGGCGACTAGCGACAAAAATGATTGAATTTTATCTGCGTGGACACTAAATAATTTATTATTCCGGATTAAATTCACTCAAATTAAGGTTAAACTAGTTTAACTTTGATTTATGGAATGCGATATTCCTGAATTCGTATGAACGACAGATTTTGTCGATATATCTGTTACAATTTCGCATCATATTTAACCTGCTAACGTCACCTACTGACGCGGTAACCAATGAAAGAATATTAATATATAATTATTAGTAATAATGCACTTCTGTATCACCAGTTCTAAGACTCGAGAGGTATCAATCGATGGTAATTCAACAAGCAAATGACCTTGTCATTCCAGAGATCGGCTCATATTACTCATTGCGTTGTCTTGTAAACTTATGTAGCGGTTTGTAAGGCTCTATGAGCCTTATGCCATCCAGGTGACTTAATGTTCACAGACAAATGAATTTCAGAGACTGTGTTGCCATTTCAATGCACTGCTGTTCTTTGGAATGGTACACTAATTGCAATGCTATTCTGTCGACTGTAAACAACTTTAGTTTTGTATAATGAAATGAACCAGGAGGACAAGCTGTCAACCAGCTTTTAGATATCCACTTTGGATAGAAGCTATTTGGATCTATTTTAAAGATTGGCTGTAGCTGAATGAACAGCAGAAGTTTTTAAATGCTTACAGAGATTTCAGCTTGGAATTTTAGCAGACTTATTGCAGAGATTTTAGCAAATTTTTTATTATTTTGGTGGTGGTAAAGAATTCAACAGTCAGCAGCTGAAGTTCGTTGATCTTCTGGCAAAAGACTGGTGCTGACATTGTGTGCTTCCCCCCAAATCTCTAAACATCTGTCCACTTGCTCACTTATATGCTTGCTTACTCACTCACTCATTCACACTCATACACTCATCAAGTGTTATTCTTTTGGTTTGGTCCTTGTGAATTGAAGCCCGTTTCTATGCAGTTCATCCACCCTGTTCTCAAAGATCATTGTTTTCACCAATGGTTTGTGTCTTTGTGATAATGAATTTTTTATCAGTCTTCTATCGCTGTATTCTTTTCTGATTTATATATTACTTTTCTGTGTGTTTTTTAGCCTAATATGATATCACATGTGCAAAGTGTAGTTTCCAATGAACTACTGTCTGTGTGTAATATCTGGGTAAATACAGACTTTGAGAATTGAAAATGTGACCTTTGGTTTTACTTTATGCATTTGAACTTGGTTTTCTTCTGCTTCAGTAACATTGAAAGTGCACTTCACCTTAGGCCGTATAAATTTACTTAGGCCGTATAAATTTACGACATTTATAATGTGTATGCTGAAGACAGTTTGCTTGTCGAACATTAACAGGGAAGATTATTTTAAGATGTTGTGTATGAACAGGTGAACTTGATTACATTGATACATGAACTAAATCATGAACTTTAAGAGGATGCATTTCTGCATAAACACTTTAACTAAAGTCACTGAAATTAGCATAACACTGAGATATGATGCCTAGTTTTTATAGTTATTGATGTTATGGAAACCGTTGAATTTAATTGGAAGACTGTCTTCTTTGTTCTTTTTTTGTAATAACAGTTACTTGAAACAAGTGTACCATTAGGTTATATGCAGATATTGCTACTTTTGTATTGGATTGAATTTCTTTGCTGATTTTGAATAAATAAATTGACCCTTTGTTACACAGAGAAATTACCGGTATTTTTGGAAAATGTAATTAAATAGCAGTTTTTTTCCTTTTGTCAGGTATTTATTTATGTTGAACTCGACCACATACATGATTCTTACCAATGATTTTTATTTTTTTATACACACACACACAGAGAAGAATTTGGTAATGAGGTTTATGTTTATATCATATGCAATTTCTGTGGATTGACCAACGTGGTAAATATAAGTAGGTTGCATTGCTTCAGGAAATCAATGGTCTTGATGTCAGTTAGGCATTTCAGAATTCTATTTTTACCACTGATTGCTTAGAAAGGTTAAAGTTATGAAGGTCTTGCTTATTTTCAAATGTTGCCTCTTTTATTAATAAGAGCAGCTGCAATTTTTATATATATATATATATATATATATTAGGGTGGTCCTCAAATGCACACAAAATTTTAAAAGTAGATTTTATTGAAGTGCTTTTTGTTTAAACTGTTCATTTTCTAATAAAAATCATTGCTACCAAGTTTGGCATTCATAGACCCTTATTAACCACTGTCACACTTACATTGAAAATTACAAACAGGGTCATTCCATGACAAGCAGCCAGTATTTAGACAATTGTTCACCACACCATCTCAGATCTGAAATTTGCAGGGCTTGAAGTACAGCTCAAGTTGAGGAAATTTTCAGCAGTTTTGTCAAAAACTCTCAGAGATATGATATTTTGAAGATTCGAGGCTAATCGCGAGTGCCATCGTGTTAAGTTTTACGATTTTTGTTTAATATCTTGAGAAAAACAGCAGATATCAGGCTGAAATTTGGTTCATACACTTTTTGCAGCTGAGTTGACTGGTGTATTAATCTTTATCATAGGCGCTACACAGCATGCTCTACATATGTCCAAACATCCCATAGCAGCCAGTTTTCACCGATTACCATGAATCAAAACGTTAGACTATGTTTGTTGTGGAAGTACTCATCAGCTGCAGACAGGATTTCTGTCAATGATGAGACCTTGTACCCACTATCTTCATATCAATATTTAGAAACACTAATAATAAATGTCCTTTAAAAGTAGTCCAATTACTTAGTACCAAAAAGGCATTTAACCAAAAGCTGTTTAACTTTTTTCAAGACTATTTAATTAATAATCAATGAGTTCTGTGACGTGTCACTGGCTTTAAGATCATTCTAGATGCTGGCTCTTCTGTGCGTTGGGAAACTCAGATGGATGCTTTATTGTGTTGTCGTTATTGCAGTTTCTAAGTGAATAAGTCCTTGTTTGGGAAAAAAATTCCAGTGAAACATTGCATCAAAGTGGAAGCACAAGGAGCATTTCGACCCGTTAAGTCAGCCACCAGAGGCAATAGAGTCCTGATCAGAACATCTTGATCCGGAAGCTAACGTTTCTGAACTTCTTCTGAGATTGAGTCATTGGTAAGACCTCGTCAAATACTGTGTTGCATCAGTCATGAGAGAAATGTTTCTTCAGTGATGAAAGCACATTTTGCAGATATGGAACCATTTTAAATGTTAAGATTTTTTGTAAGAAGGTTTTCACATGAAGAATAGAAGCGGAGTGCCTAAACATGTCAGTGTTAACGAAATTTATGGTGTGGGGATGCATGGCAGCCAGTGGTTTTGGAAGACTTCATGTTGTTGACTGGATGGTGAATGCAGATAAATACATTGACATTCTAGAGATATAGAGAAATGTATGCTGCCATCAGCTAAACACAGCAAGTATTTGTTTCAGGACTGCAATGCACCCTGTCTTTCGAAAATTTGTAGGAAGAAGAATCATGGAGTTCAGTCCATTGATTTGCCGGCTCAGTCACCTGATCTTGACACATTTGAGAACTTGTAGTACTATTGCACATACTGTACAATGTACAGTAGTAGTGTCAGCCGAGATTACCAAGAATCAACCGCAGAAAAGGCGCGAGCTGATTGAGTCTCTAATTGAAGCCTGGAATCACATCATAACACATGAGCACCTTGTCAAATTGGTCCATTCCATGCCACACAGATGTCATTTAGTCAGAAAGAACAAGAAAAGTATTAATGACCACAATAAATAAAAACGGCCCTTTCAAGGCTACCTTATAAAATTCAAAAGCGCATATTGAGCTAAAGTAGTTAGAACGCTGGACCATATCATGCGAACTCCCCAAGTGACCATTTTAGTAAAGATTCGAGAAATCACACAGTGGCCATATTTCCTCATAAAAGTCTGGGAAAAGTAATCAAGTGACATCACATACAGAAATAGAGGCAGAATTAAAATTGATACAAAACAATATATAATAACCACCAATTCTACAAGAAAATCTGATAATAATATCAAAAAATTATTAAAATACTTTGGTTTCGCAGCCGATGCAAGACTTTTCACACACTGTAAATATAGGGTCGTGTGACAGTACTAAATATGTTTAGATTCGATTGGAATTTTTCCCAATTTGTTTTTATTCCAAATGGAACAGGAAAATGCAAAAGCACTTTTGAAAAAGTATAACTTTGCTTTTGAGGACCACCTAATATATATATATATATATATATATATATATATATATATATATATATATATATATATATATATATATATATATATATATATATATATATATATGGTGTTGTCTGTTATTTCAAGCCATCTTGTACAGTACGTTTGTTCTTTGTAGGGATGTGGTGGTTTCCAGTGGGAATTTTGCGGCGCTGCCATCCTGTACGATGTATTCGATTTGGACTGGTTCTCATTTTTGCCGTTGTTCTTATAACGTCCCTGTGGCAGTATGCCACCAGTAATTCCAAGCAGCGTGGAAGATCCAGGGAAGGTGATGTGCGCTGCTATTTCTTTTAGAAACGAAATTGAGATTTTTGGTAATGGCATTTTTTTATTATTCCTGGAATCCCGGACCTTTAAGATTCCACTGTCAGTTGGGCTTTGTGTGTGTTCTGATAATGATAAGATTGGAAAGTTAAAAGTGGACAGCATTTCTAATTCTTCGTCATCATTTCTACATCTACTCTACATTGAGTCAACAAATGTCATTGCATATCAAGAAATGATTAATTTAAAAGGATGGATTGGAAACATTTTCTAAATAACGCAAAATAGGAAAACATTTTAATTGAGTTTGGAGTGATATCATTTTGATGGATGCATCCATTTATGATAGAACACAACAGTTTGCTATTTCAATGTTCGTTTACTTGATTGACTGCCTGATTTCTTCCAGACGATGTGCATGGCCAGTCCGACGACGATCACCCACATGCGAAAAGTGTAAGGCACAACAACCGACCAAACCACGTGAAGTCGAGCCGCGCTGCAGACGGTCGCGATACGGTAGATCGTGGAGTTCAGTCTCAGCTTGATTACATCGGCAGCCATCTGGACGTTCGTTACACCATAGTTGGGAACGAAGGCGGTAAATATTTCGTAGACGTTACCCTCAGCAACAGAGGACAGACTCCGATCGAGCCTTGCTGCTGGGCGATCTATCTCTACCACACGAAATTCCTCGACGTCTACTTCTTCAACAGCGGAACGCCGATGAGAATGTCGAACGAAAGGCGACGCGTCGAGGACAACAACGTTTCAACGGACTCGCGTTCCGTCTTCTCGGACTCGAGCCCGGCGAGCAGGCGGTGCTGCGGCTCGGTGGCGGAGGATAGCATGTCAGTCATTCGAACTGGACGTGGCCAGCGAAACTCGGAGCCCGGCTGGTCGAAAACAGTTGGATGGTCCAAGCGCTGGAGCCGGAGCGAAGATGACTTCTGCGTTCCCTTTACGCCCGACGATCGGTACGCGCGAAACAAAGTTCACGACCTCGGTTCTGAGGGTAGCATTCAGTTTAAGAAGGACACCAAGAAACTGAGGCTGGTCGGAAACAGTTGGATGGTTCTCAAAGCTGACTGAATGCTGAATGAATGAATGAATGAATGAATGAATGAATGAATGAATGAATGAATGAATGAATGAATGAATTAATTAATTAATTAAAACAATTATGGTTGACACTCTTGTTTTATTCTATTGGATTGAAAATATATGTTTCCATTCTGCGATAGTGAAATTTTGTTGTGAATATTTTTGAGTTAATACGTCATTGTATTGAGTATTTTATTATGCACATTTGAATAACATCTGAATATTTAACACAGTTATATATAACTGCTAAGCAACGTACAGTGGTCTGGTTGTGCCTCTATATAGGCAATTGTCTTTTTTCGGGATAAGCTGAATGCCTTGATAATGGAACTGAATCAAACTTGTGCTTAAATGTTAACTTCAAATTGCGGTCCACGAGAGACATTGCTGTTTGACCCTTTATCTAGAAAAAACCCCGAAGGCACGACTGATTATTTTTGATGTCTGCAGAGAAACTCAATATATCGTCTTCGAAATCGACGGAAATCTCCAGGTCCATCGGGAAAGCTCAGTGTCGGACGAACGCCGTCACGCTGCACCTGAGCGACAGGATGCCTTCGACCGTCGTCAGCGAGTCTCTTGAGAAGTACGTCCTCGTCGTCGGCGCCAAGAAAGACTGCATCTCGATATTCGGCCCGAGCGCCGCCGGAGTTTTCCGCGGCATCGCTTCTCTGCTTTCCCTGGCCAGCCGCGGCGGAGATGGCGCCACCAGTACGCTGCCGGGTGTCATCGTGGTCGACGCTCCGAGATACCCGTACCGTGGAGTGATGGTCGACGTCGTGCGGCACTTTCACACAAAGGAAGAGCTGTTGCAGCTGATGCGGGCAATGGCAATGTACAAACTGAACAAGCTGCATCTGCATTTGGCAGATGATGAAGGCTGGCGACTGGAGATCCCAGGACTCGACGAGCTGACAAAGGTAAATATGTAACTTAAATTTATTACTGATTTATTATTATTATTATTATTATTTTTATTATTTTTAAAATTTTATTCTTTATTTAGTTATTATTATTAACCAGTCTATGTGTATTTAGTTTGATTGTGTAGTAGTAGTAGTAGTAGTAGTAGTAGTAGTAGTAGTAGTAGTAGTAGTAGTAGTAGTAGTTGTTGTTGTAGTAGTTGTAGTAGTAGTAGTAGTAGTAGTAGTAGTAGTGAGGGCTGTCCATTAATTCTGTCAACAGTTTTGGGCAATTTTCCATTTATTTTATTCTGTTCTACTGTTTATTTTCATTTGATGCTGTGCTTGACACAAATAATGTTTCTCATTATTTAATTACTTGGTGGGAATATTTACTTGTTTGACATTTTTGTTCAATTTCAAGTTTATGTACCCGGGTTTTTTTTTAGTGATCGTTTTTGTAACAGACAATATTATCATGATCTTGTTCTTGATGAAATTTTGTGATGTGTCTTCTGTATCTTCATGGATTTGATTAGAGATTGTTTTTGTGTTTTTTTCCTCTTCACCACCTAATAACCTTTATGTTATTATTCTATATGTGTGTCTGTCATGTTTTTGCAAATGATTGTGGAGTGATATTTAAATTGCCTGCGCCACGTTTTCTGTTTAGTTTGGAGGTGTGCGAGGCCACGCGTTTCGCGAGCTGTCCCACATTCTAGCTCTCCTCGGCTCGGGACCGTTCACCAATTCGAGCGGGTCGGGGTTCTACACGGTCGACGACTACCGGGAGATACTGCAGTTTGCCAGGTCGCACCACGTAGAGATCATTCCGGAATTCGACATGCCAGGTCACTCCCACGCCGCCATCAAGAGCATGGAGGCGCGCTACGCGAGGCTCATGGCCGCCGGCGACGAGGCAGAAGCGATGAAGTATCTCTTGTCGGATTTGGCCGATCGATCGTCGTACCTGTCCGGGCAGTTCTACAGAGATTCGGCCATCAACCCGTGCATCGAGTCTTCGTATCGATTCGTCGAGCACGTTGTCCGAGAAGTGAAGAACTTGCACAAGGTTGTAGCCGCTTTCTTACTTCCTGATATTCACGTCCGTCTGTGGTTAAATTATGAAATCGTTGCATGAATTTAATCTAAGTTTTTGGTTTGTTTAGCACTTTTAAAATTATGCTTGAGTCATCAGTTTCCATTTATTTATTTAGTATCAGTCTATGGCACTGTGCAGATCATTTTGCACTGGTGGACATATGCGTGGGGTTCGAACCCAGGTTGACGGTTCATCTAGGACATGACTGACGCGCCACTTTTTTGGGGGGTTTTTATAGACGGCCTGCACTCGTGTCCACGAGACGAGAAATTTTACGAAATCTGTCTCAATTACAGGTCCATTGTCTTGTGTTTCCAGGATATATTACCGCTGAAGGTGTTTCATTTTGGCGGAGACGAGGTTCCCCAGGAGGCCTACTCCGGTTCGCCCGCCTGCATCGAGTTCCTTCGCAGTCACAAGAAGCTTTCCAGCTCAAAGGACCTGAAGGCGTACTTTGTCCGGAGGGCGGCGATGATCGTGGCTCGGTACGGCCTGTCGCCCATGGGATGGGAGGACGCGTTCACGATGGCCAACGGGATGCCGGTTTCGGTTGAAGAACTTCAGTCGAAGGAGGTTGTCAGCCAGGCGTGGTATAACACCTGGGAGTCTGGTTTGGCCCATCGTGCATATCAGTATGCAAATGCTGGTTACAAGGTAAAATGTCTTTTTAAGACCTGTGCTCAGTTAATATATTTGATTTCACTTTGATTTAACCCTTTCGTGTCCCTATGATCCCTGTAACCAATGGGTTATGAAGTCTAAATATTGATCTTACGGGACAAAAGGGTTAAGTTCTAGAGTGCTTGTGAACTAAGGAACCACATATACTAACTATGCTGTGGGTAAAAATGAGTGTTTAGATTGAAATGTCCGGTAAGTAATCCGCGAGTGGATTGTAGTCTTTTAAGATCATTATGAATTTGCTCTACTTACTTGCCTACATGGTAAAATGTAATTGCAGAATTCTGCAATCATTATCTTACTTTTTGACTCAGTCACCATACATTGTGTTGACATAGCCGAGTGGGAAATTTAGTACATGCAAGTTTTACTATCACCTGTTGATTGACTCAACTTGTAATTATAGCATAACAGGTTTTCAAATTTTGGTCTGCTAGGTTGTTCGCCTTAACCCCTTAACTGGGGATCCCGGATATATCCGTCCATTTTACATTGAGTTACAGTTAAATACACGGTTAAGGGGTTAACAATTAGCATTTTTTTGTGCTGCCGACAAGGTTGTCTTATCGCCAACAACTCACTTTTACTATGACAACCCGCAAGAGCCGGACCCCGAAGATTGGGGCTTGCACTGGGCGACGCGGTACATCAACACAAAGCGCTCCTTTAACTTCATGCCCGAATCGATTTACGACAGCATCGATTACGATTTCTGGGGAGGGCGATTTCCAAGACGGACCTTTGCAATTTCGACCGTATTCAGTGCGATCCTCTTCGCATTCCAGAAAACGTGCTCGGTAAGTCGTGTGTTTTCTCATTTCGGGTGACACGATCGAGAAATGTCAAAATAAACGTCATGGGCCAAGGTGTTGTTCGCTGTTTTCATGATCGAATTGTTTGGTGAAAGGCGTCACAATCCGTTACGTTTTGCGCCAATTACACGATTGCTTTATTTTGAATGATTTCAACATTGAGATTTTTGATTGCCTGTAAATATCTGACTAAGTTAGAATATGAAGTCAGATTTTGCATATTTTCCCGCATATTTTTCCACATATTTTCCCGCATATATTTCGCCTTAGCTTTGTGCTCACAAGAGTTATGTCAATTTATTGCTGTGGCAGATGCTTTTCGCTTTCTTATGTATGCATTTATTTGAAATCTAGGCATCGAGGCCGTTATGTGGTCGGAGCTGATCAGAACTCCCGGACGAATGGACTGGATGCTCTGGCCGCGCCTTCTCGCCCTGGCCGAGCGTAGTTGGCACCGGGCCTCGTGGGAGACGATGGACCTGCTGTCGAAACGTCTGACTGCGCGTAAAGAGGACTGGATGAACTTCAGCAATGCGGTTGGATACAAGGAACTGAGACGGCTCGAGGAGTTGGGCGTCAATTACTACCTGCCGAGGCCAGGGGCCAGGTATGAAAGCAAACTCTGTACTAATGCGGGCTGTCGAAGGAAGTCTGTTTTACGTCGGTTTTTGAATCATGTGTACTTTAACCCATTAACTGGGGATCCCGGATATATCCGTCCATTTTACATCGAGTTACAGTTAAATACACTGTTAAAGGGTTAACACTAAGCTGTGGTTTATTAAGCTGTTAATAAGTACATCTTCTGCTGAAGCACATAAACAAATCTTCTTAAGTTAATGAAGACTTGGTATTTGCTTCTGCTTCAGTGCGTAGAACTCTGTGTGTGTGTGTTTGTTGTGTGTGTGTGTCTGTGTGTGATTTTTCACTGTTGCATAATTAGGTAGCTGTTTAATAAAATTATTTAAATTAGGTGGGTGCATTAGAGTCCCTTGTAATATGCCTGGAGTTCTATTGTTGTGGTTTTCACACAGGCTTACTTAGCCTCCTAATTAACCACTTAAAATCACATTATTATTATTATCACATTATTATTATCACATTATTATTATTATTATTATTATTGTTTTGTTGTTGTTGTTGTTTGGTGAATAGCTGACAAACTGTCTTACAAAATCCGAACGTAAGGATTCATCTTTATCGCATTCCGTTGTTAACGTAGCAGAAGGTGTTGTTGATATTTTTATTTCAAAGCAACTTTTTGACATATTTGATTATGACCGTGATTGTTTGAAAACAGAGTACGCAGTGGCAAACTATGGGTCAACACGGCTTTTCCGGGTCTCGTTGTTCAGGTGAGCAACGACGCAGGACATACGTGGAATGACTACGATGAAACTGTGAAATACAGCGGACATCTTCTGCTTGCTACCCGGTATTTCGTGTGTTTTTGTTTTTCTGCCCCTATCAAGTTCTTTTCGAATCCTCCAATTTGAAGGAAGTTTATCTCTTTTCTTAGGTCTATTCTTCTCAGCCAAGCCAGCAAGCATTGTACTTTTGTACTTCTGAATCTTGATTTTTAAACTTAGTACCCTTGTGTAGTATCACTTTATAATGGTACTATGTATTACTGGTGCTGCCACTACAGATCCTGTTTAAAGTTTTTTGTAATACTTAGGGATCATGTAGGCACACGTCACTTAGGTCCAATTGGTTAAGTGATTAAATAACAAACTTCTATAGCGCCAGTTTAGCAATGCGCTTGACATCAGTGAGTCCGTCCAAGTTTCTGTTTTACAGTATTTGCCATAAAGCCATTGGTTTCTTTTTCTCTAATCTGTCTATCATGTCCTGTAGTTTGTCCCAGGTGTCTCAGCTAAGATTAACTAACTAGAAAGCATAGGTTGTGTAATGTGTATTCTGTACAGTAATGGTGAGAGAGACATGCCAGAAAAAACCTGTAGTTTGTGAGTTTTTCGTTTTTGGAGACTGCTAAATTGTTGATTCAAACGGTTATTTCCAGGTCGCACAACGGAATTCGGCGTAGTGTTCCAGTTGCAGTCGACGCGTGAAGTCTCACCAGATCAGCTTTCGAACATTTCTGATACGATTTCAAACATATCGTACATCAGTGCACAGCAGATGAAATCATTGCACTTTAATTTTTAATTGCGGCTGGTTGGTTGGTTTTCTGCTCTGGTTTTCTGTTTTAAGTAATTGTTTTTCAGCGAGATTTGCACTTTTGTGTTTTTGTTTAAGAGCATACTGCCATGCACTTTCACAACTGTTCTGTATTGAAACGAATACTCAATACTAGCTTTAGCTTTTTAAAATCTGTAATTATCAGTTTTATGTAACTGAATTTGCATTTGTGCCATCGCTTGAAGAAGAAATTTGGTATGTTGTTGATCCGTAGCAAGTTTGAAATCGATTTAAAATATATTGGACAACTGTTTTTTGGCAGCTGGCATTAAAATGGAGAAGTTAGAAGGAACTTTACAGTCAAATAATTGTTTTATTGGAACAGAATTTGTCTCATAGTAGTACCTATAGAGCTTGCAATTTTTTTTTATATTAAATTGTTTGAATGGTGATAGAAGTTGTAGTTTTAAAGAAGAAATTTGGACAGAACTTGATGCACTATACTACCCTAGTTCTTCTGTTTGAATATGCATTTCACTTGAGCAACTGTTTTCTTTGCAATCTGGGCGCTACAGGGTTTTTAAGAGGAAAGTAAAATTGTGCATTAAGATGATGTTGAGATCAACGTAATAGTATTTGTAGAGAGAAGGGGGAATTTCTGTTCACTTTTATTGACTCCCACCACTGGTCCCACCTTATGCATAGCAAGGGGAAGTTTTGTGCTGTCGTTTTGTGTGCCTCTGAGTAGAAATAGAAGAGGTGCTATACAAATGTCACATTGCATTACATTACACAATGACTTATTTAACAACTGGTTCTCCGCTCTTCTGACTTTCAAACACCTCCCTCGGTTATTACATTTAAAACATGGCACATGCCTCCTAACTTTTAAGATAATTTACTTTTAGTAATAAAATTTCTTTGCAATAATTGCCTAAGCTACATGTTGGTTGATATTTTTTCTGCCCAAGAATCTTGTTAAGTTAATCATAATAACACATGGGACAGTCTGAGAACATGCCGTTATGCTAAAAATGTCGCTTCCTTTTTTGCAATTAATGTGTGGAAATTTAAACTGCTTGCTTGGCTTGGAATGTAATTGAATTGTTAGTTGATGACACATTAGAGATGAATTGGTTATGCCTTTTTGTACAGTATATAGGCCTACTGTAGTGCTGTTTCAAGTTTGAAAGTTTACTGGGATTTCGTGGTTTTTTTCTAATGATCTGTCACCATGACTGAACTTTAGCTTTTGTCTGGTATGCTTATGTGATTTTTGGGTGGTGATCAAATTGATATTGTACACTAGTTTGGTGTTTTAGCAACAAATCATGTTTTTTTGTATATGGAACACTTGGCTATTTTATGCATATAAGTAATGGATGTTATAGTTATAGGTGTTTCACTAGGTTGGCCCTGATATTGGATCTGTTTTTGATTACTTATTGTTTGAACCACAGAACTATATTAAGAATCTTCAACTCAAAAGTAAAATCAATTTGAAGAACAAGGAAAATGACAAGAGGAAGACCAAAAAATACATGGAAAGGAACAATAGACAATGAGCTAAAGAAAAGAAACTCAACTGGATGACCCAGTTTGGCTTGCTGAAAATTGAGCGTGTCAGGAACTTGTCAGTGGCCTATACTCCATAAGGAATGATAAAGGCTGATGAAGACTGTTTGATATGTTACTATGGAAATTAGTAACAGATATGTTCGTTTTCTAATAGCCAAATTTCTTAATCTCATACACATTTTCCTATACGATTTGGAGTTGATACATTTGTTAGAGATGTGGATTTCTTGCAGGCTGTGTGTTTGCGATCAGTTGTACGTGTAAAATGATGTGTATTATGATGTGTGTGTTGATTGCTGCCTTTCCTATCATCTAAATTGTGATTTTTTTGCCCGAGAACGGTGTGAACAAGGATCAATGCACAAAACAACTGCAACTATTTCATGAAAAAGAGGACAAATTTAGTTTCATTGCTGACTTTTGTGCTGCTTTTCGTGGTGTCACTCGCATGAAAACCTTAAGAAACTCGGTCTGGATGCTTTATTTTTGTGAGCTTTAGAAATATTTTAATACATTACGATTCGGCATTGCACGTACGTTTAGATTGCTTCACAATGTTCCTGTTGTGACGTAGTACACTTTTATTATTACTATCTGTGATTATTACGGCACTTGGCAGAATTTTTACGCAGCATTACTTTTTAAACAAATATTCTGGGTTACTTTAGTTTTGTGACTTATATATTATTTATATATATATATATATATATATATATATATATATATATATATATATATATATATATATATATATATATATATATATATATATATATATATATATAAATAAAACTTTCTTTTATCTGTTTCTTAATGATCAAAATCTGACCGCTGCACATACAGTATTGTTTGAATATTTACGTTAATTTCTTTTTGGTGTTTTTTAATATTTTTAAAATAGGTTTTTCCATTTATTGTTGCAAGACGAGAGTATTCTTGAGTTTACAGTCCGACAGTTTTTCAAATAATGTCACTACGACCTGGAATATTTTCAATTTTGTTGTTGTTGTTGAACATTTTAAAAACTACTATGACCACTGATCAAAATCGGTTATTTTTGTGCAGTTAAATATTTCTGTTGCATTTGGAAGTATGTATCCAATTTCATTAAGTGCTGGAGCTTTGATGTTGTAGAGTACCACCAGTCCATCCATTGGTGGAATGCTTAATTTTTGAAGGTGACAAGTACATTAAATAATGCCAAGGCTGTTTTTAGTCGGAAAGACTGTACATTTTTGCAGACACCTTTGGCAGTTCAGTTGTACATTCCAGATTTTGAATCTTATACAAAATATTAGTATTCATTAAGTGAAGTTTGGTCTAAATTAATTTTTAAATGAATGGTATAAATAAGTCGTCTGATCACCACCACAATGTATTTTCAAGTGCTCATTATTCTGCTAAACCCAAGATAAATGCCGGCTAGTAATGTGGGTTTAGCACTCACAGCTTGCTAGAATCAATGTACTGAGGCTATTGTGCCTTTTCTTTATATATATATATATATATATATATATATATATATATATATATATATATATATATATATATATATATATATATATACATACACATATATATATATTGCACATTGTGCAAAAAATATTTAATAGTTTTTCTTGTAAATAAATGTTTCTTTTACTAGTTTTGCCTGTTGGTTATACTTGGTGATTGATAATTAATTAATAATATTTGGTTTGTGCAAAGCATAATGGAAGTTTATGTAAAAATTCCCCGACCTGAAAAATACATTGTATGCTTGTAACACATTTCATGATTGTCACAATCAATTATTTAACTAATTATTTAACTAATTTAATTAATTACGGCAGAGATTCTAGTGAAGCGCATAAGCTAAAAACAAAGTATCCCTGAACAATTCTCTTTACTTGTACACCAGTAATAGTTGTACATTTGAGGAATGAACTGTAATTCAATTATTTTACTACAAAAATAATAACTAAGCGCTTAATATTGTATTGGTTGGTTTAGCACTGTTTCATAAATGCTGTTTTGACACAAAACCAATTACGTAGTTTACTTGAGTCTTGTCTGCACACACAATGTTTTGTCCAGTATACTTGAAACACAGTGAACGACTTACAACAGTTGCCACAAACAGATAGAGACAATCGAAAGGAAAATGAATCGGTTGTCCTCATCCGGGGGGGGGGGGGGTGACAGTCACCTTACCAGTCTTGATTTCCAGTTTTCTGGATTTAGTTTTATATTCTCAAGAATCTTGTCTGCTTTAGCCTTTGACCGTTTCTCCGGTCTCTCTAATGCTCTCTGCGGGCATTGCGATCACCGTCTCCGTGGCGACGCTTTTGTCGAGTGTGGCTTCTATCCTCGGGGCTGTCGGCGCCATTTCTGTGCTTGTGGGACGCCGCGTCGTTTCTCTCCTTCCGCTTTGGTCCGTCGCCCGTGTCGTTGTCCTCGTAACAATTTTCGTCGATTCTTTCGTCTCTATGTCTTTTCGCGCTTCTTTCTTCGTGCTTCTTTCTTTTTTCCGATCCCGTGCTCGCGTCCTTCGTTCTGTCGCTACTACCGCTGCCGTGGCCTTCGGGTTTTCTGTTGTGAATTTCTATGTTTTCTTTACGACTTCCCCTTCTGTGAGTTTTCTCCTGATCACTGTCACCCAATTGACTGCTCTCGACTTCTTGATGCCTCTTCTGTCTTCTGCTGTTCTCTCGATGCTGTGTGTGATCGTGTCCTCCTCCTCCTCCTCCTGTTCTGTGATAGACAACCTCGTCAGCATCGCTTTCTACTTCGAGGCCCTCGTCTCTGGCAGGTTTTCGGGATTTATCGCGATCCTTGTGGCTCTGCCTGTTCTTACTCGCTTCGGCGGATTCACCGTACGCCAGCTCGAGCAGCTTCTTTTGCATGGAGCTCGGTTCCGTAGGTCTGTGTGATTTTTCCAATTTCTTTGATTTTTCCAATGAGCCAGACTTGTACTTCTGAGACTTTTCTGACGTCTTTGTCGACCTTTGACTCCTCTCGGGCGTCTCTGAACGCTTAGCCTTCTTCTTGGTCTTTTCCGGAGGTTTTCGACGATCTCTTCTGCCTTTCGCTGGAGACGGCTTGGAATCTGATTTAACACACACACAAACAAGTAAAAGTGTACCCAATAAGATACGCCAAGTCGGTCCTGTAGCCACAAAAAAGATCGCAATGTGGTCACATTAACAGGCTGTGGTTTCAGTATAAAAACTCAACTGCCTCAACTACAGTTACCATACCTATTTCCGAATCAGAGGATGAATCTGATGACTCAGATGATGATTCAGATGAAGATTCAGAAGACCCTGAACTGGAATCCGGAGGAGGAGTTTGCGACGGCTTTGGCTGCTTTGACATCGTCTTCAAATGATCCCTAAGTTCATCCCTGCAATAGGAAGACATCTAATAGCATCATTTACTTTCAAAGCAGACAGGAAAACCATCACAGCACTGATCCAGTTAATGTATATATATATATATATATATATATATATATATATATATATATATATATATATATATCCTGAAAATGAACAGTTCCAAACGACATTTAAGAAATAGTAAGTAAGAGACCACGCACGTCAATCCTCCAAGACCGATTGCAGTAAAGAAATTGATGGCAAATCTCGTCTTCTGAGGATCGTCCCTGGGAAAGAGCCCCTCAAAGTATGGTTGCAAGGTCCTGCACAAATTTAATAATGGTCAACTTCTCAACAACAATAGCAACACACAAATCTGTCTGTAACAATAGCACCGTGTAGTAAAATTCCATAAAATGCAGATTACGATAAACTAAGTCACAGCAGTAGTATTTACATGTACTTAGACTGTCAATCCTATTTCTTCCAGTTAAAGTCCGTCCATCTTGTTCTCTCTGTCGCCCTTGACTTCTTTTTACCCTTCTGTTTATGATAAAATCTGAAACTCACTTCACAGTTTCAAGTGAATATGACTGTTATCTAATAAAATTACATACTATTAAGTTCATACTATTAAGTCTCCCCAAATTTTGAAGAGAAATTTACTAATTCTAATGTGTGTAATATGGAGCTACAAGTGCCACTGTATACCATAAAAAGATGTCAACGTACTCTTCACTTCTGTGTTTACGCTGACTACATGATATCACATTAAATTGGCTGGGTTAAATAATACACTATGTTGAATCAGTTACTGGTACTAAACTTTAAAAACCTCTCGATACTCACGGGTCCTTTAGTCTGCCATTAAGGTTTGCCAGCCCCATGTATTCTGAGAGTTCCTGGAAAAGTATTCGAATGAAAATCCGGCCGGACGAAGTTGTATCGTTTTCATTCAGCTTTATGCACTGAAGAACCTGTCAACAACAACAACAAAATAGACCCAATGCCACCATCTCAACAGAGATACAATCTCAATAACCAAAACTAGGCCCAATACTATCACTTCTCAGACCAACGACAGACAGGCAAAATTAAGAACAAAAAAGAAAAGAAACTTCACCTCCCAAGAAATGGCATCAGTGTGCAGGAGATGGGCGAAGAATCTGCCGACATTTCGCAGCTTATTGGTCTCGAGACGGTGGACCGTGTCGTACTGTTCCTGAAAGATTCTCTGATATGGCAACAGGTACTTCTTTTCAAGCATACAGAACCTCTACAATCAAACCCAAATGAAAAAGAAATGAGAAAACTCCACTCACTGCAAACTATAAATCCGTATACAATTATACACACGTGCGTGCAAACGTTCGCAAAGCTAAATCTAAAACAACTTTACGATAATAGAGAAACTATGAAATTCAACCAGCCGTTGACTTATATATGTGGACAAAATAGTACATGCCCTTTTAGAATTTTAGTCGCTCAAAATTAAATATAACAATACCTGAGCTAAAAGCCCGAAAAATTTTTCATAGGTGCGCTGTTGAGCACAGCAGTCAAGAATCATATTGCAGAGTTCATCCTACAGAAACAAAATCAATCCAGAAAAATAACAAATTCCTAAATGCTACCACTAAGTGTAAAAGATCAGCAGCAAATTATCACACGAGACAAACATCATCGGAAATGAGCAAAAACTGAAAATCTACGCTAATCGTTAAGAACATTGCAATTTTTCTAACCTCCTGACCAGGTTTCATGTCCATTTTCAGAATCTTATGAGCACATTCATCGAAGTCCAAGCTTGACTGAATTGTCAGGTATAGCGTTCTTCGAAAAGCAACGAGATTCGTCTCTGTGCTATCTATGATAACGGTCTTTTCCTTGTCTAAAAAATTTCAACAGAAAAGAATGGACCACAGACAAAGAAGCACACATAAAGTTTGCAGAAGTGACAAGTACTCAGGCAGTGTTACATGGTGTCCATTTTGAAGTTAATTCCAGTCAGAAATGAATTATTATTATTATTATTATTATTATTATTATTATTATTATTATTATTATTATTATTATTATTATATAACAACCGACTGCAAATTTAAGCATAGCACCAAAAGTTACACAATGCATCAAACCTACATTAATAACAATAACTATAATTAATTGTCTATCCACAAAATTTAAACAAATTTCATGTTCAATATCATCAAAGAAATTCAAAAACCATATTCAAATTGAAACATTTCAGAATAAAATAATAGTCAATATGTCAAATCAATAATCTCGAGAAAAAATAACCAATCTGAAAACCTTCGTCTTTCTGTTCATCTTCATCATCATCATCGTCATCATCTGATGCCCCTGAGCCACCATCTTCATCTCCCTCTTCATCTGAAGAACCTTCATCAAGAAGTTCTGTAAACAAATTAAAAGTCACACATAATGCATTTTGCTTAGGAGAGGTATTATGTTTAACTGTACCATTTGGCAGTGTGCCTTTGAAACAACATCTACTTTATACTTTAGCGACTTGCTTTCTATACGGAACACCGTATTATAATGCCTTGCATAAACCCATCTTCATTCATCCAGTGAATCACATTGCAAGCTCGTTTCCACGTAAGACTTTGTCATAAAATTATCATCACAAAATTTTCCAAAATTTTTAGAATTATTTTAAAATAGCCGAATTTTAAATAGGGGCGCAAATACCTGGAAGCACATCCAAGTCGTATTTAAAATCGTGCATTTGCAATAGATCACACATATTGAAAAACTATTTGCAAAACAATTATTGCGTAACCTTTCTTAATGGCCTTGTACTTTTCTTCATTTTCTAAGTATTCGGCGTCAAATTTGAATATGTCTGAAACACATAAACACAGCTATATTAGACACTAAATGAGTACCATATTCAGACTGCAATCCATGACACTGAAATACAAGATACATTATTTGTCACTAAGTCTTCAGTTACAATAATAAATTACCACAACCTAAATTACAACTGACTACAACTAAAACAACTATCTTGGCTATTAACAAGACTTCTTCTAGTAAAGCGTTACCACCACCACCACTACAAAAAACAATCGTTAGAAAAATGTTCACAAAACAGTAACTACAGCAGCTCCAAACACTAGCATCATGGTGAAAAAAATTGTTATATATGAAACTTGTATTCTGACAAATAATACGGAATATTTGGTCAAATACTTAAGTTTTAAAAATTAAAAATGGTAATTGAGAAGAAAAACTCAGAAGAACTCTCAAGAAATTACTGCCATTAACCTGTTTTGTCTTATATCCAGAGATTTGGTGTAGCCACCCAGGGCAGGGCTAACCCCCCCATTCTGGCTGGTATCAGTTGTGGGATTTGTGCAAAACCATTGAGAAAATGGGGGGGGGGAAAGATAGGTAGCATGATCAAAGAAAATATGTTAGTGTTTGACAGCTTTTTGTGCTCGTCAGAGACTAGACACTTTTTGCTCAATAATTTTTTTACATGCCCCTAATTCCAGAACCCTGGCTGTGCCACTGATCTGGAGTAAAGAGTCTAGACCTTTCCTGTCTGCTTTTCCAACTTTAAAGTCTTCTGCAAACCAGCATCTATTCACTGCCGACACCATTCTTGATTAACCCTTTAACTGGGCAAAACCCCTTAACTGGGCAACTATTTGTAACTCAATGTAAAATGGACGAGCGTTACTCGGGGCACCCAGTTAAGGGGTTAAAGCACAAAATGCTCGCCGTTTTATAAGCATTTTACAACGGGCAGCAAATAAGGCATTGCGTTGCATACAGAGGCCACAATGTACGGATCTCAAACAAATGAAACCAGAAACCAACTGAGTGCGTCTTCAGGATTGAGATCGTCCTCCAGTTCCAACAAATGGGTGAACTGGTCCTCTTCTTGCACAATGTCGAGCTCAGAGATAACCGAAGGATGGTCCTACAGTCAAAACCGTTCACCATCAATCAATCATCAATCAAAGATCACAGTCAAAACTTGCTAAACAAATATACCAATCGTTTGATTAGACAGTATAATATTAAGTTCAGGAACTGTTTATAACAGCTCTACAACCGCATAAATTAGTTCTGACCTTGAATCCGTCTTTCCGAACGGCAAACATGACTTCGATCATGTACTGAACGCGTTTGTCTATTATAGCTTCGTGCAAAATGACGCGTAGTCTTTCAAAAATAGCTGTTTAACAGAAAAAGACAAAGGTCGCAAAATAAATTAACCAAGCTATAACTGCTGTGCGCTGAAAATCCAAAACTCAACACATTCATTTATTAATTATGTATCTTTGAATTTTATAGCGTTAATTAGGGGGGAAAATTAATAATGGCTGACAATCAACTGAAACTACAGTTCATGAAAAAAGCTAACTCACCACAAGAATAAATTAAAAGTGAAAATAATAAAAATATCCATTAAGATGACATATTATACATGTCTATTTAGTAATTGGAAAAAATACATACATTACAAGATAAAATTGCATAAAACATTAGCAAATGGAACATTCTATCGTCAAAATTCATCACTTGCACACAAGAACAGAAAAACTACCGATTAAACCCTGGCAAATAGGCTCCAACATTTTAACCCTTAAACCACTGGAACCAAGTACATTTGGTCAAAATGCATATAGTTACAAAGCATCTAGTGGTTTTAAGGGTTAAATATAATTAGCCACGAAAATGGCAGTGTTAAATGAAGCGTCTCACCGTTTAACCCTTTCGGTGTCAAATCCTTTAACGCGCTGCCACATTCCTTCAGAAATCCAACTGCAACTTCGATCGAATCATCCGTTGGCTGATCGACGAGCAGCATTAGGATTTCAAGCGCCAGGATTTCATTGCACTGACGCGCATCAAAACAAAAACCAAAAACCAAATAAATTCACAATTTCATTAGTTACCGGTACTTAGTAGTATACAAAGCACATTAAACATTGAACACAAACTCCAATAAGATGAGCATCTTCAATTCACAACACTCATAAACTATAATTGATGAAGAAGATGATGATGGTGATGATGATGATGATGATGAATTCTATGCCCCAAGGCAGGTCAAATGGACATTTGCCACCTGGTGAAAGAGGCAGTTCAAGGATTTGGCAAGTGGGGGTTGGGGTGACAACTTCTAAGCATGAGGGATCCAACTATTTTTCATAAACCTGGACTAGTCTAGTTGCTTAGAATGAGTGCACCAAAGTATGGGGTCACTGGGGGAAGCAAGCAGGCATTCAATTGGGGGGACGAGTCCCCAGACCACCCCTGTGGGGCTGCCTCTGTCTGGTGATGAGAATAGAGTCTTCCCATTGTCTTCCTCATAAAAAATTTGGGGTGAACAAAATTTCCAACATGACACTGTGTAGTAGACAGTGTCAGCTTCAAACCTGCCACCCTCCAATCACATTGCAAGAAACCGACCATAACTGTGGATTGAAACATTTCAGAGATGCAGGAGATTACAATAATGCACAGAAGCTCAACTAATTCCTTATGAATGAGAGAATTTCTGAATGCTCATTGGTTAAAATCAATAAAATCATCCAAAGGCAAAGAAGTCAGCACAGAGCATAAAATATAATTATATAAACACAGAAAAATCGGCTTCTGCAGATCACATGGCTGCTTAGAAAAATCAATGATACAGACGATTAAACATTCGCGTCAACTAAGTTCACATGAGAATGGGATTAACAACGGAAAAAGATAAATGGAAAAGTGTTTTGTGCCTAGCTATTGCCGCTAATGAGCTGGCAGAAAGCAACTATGACGACAACGACGACGACGACGATGATGATGATGATGATGATGAAGTTCACATACCACAAACTGGTTGACAAGATGAGCGATGAACCTAAGCGATGAAAGGCAGGTTGCTTTTTCATTACGTCTAAAGCCTTTCTTGAAATTCACAACAAGGCGCTTTAGGATCAATTCACCAATGTTTGGAAACTACATCCCAACAGACACATCAACACACATTCGGTATTTAACATTGGCATACTGTATATCCCATCACTGTCCCAAAATCTTTATATTATAAAGTCAACAAACACCTCATTCCATTTAAACAGAAATTTTCAAAAAATGCTGTTTTATGCACAATGAAGAGAATTTCCTTCCATTATCAAGGAGAGAAACACATCAAATGGGCATTAATATTGAAAATGCATTAACCCCTTAACTGGGCAACTATTTGTAACTCAATGTAAAATGGACGAGCGTTACTCAGGGTGCCCAGTTAACGGGTTAATAGAAAAAACATCACAAATTACGGTAGGCAAATGAAACTAAATAAATTAAAATAAAACTTTATCATCATAATTTTAGTAAATTTAAAACATCATCTTTTACTCACTTTTGTATTAATGACTGCAACAAGAGCTGCATAAACATGTGTAAATGTTGGTGAGGCTGCCTGTGCCTGCATCACTGATCTCGCCAGAAGACCTCTGCAATTCAATACAAACTTATATCATAATTTACAACAAAAAAACCAAGTCAAATAATCTCACTAGACTGAAACAAATTTTATTACAAGAACCTCAATACTAACAAACAATTATGTCAAATCATAATCATTCAACATCTCATAACTGTCAGTGTGTCAAAAATTGGCACAAATCTGTACTGCACGTTAGACAAAGCCGAACAGATCAACGTATTTAATCACCGTGTCCTCTCTAATCAATCACTATATCGGAATTAATTATTAATAAACAAATCAAAAGAAATCAAAGTAATGCAGCGTCAAATATCTGATATCCAACCTAATTCCATCAATCAATCAATCAATCAATCAAGGATTTATTTGCAATCAAAACCATTGCATATTGTTTCAAGTAACATACTGTTTCAAGTGACTAAGTTACAGGGAGAAGCGCGTAACTTTTAATATTTCAAACTTCATTGCAAAGTGTAATATTGGAAATAACATGCTACTAAAGGAACCAAAGTTCCCGCATGACAATAGCATGGAATTAACTTATTTGGACTCAAATAAGTGGATACTTGTCATAATTTATATCTGTTGAGTATCAAACAGCATTCAGGCAAAATATAAAATAAAAGTGAAATTCAGGCACAAAATCTAGATGGAAATCCAAGAATTTTGTGGTGTTAAGACCATATTGGAGACATTTTCTAGGAATCAACATCTCTAATTAATTATCCCAATGTCAACTCACTAAATATGGATTCAAAACCATCTGGAAGAACAAACCAATGTCAAAAATACTAGTCTTTTTGCAAAATGGATTAAAAGGAATGCTGAGCACACAATAAAGATTTCAATACAGCTCAAATATATAAAAAATATCTAATAAGCAAAATAAAATTCATGTAAAACGTAGTCAAATATGATAACCAACTGGGCAAAATCAATCATAATAATTGAAAATCATACAGAAAATGACAAAAGTATGTTCAAACAACTAAATGCTATAATAATTTATTAGTATATAATATGTTAACAGCATTAAAAGGTTAAAGATCAATCCATAAGAGAACAAAGTAGAAATAAGACATCACACACACACACACACACATGAACACACACACACAAGCACATGCAAACCCACAAATATATCCACACATATAAACACAGGCAGCATTTTATAGGATATCAGACAAAAACATAGAAATAAATTAAGAATGAATCAAAATGCTCACCGGCCCCGAACAATGTTTTCTTGAAACAGCTCCTGAACAATCTGAATGAGGTTTGAAACGTTGATCTTGTTGATCAGACCATTGATGCTCTTCTTGAGCGCTTCCCAAGCAATCCGTTGGTACTGAGCGCTAGATTTGTCCGTTATCTGCGCCTGCATCATTCGTAGCCGCGCCGGGGGTATGTACGCACCGCCAGTGCGCGTCATGATGTCACCCTCTGCAGACGTCTTCGACCGCTTGGCGGCCAAGAACTTCTCTGCATCATCTTCCTTCTGGTTGGACGTTTCTGCCTTTGACTGATCGGGCTTCGGATCTTCCGCGGATTTCTTGCCACTGTTTCTAGACACTTCGGACCTACTGTCGTCGTTTCTCGCCACTCGAGATCTTCTTTCACTGCTCCGTGGCATTTCAGATTTACTGTCCTGATTTCTCGGTCTCTCGTCGTCCCTCGATCGTTTCCCTCTTTGTCGATAGAAATCATCATCTCGTCTATGCCGGTCACCATCTGATCTGTGCCTATCATCGTCTGAAGACGATGCATCAGGGGTTCTTGGTCTCTTCCTTTTATCTGTTCTATCGTGGTACGGTGACTTTGACCTTTTGATTTCTTGAGCCACAACAGATCGGCTACAAGAACAAATGAACAACATCGGCTATAAATTATTACATACGATCTCAACCATTGTGGTATTTGGATGTCAAACACATAATAAAAATAAAAACAGATTGTACTTTAGCAACATAAAACAATCTTATGACGACATCAGAACGAGAGAGAGAGACAGACAGCCAGACAGATTCAAAGACAGCCAGTCAGAGAGAGGCCTGCGGTGTAGAAAATGAGCAAATAGTAGGAATGGGGATGGGAAAGAAGGCGGAGAAGAAGAAGGAGAGACGAAAGGACGAATACAATTGAATATAATATCGACCTATAACCGTTCAATATACAAGGGTATTCTACGGCACTCCCATTGAATGAAAAGACACAAGAATAAATATGTTCCCTAATAACATTAAATTATTTCAGTATATTTCACATAAATAGAAGAATTGAACAATAAAATCGACTTACACTTTGCTCATTTTAATGTTTTTTAACGACGATTAAGATAAAAGTCAATTTTCTTCTCCTGAATAACAAAGACGTTACAGCGACGATGATCGATGCCCATAATACCTCCACGATGGCGACGATCTATGCACACGTTCAAACGTCTTTGGATTTCGCGTGTTCCCTTGTCTTTTCGGTCGAACGTCAATCCAAACTTGTGCAAGTTGTTCAATCATCACTCATTTTGACTGGATCGCTAAATAACTGACTATTTAGATGTTTTTGCATTGCTTACTGTATTTATATATATAGTGAACAAATGAGCGATGGTGTCAACTCACTTCACTGTAAATTCCACATCAATTATGATATATTGGATTTCAGACTAGCTCCTCACGCGACTAAAATTTGGTGCATCATCGGCTTCGTATGCCTCTATAGTCTATACATTATAAAAGGTGTCTTAGATGTTGATGATGGATTGCAGGAATTATACAGGTTCCACATAAACTCTCCTCTTGGAAATGTCGTCGTGAGATCTTTGTATAAAAAAGATGGAGACGAACGGAGAGAAAGACGAAGACGAAGACAACGAAGAGAGACTTCATTTCCAGAGAATCGTTCACGCTTTCAGATATTATCGGTAGCAAAAGTCTCCGCCTTATCGGTCTTTTCTCATATATCATTGCTAATTTGCCGCCTGTGATCCCTTACGACCCTCTGTAAAGTTGTGCGGCAGGGCATTTATGTAGCGCCTCTTCTGAGCGGGCACGATTTTCTAATTATCAAAGAACTGTACCGAAATCATCTGATTTTTAATGTAATTTCTGATATTAGCAAATTTATTAGCCTAGATGACCGTTGGCTAGACGTAATTATAATGTCTGTATGCACTGTGTTGATTATGACTTCAATCTTTTATCGAAAGAAATTTGGTTGTAGGATTCATTCTCTAAAACGAATTATCTCGGCTGAGAAGCACTACCACGATTTACCTCTGCGCCACCGCGACCTAATTCCAGGCTTTCTTGAGAACCTACGAATGCTTCGCAAATGCACTGAACAGAATTTCGAGATAATAAAGCTTATTATTGCAGACACTGAGTTCATGTTTGAGAATGTCAATCGCCATGGTCTAGAGGTGAATGTTTCTTGATGGCATCAATAATACTAGTTTTGTTGTTTAAAGCAAGTGAATCGGTCGGGAGAAAGCAGTCGCAAACTTCTCTGGATTTGTGGCATAGGCCAATTGTGTTGATGCTTGTCTAGAGATTGGAGATTGACACAGGGCCCAGCACACTTAGATCTAAATGCAATCTAACCTTCTGTCTTTGCCTTTAGACAAGGCTAAAATTTCATGAATAATTAGCCTAATTGCTGTTTGTTCTTTCATTTGCCAGACTATCATGACAATTTCTTTACTCTGGTACAAGCCATTTGTTTGGCTGGTGTTGAATTAGTTCAGAACGTTTACATCAAATGAAATACTTTCTGTAGACAATCGTTGCTTTAATTATTTGCATTTGTTGATTGTTTTGCCAGACTGAAATCTTGCCCCCTGCTAGTAGTTTTGATATGGACAAAGTAAAGAGCACCTTGAAACAGCTCGTTCGTGATTGGAGCACCGAGGGTGTGGCTGAAAGGATGGCGTGCTATCAGCCAGTACTTGATGAGCTGGCCGTTCTCTTTCCGCCCGGAAAATGGTATCAGTTAGCTAATGTTGTGTGTGTTTAAATCACAAAATACTTTAATCATGGTCTTTGTCAGGGGCAGAAGATGGCAGAGTGGGTTGCGCGCCGGAGCGGTAGGCTGACGGAGCAGGTTCAAGCCCCATTAGCGCCCCTAGTGGCTTTCACACAGGCAGTATTATTGCCTCCTAAGCCACTTTAAATCATTTAAATCATACTAAGTTTAAGTCAGTTGGGGTTAGAAATGAAAGAGAAAAAGAGCTACAAATTTAGACATGGAAGCAGAGAAGCCAGGAGAACAGAGCAAGAATATGTAAAAAAAGAAATAGGAACACAATGGTAAAACAGGATTTGGGATTGGAATGCAGTAGTGGGAAAAGGAAGAGAAGGAAATGTGGTGGGAGAGTATGGGATGGGGTTAGAAATGAAAGAGGAGAAAAACTAATTGAATTCTGCAAGTTAAGAAACATGATGATAGCAAACACTTGGTTTAAAAACATACATGGAAGATGCCAGGAGACATAGCTAGACTACATTAGTAAATGGCGATATCGAGACACAGAATACAACTGAAATATATAAACAAGAGAAAACAATTAAATATACAATGGGATAGAGATAAAATGCCAGAAATTCCTCGACAACAAACACAGGAGCCTAAACTTTAAATCATGCTAAGTTTTAAGACATCAGAAAAAGAGAAAACATCCAGACTAAATAACTTTCGTAAAGAGAAATTTAAATGTAGAGTTTGTAATAAAAGATTAACAAAGGGAAATGTTTAGTGGAAGAGAGATGGAAAGAATATATAGAAGAATTATTTTATTGAAAGCGAAGAGCTAGGACCAGGACTGATATTTCAATGAAAAACAACCTTTCAATAAAGATACTATATATATATATATATATACAATCAATAATATATATAAATGCTCATTATGTAGTTTTCTTGTTGCCATGAATTTCTGAATTGTTTCTGTACAGTGATGCATCGGGCATATCAGTTCTTGTTCCCGGTGCTGGTCTTGGTCGACTTGCCTACGACATCGCAAAACTCGGCTACACTTGTCAAGGAAACGAATTCAGCCTTTTTATGCTCTTTACTTCGAATTTTGTTTTGAATAGGTGAGTGATCAACGCATATTTATAGAGGCGCGGTGGAGTAGTGGTAGAGTTCTTGACAAGCAACCGGAGGGTAGCGGGTTTGAATCTGACCCATAGCAAAGGAAGCTTTTTACAAGAGAAAGGGCTGATGCAAAGTAAACTAAAACTAAGCCTAAAAAAGAGATTGGTAAAAACATTGATATGGAGTGTGGCGTTAACGTGGACAATGAGAAAGGAAGATATAAAGCGATTAGAGGCTTTTGAAATGTGGATTTGGAGGAAAATGCTAAAAGTAAAATCAGAACTTTGAAAGGAGATAGAGGAAGAATGACTTAGAACAATGCATTAACAGCCATGTAATTAAAGTAATAATATCCTGAGGATATCAGTAGCTCATAAACTTATCTGCTAAGCATTTATAATTTTCATTAAATTGTTTAATTTTTCTGTATTTTTATTATGCTGATTTAAATATTAGTTCTTTCATTAATTAGCATTTCATTAATTTGACCTTTGTTCACTGATTGTTGGAATGAACTGCAAATAGGCAGTGATGCATCGGGCATATCAGTTCTTGTTCCCGGTGCTGGTCTTTCGACTTGCCTCACGACAGCCAAAAACTTCGGCTACACTTGTCAAGGAAACAATTCAGTTTCTTTTTTATGCTGTTTTGAATAGGTGAGTGATTTTGTTTTTAGGTGAGTGATTGATGACTTAACATGCATTAACAGCCATGTAATGGCAAACATAAACGTTCTTGTAAGTGCATATCAGTTCTTAACCCATTGTGCATCCATTGTACATTACATTGCAAATAAATGACCATTAAAGGGGTTAATAATAAAGATATCTTTCAGCTTCTTTCTGAATGCCTAATTTTTCAGCTGACTTATTGGCATTACATTGTGGTATGTTTAGTTTTTGAATGCCTAATTTTTCAGCTGACTTAAATCCCCAGAATTTTATTCAACCCGTTGAAACCTGTCAGCCTGTACAAAACATTCGATAACCCTGGATCCCCGAGCCTAAATATACGTTCGTCCCACTATTGTAGGAAATCAGGGATTACGATTTTCAATTATCCCACTATAGTGGTATCACGGGTTCAAAAGGTTAATGTGTAAAGACAATGTATCTGTTAATTTTTGCTGTGGTTATTCCTGCAGGTGTAAGGAGGTTAACAGCTACACTTTCTATCCTTGGGTTCATCAGTTCTGTAATAACATGGCAGCCAAGGATCAGATGCAGGCAATCCAGTTTCCCGACGTAAATCCTTGCGACCTTCCTCTGAACTCGAACTTCTCGATGGCTGCTGGCGACTTTCTTGAAGTTTACGTCGATCCTGGTAAATAGGGTCTTCTCTTTCAAATAATTATCGAGTATGCCAGCTTGTGGATTGATTTGTGACTGTTCTCGCACAAGTCATTCTTTGGTTTTCATAGCCTAATAACACAGAACCAGCTTTAACCCTTTAAGCTCCAATAAAAAGGTTAAGTGAGTGTGTGCTCTGCAGGTGACACGCAAACAGTTCATTGTTCCATTGCATAACAGTTGCAGACCTTTGTGTATTTTTTTTTACTCTAAAATTTGGTCATAATGGTGTCATGCAGTCCATTGCATTCTTTTGCACTCAACTTTCAGCAAAACACAGAGGCAGAATCATTGAATACATGATAGATGCCATTATTGAGTCCAGTGATTTTTACCCTTATGAGTGATGAGAGGGAGGGCTAAAAAGGGAGGTAATGGGTAGATATGTAGAAAGGTACCCATCTTGTGTAGTTTCTCGGCATTTCATAAGTTTTATCTCTGTCAAAATACAGCATCTTCAAGAACTTGTTGCGCTGAATGCAAAAGCAATTCAGGAAATCATTTTCAGTTATTTGTGAACAATGCTGAGCATGATGGTACGGCTCATAGCCAAATGTAACAAGTATTGGCGACAGTTTGTTCTCACTTAAATGCCTTTATCGCATCCAGTTGTAATGTTTTTCCATGAAAGGTGATTGGGAATCTGAGAACATATTGTAACGTAATAGAATGAATGTTTTCTCTTTTAGAACGCTGGGATTGCATAGCCACCGTCTTCTTCCTTGACACCGCTCATAACGTCATTGCCTACATTGAAACAATTCATAGCATACTGAAACCTGGTGGATACTGGATCAACTTTGGTTTGTACTTACTTTTTATGTCTACTTATTTGTCTAGTTTAATGAAAATATTCAAAACAAATGTGTATTTCGTGACTTTCCTTCTTACTACTTTTTCCTATCTGTGGTCTTTATGGCTTATGACTTTATGCTAATATGTTTTGAATGTTTGCAATAGGTCCTCTGCTCTATCATTTTGCTGACATGGCCGACCAGAAGTCGATCGAGTTATCTTACGAAGATGTCAGACAAGTCGTTCAAAAATTAAATTTTGAGATAATAGTAAGTAGTTCTGAAATATTTCTAGGCTTTGCTTTCTCTTCGTGCCGTGTTATTTTTCTTCATCGTCACAGTCTAATTTGTTGATATTTAGCTCTGTCTATGAGTTGTTTCCTTGTGAATTGTTTTCTAAGGTTTTGTCCTGTCTGCATTGTGGTTGTCATTTTTTTATCTTTTGATTTTTGTAGACATAATTTCGTTCTTTGTTGATTTATGCTATCGGCCTGCCTTATCTCATTAACTCAGCCTCATGTGTGCAGTGCTAATACATAGCATATTTTTAGAACAAGATTATGATAAAGACCCATCTTTTTACACGGCTTTTCCACCATAGACTGTCACCTGTTTGTCCGGCTGAATACCCTGGATTTGACCTGGATCTTGAATGGTTTTGATTGGGTGTGCCATGATGCTTCTGTGCATTATGAAGTGGTGCTATAGAAGTTTAAGATTATATTATAGTATGTTTTAGGCAATAATACAGTGAAACCTCGTTACCTCGATCCCGTTAAGCCACCAAACTCACCTCTCGCCAAGCATAAGGAATGAATTTTATTTCTTGTCACGAGTTTTTCCTTTGAAAATTCGCCATCCTTGTCTCTTGCCATGAAATGTCCCCGAACGGACAGTGGCAAGATAATGAGACTTCACTGTACTTATATTATTTATTATTATTCTTATTTTCTAAAGTAACCATTGATGATTAAGGCTGGTGTTGTTGGTTCTACTTTTACAGAAGGAAAGAACACATGTTCCAGCCTGCTACACTCACAATCCACGGTCGATGCTAAAATATGAATATGACTGCGTATTTCTAGTTGCGCGCAAAGCTGCGCCGAGGTGACGCGTTCTCACAGGCTCAGCTCTTCAGAAGCTATTCCACTGTTGCCTTATCTATGTAGAGTCAAAATATTTTTTTTGTCTGGTTTCAGAAAGATACTTTGTTCGATATGCATGAAGTATATGTAAAAATGTACTGTATGTTATTTTATGGCCCTGTGTGTATGTGATTTAGTATAATTATTCTACAAATAATATTGAAAATCTAATTTTCTTAGATAAGTTTTCATTGTTATACTGAAACAGTGGTATGAAATTAAACCTGTGGTCTCTGTATGAAACTTTAGTTTTGTATTAATGTTAAAAGTATTGGACATTACTGTCAAAAACAATTGATTATAAAGTCTAGTGTCTGTTGACTTGTATTTCTAATACTGAAAATTGAAATAATCTGGAGTGAAATGTAATAATGGAATAAAATTTAATGTATTAAAAATATTTCTATAATGTGCAGTATGTTTGGTTTTTGTTCTGTTGCATGCAACCAAAACAGAATCTGTTAATGAAGCTATTTCAAAGTTATTGTTTGCCTTGTTCAAAGTTTTATTTCAGCACACAAATACTGTACACGAACATTCGTACTACATGTATTTATTATTGAGTTTAATTTAATGTTAGAATCTGGAATGCAATATCGAAATACAGTATTTTGAAGTTGAATCCGGTACAATGTTAATAAATACAAAAGAGACCCTGTTATATCGAACTCACTTAATTTGAAATCTCGCTTGTATCGAAGGTGTTTTTCTATCCCTGTCGATCAGAAGTCCGTTGGATATACCGAAGTCGAAGTTACGTTCAGTAAATATAAAAGTACATTATCGTGGTCTTTTGAGCTTCGATATAATGGGAATCTGCTGTAAAAGCTGTGCATTCTAGTGATGTTTAAAAACCGAAACCACGGTTTTTCGGTTAAAACCGAACCGAAACCGACTGAAGTTGCATGAGGTGAAACCGTAACAGCTTTACTTCGAACTCACTCCTTCTACATAATTCATACGTTTCTACAGTACAGATAATCTACTACCCTTTGTTTCTTATATCTAACTCAAACATAGTCAACAGACATACTGTATACAAAAAAAATTAAGAAACTAGTTAAACAATTATATCATCATGCATTAACCAACATAATTTTCGACACTACATCATTCTATTTCTCCACAGATACACACAGTCTGTGCAGTTTTACCATATAAGACTATAAATACAAATATCACATAAAACAAGAAAAATTCTGGGAATGGGTTCTAAGAAGAATTACAGTGTATCTGAATGGTCAGTGCATGTAAAGTAATGTAATCTCTTGTGTATTTTTAGTCGGGTGCAAGCTTGAACTTAATGTCCTATTAGCCTTTTGAGTGCACGTGAATAAACTGGTGCGCTGCACCAAGCTTGCGAGGCGGCGCTATAGAAATTTAGTTTTACATACAGTACTTTGTCTTCCAACTCACTATCTGGTCTGCACGAGCATCAGCAATGCATTGTTCACTTGCAATTAGTGTCTGCTCACATTAGCGCAAGACCAGAGCCTTTATTATAATTAATCACTTGTTCTCCAGTTTAAAATTGCACCACAGATTTTGGTTACTGGATTTGCTGTTTACTGGTGTGACTTATTAAAAACCTTTTTTTTTGCAAAAAAGTCTTGTTATAAAAATCACAGATCTAAAGAATGGCAATTTCTCACGAAACCAAAAAACAGTCTTGTTATAAAAATCATAGAGATCTGAAAAAAGAATGAAATCGGCAGCGTAAAGTTTCTCACGAAACCGGAGGTTTGATATTGTTTGTCTGTCTGCAAGATAATATAATAATATAATCGAAAAGTGGTTCAGTAGGGACCTCTGAGAACCACTGTGAAATGAACCACCATTTGAATTTCCTATCGCATTAAAATCAAATTTATTTAAGATAAATATATTGAATACGATGATTAGTCATTTTTGTCGTGAAGTTTTTGTTAGTTGTTTTAAAAGTGTTGACTGCCTAAAATTTTAATGAATATACAAAATCATTTAATGTTGTTTGAAAATAAAGATAATATTCTGTGTCAGATAATGATAAATCGTTTACAAAGTTTTGGATAAATTCTAAATAAAACCAGTGGTAAAGTGAGCGTTGCAGTAACATATATAACTCTTGTTTTGTTCAGGTGATCAGAATGTTTAGCAGTGGGCCGCAGTATCAGAAACTTTCGACCAACCTACGTTTGGCCATCAATCGGTTGAAATTGTTGGAGAAGAAAAAGACCGAAATGGCAGTGAAAGCCCGCAAGGAAATTGCCGATTATCTTCAGGCTGGAAAAGAGGATCGGGCAAGAATACGCGTTGAGCACATCGTTCGCGAAGACTACCTGGTTGAGGCGATGGAAATCGTTGAAATGTACTGTGATCTGCTCTTGGCCCGCATGGGATTGATCCAGAGTACAAAGTAAGGCTCCAAAGTCTTTTGTGAAACCCTCTTAATTGTTGTTTGAAATGAATTATCAACTTGAAGTTGTCTGTGACAGCCTGAGTGATAGATATGATAATTTTATTGCCTCTTGTTAACCCTATGGACCTGTAAAACCGGTATTCCAGTTTCATAATTGTATTGGTCATACAAATCACTGTGGCCAAAGGGTTAATGCATCTGTTTGGCCTAGAAAATGTGAAATTGTACTGGATGTGCAGGAAGACCTGTGCACCACTCATGATAGGAGAATGTACTGTATACTTATTGGTTATTCATATCTGAAAGGCTTTGTACTTGAAAGCATGGTTTCGTTTCAATTCGTTTAGGCTCTACTATAAGAATGTCTTTGTAGCAAATTAGACTTTTGGTCTTTTAGGTGAATGAACAGGGCAACTGTTCATTTATAGTAATAGATAAATTATTACCGGTATCTACATGTTTTGAGTCTGGTCTGTCCTATTTTTGGACATATTGGCTGAATGGTTTTGGGTGGGTGAATGTGCTCTTAGTTGTCACAGAAGCAGCTGTTTCTGTTTAGCATGTAGTGGTTGTTGGCCCAAGCTTTTGAACACGTTATTAAAATCATCTATGGCTGATATTATAGTTGTGAATGCATTTGTGATATATTTTTTATGAATATATATATATATCTCATATATATATATATATATATATATATATATATATATATATATATATATATATATATATATATATATATATGGTACACAGAGAACTGGCCGATGGACTGGAGGAGCCAGTTGCGAGCATCATATGGGCAACGCCAAGACTACTGTCCGAGGCTCAGGAGCTCACGAAGATAACCGAGCAGCTGACCGCAAAATACGGCAAGGAGTTTGCTCAGAGCTGCCGAGCCAATGCGCTCGGCGTCGTCAACGAGAAGCTGGTCCATAAGCTGAGCGTGCAGGCGCCACCGAGGATCCTGATAGAGAAATACTTGGAGGAAATCGCCAAGACGTACAACATCGCCTACGTGCCTGACCCATGCGCGGTTGACTCGATGCAGACTGACTTGCTGTTTGACAATATGAACTCAAACAGAGGTGGTGGTGGCAATGGCGGTGGTGGCGGTGGCAGTAGAGTTCACCAGTCACTTCCATCGGTGCCTTTTACCTATCCACCCCAGCAGGCGAGTGTCTTTTAAATACACGTTGCCTCTGAGCATTCTGTGTAAGAATAGTTAGGTTATATTCTTTGTTGTGACGACTTCTATTTTGATGTTTGATTGCTGAAGAAAATCACGAATATTTTCAGTTACAGATTGATCAATCAATATTTCTTTGGGTGAAGGTGAAGATGTTAATTTAGTGTTGATCGGGAAAAATATCTGTAGTAGGTTGTTGGAACAAGCAAACCCAGTAATCACATCTCTTGACTAATGAATGACAAGGTTTATTCTTTTTTAGCAATGATTAAATGATTAACAATGATTAAAGCAAGATGTTTGCCCCTTTGCTGCTGACATTTCCTTCCTTTATAGCAAGTTACGTGATCTATTTTTTCTCATTCTTATTTTCGGATTATAATCTTTATCGATGAATTTTCGTAGTTTTTTGTATTTCCTCAATTCAAGTCACTATGTTGATTTATTTTTACATTACAGGACGATGACTTTCTTTCCAAATGTTTCTGTGCTGCATTGATGCCTGTAGCCATATATTAGTTTTATTTGTTAAAGGTTTAGAATTGCCCAATCGTGAATTATTTTCTGAATATTTTGCCTAAGCTTTAAGACCTTCAGTTTTATAGACAAACCAATGTTAATTATTTTTCTGTAGGGAGTTAACCCACCTCCAGTGGGATTTGGATTCGTTGGGAATCCACAGCAAGATTTTTCCCGCCAGACAAAGTCAGAGGGGGCTGCTTTTGGTGGGCAGCCTTCAACCTATGATGCCTTGCCTAACCTACCTGACGTACCCGCCACGATCAGGGGCCGACCTGATGAAGATGACGCAAACTTCGACGACCTGGCAAAACGATTCGAAGAGTTGAAGAGAAAGAAGTGAAACATTCAAGATGCTCCTCTATAAAATATTTTGTATTGTTAACAAATCTCAAATATTTTCAAAATAAAAAAGTAGATACGAGCTTTATTATGCTGTAAGGGGTAGCACTTTTTTGTGAGGAATAATATAACAGTTGAAAAATTTTCATGTTTGTATAATAATAAATGGTGTGAGTTTTGGATTTTCTTGTTAAAGTCATGGAAATCTCATGCATGTATTCGTGTACAAGATGTAAATTTGAGATTATATTAATTCTGCTTTGGTTTGGAATAAGTGTTTGACTTCAGATAGCAATGTGTGTTAAGGTGGAATTATTGGAAATTGGCATTTCTCATTTTAAAGACAAATCTTGGATCGGTTTGAAATTTGCCTGGCACTAGTAATCAATATTTTCTTTTTGAATATGATTAGCAGCACCATTGACATTGCCTCCGATTTGCATTGTACTTTGTCCGTTAATCCACTGTAATCCCTCTGCAAAAAATCGTGCTTTCATTTGTAAGCCTCACACCACGGAGTTAGTTCATTGCTGGTGACATCATCAAAGTGTGTGAAGAAATTATATTGCCTGGTGTTCTCTAAACGATGTGAATTTCTTAGCGTTGATTCGATGAAAATATTCTATGTTCTGCCTAAAATACTTCAATGGTGTTGCTCTTCCTGTTTGGATCTGTTTGTCAGTCGATCTTATGCGTATGTGCATCGACTTTTCTTTGAGGAAGATGTTGATTTTTATTTTTAGAAGTTTGCTTTTTATCTGTCTCCAGTTTCACTTGATTTTTGTGTCATTATTTTTGAACACTGAAGTTTCTTTATAAGCCTGAAAAATGTGTTTTGAAGGAAGACTGCATACTGACTTAGCATTTCTTTATTATCTTTGTTGGATAGTTTATATCTGACCAGTGAATACTCATAGTTTGTAATACTTTTGCCTCCGTTGTATTAGGTTTTTGACTTTTAAAAATATATAAATAATAACAGGGTTTAGAGTGGTTCAATCTGCCCTGTGTGAGAACCACTATGTTTCACCCATTACGGTCTTACTGTGTAATCTTATTCTTTGCCCTCTAGCAGATTTTTTCCTGTATTCTCTTTCCTTGTCTTCTTTTTTTGCATCTACGTATAACAAAACTTTGCACTGTACAATGTAATGGAATATCTGATGCAATTCTGTGAAATCAAAAATAAATGCTAGATGAGATGGACGTATCAGATTCAAACTGATTTCTGACACATGCACTGCGTGTTTACTAATTTTTTTTCAAATATAACACAGTTGACTACAAGAACTTGTTAACAGTTGTTCATTTTTAGTTTGGTCTATTTACAACCTGAAAGACAATGGCTCATTGAGCACTTTGACGCCCACCGCTTAGGATATCTATGAACCACTTCTTTGTTTCAGTGTAATTATATTTAGATTTTGGTTTTCACCCAGGCTTACTTAGCCTCCTAAACCACTTAAAATCACATTATTATTATTATTATTATTATAGATGTTGACGCCAATACACCAGAGACAGCTGTTTTGCCATTTATTCAAAATTCAGAAGATTCTTTTCAACTAACGTTCGCTAGATGGCCTAATGCATTTTTATTTATAATTATTACGTGCTATGATTAGGGTCGCGGAACGTTGGGCCTAGGTTGTAAAATGTTTGGGAAACCCTGATTTAACCAACAGTGCTGTCAGTGGTGTATTTAGGTGTGCTCCACATGTTCCATGGAAGTTGGAACAGAGCCCCCACACAAACACACAAATAAGGGGCCCCACATGGCACCTAGTGGCTGAGGACTTTTTTGCTCGTAGCAATGCACACTGGGCGAGAGAGGGAAAGCCTGGCAGAGTCCCCCACAGGACATTTTAAACAGGGCCCACACAAACCTATGCATTAGAAAATAATCAAATTTTAGTGGGCGAGGAGGGGTTAAACAGTCTAAATTCTGTGGGCGAAGTGAACTTTGGGTCTAATGCAACCTACACAGCCAGGACCTGGCTCATACAGTCATACTACCCCTCCCCTCCCAAATCAAAATTTCTCTGCGGATTTGCTCGGGTGTCCCTGCCCGAGGCTGGGTGGGTCCGGACCCGCACACCCACCCCCTGGCGCCGCCCCTGATTCGATTAATCACTTCTGAATTTTTGCATATCTATAGCCTACTGTAACAATAGTACTATTAAGGCGTAAATGTGGATGACCCCTCTGTTAGAGCCTGTTGAATTTCATCAGAATATCGGGGTTGAAGATACTGCTTGCCTATAGGATATTTTCTAACCGCCGCAGTGCGTGGATGGATTCCGCAGTGCGGAAATGGCTATCCGCAGTGCGGGATGGCTATGGCGCAGTTCTCCGTTCTTTCGGAACGGTGTCAACAGAGTATCAATTTTATAATATTTTTGTGGTCTGTTAAACCTGTTTTACAAAGTGTTAGGAGTGATCTTAGATCAAAAGATCAAAGATCACGATCTAAGATCAGAATTCATGATCTTTGATATTTTGATCTAGATCACTTTTTTACTAGTGATCTTTGACTCTGACTTTAAATTGTATTTTCAGGTGATTTTGATCTTTATTATCAACAGAAGATCAAAGATCAAATTAAGTAGGCCCAACTAAGTCAATCAATCAACGAACTTCTATGTGTGAGGTAAAATGGCGGACAAATCAAGCATTCGGACCTCAATGATCATGTTAGTGCAGCCGGTGCAGATGATGAGGTAGTATTAAAAGTTTACATGCATCGTAAGTGGACATTTGTATCGTTATTTACGTGACATGTCATACATGATATAATAACTATATTTGTATGATCTTTGATCTTAGATCACTTTTTAAAGTGATCTTGATCTTAGATCATTTATACTCTAGTGATCTTTGATCTTGATCTTAGATCAATTTCTCTCTAGTGATCTTGATCTTTGATCAAGATCATTTTACAAGTGATCTTTCCTAACACTGGATACAAGAAACCAGCTATCTTAAGACCCTTCTTATCTCTCGATCGACTTTTCAGGCATATGACAGAGAATAGATTTCTGAAAGACTTTGTATAATGTCGACTCAAATGGCTAACCATTTTTCGTGGCATTTCGAATGATCTAGAATCAAAGTGATACAGAATATATTTCCTACTCTAGTACGGTCTGACGCAATGGAGAAGGGGACACAAGAAAATGTGGATTGAATTCGAGGCTACTTCGACATATCACACCCAAATGTGAATGGTGTCTAGATACTGTCACGACCAATCTAAATGGAAGATGCGCGGCATTTTGCCGATGCAGCGTAAACGTGGAAATTACACGCCTATGATTATGAGGACGCCGAGGACTAGTCTAAGGCTACTACTACTACGACGGCGCTACATTCACTACTACTCAACTACTCTACTGCTGCCTACTACTAGCTATCGACTACTACTACGACCATCGTAATAGACGATTATCATCATCATCATTAGCGTACACTATCGACAAGTGCAACAACCCCCAACCTGCTCCAGACCACCTACCAGATTCACGCAAACTCGGTGAGAAAGTTTTAAAAACGAACCTGACACGCTAGCTCCTCTTGCCCCCCTCCCGCCCCAACCAAAAATTCCTGGCGACGCCACTGCCTAGTAATCAAGTTTTTTTGAAAAATTAGGCCACTATCTCTTGCATATCAAAAGGGATTGGCATTCAGACTTTTGCCTGTGATATTTTCTATTGCTTAAATTGGACATTTTTAAACTACAGAGAATAGTCTTGCAGACGTGTCGACTGGTAGCTTTTGACTATTCATTGAAGAGCACCTGCTAATAAAGTTTTTTTGAAAATTTAGGCCACTATCTCTTGTACATCAAAAGTGCTTGACATTCAGAATTTTGCATTTGTATTCCCTAATGCGTAAACAAGGAACATTTGTAAGAACATTTCTAATCTACAGAGAAACGCAGACGTGTGAAGCTAGCACTTTTGACAGAAAGTGAAGAGCACCTGCTAATCAAGGTTTTTGGAAAATTAGGTCACTATCTCTTGTATATCAAAAGTGCTGACATTCAGAATTTTGCCTGTGGTATTTTCTATTGCTTAAATTGGACATTTTTAAACTACAGAGAATTGTATTGTCAGATGTGTGAATGGCTATCACTGTTGACAGGCAAGTGAAGAGGCCCTAGTAACGCTAGCGTCGCCACGGGTGAAGGGGGGGGGGGTAAATGGGAGCAACTCAACGCCCCCCCAATCTGCCCCAGACCACCTACCAGATTCGCGCAAATCCGGTTAGAAAGTTTTTTGAAGCTGTGAAGGGTGGGGGTGAGTGAATCTGACATTTAGCCCCTTTTTCTCCCCCCAACCAAAAATTCCTGGCGACGCCATTGATAATAATAATAATAATGTGACTTAAAGTGGTTTAAGAGGCTAAGTAAGTCAGGTGTTGCCTCTTAATTATTGTGCTGTTATAGTGTGCCAATGTAAAGAATCGATCGTATGGCATATCTACTTCCCAGTCATTATTTTGTATGTTTCTATCAAATCCCCCTTTCTCTCTTCTTTCTAACGTTGTCAATCCACAATATTGAAGTTTTTAGTAGCTTAACTTATGGCATCCATTGACCATCTTTGTCGCTCGTCTTTGCAGTTTTCTAAAAGCTCTACATGCCCCCTATGCAATACATCAACTTCCAGAAGTTGCTGTATAAAAGGTGTGGGAACGCCTTCCTATTGCGTTCGCACTGAAAAAGCACTGGGTAAAGAGACTTTTCTGCGAATGGAAGATGCGATGACTGATCGATACAAAAATACAACCAGCGTAAACGTGGAAAGTACACGCTATGATTGTGAGTCAACGCCGAGGAATTCAAGGCACGTATACGACGGCGCTGACATTCACACTCGACAACTCACTGCTGCCCATGCAGCCATCGACTGACATAGACAATCGTCCTAAGACGATTAGATACACTGGGTAGCCTATATCGACACAATGCAACAACGGATGAAAAACAGAAAAGCACAGCATATAGGGCACTCACTCACTGTGAGAGGTTTTAAAAACGCGGCCTGTCACTCCTCTTCGCCTGCCACTTAATCCTCACGCCACGTGTCTTTGGGTCCTGTAAGGCCCCACCGCCCCGAATTTTCGTTTTTCTCTCTCTCTGATTGCTTTGTCGCGGGCAGAAGTCTCTCTTGTTCACGGTCGACTGGTCGCGTTTAACTATTCATTCGAAGCCCCACCCCACCCAGCCTATCGCCAACTCCACCACCACCACCACCACCGCCACCCGTTGAGTTCCGGTGCATTCCTAAAGCAGAGTAAAAGCTAACAAGAGCGGCCCGAGCCGTGGCGCGCTCTGATTCGAAAACGCCCGAACGAAGAAGCAGCGCTTAGCAGACGCAGACAGCGCTATGTCATCGCTACGCATCGCTATGCAAACGCTCGTCTGCGCTAATTGATTGTCAGCGGCTAGGCCTATCTCTAGCGACAGACGTAGAACCGAAAAACGCTCGGTATGCGGCGAATTTACGGCCTGTGTGCGTCGAGGTATGCGTCGCCTGTGCTGACACAATCCATTAAAAAACCGATTCAATGCCAACTACGTGAGAATTTCACGTCCAGGCTCAAACTCAACGACACCCGAGCCGTTTCAGTCTATAGACTGCAGAGGTACTCAAACGTTTTTGAAGCTGTTCGTGAGTGTCCACTATTTATAAGGGAAGTATTATTAACCCTCTGCCTGCGACAGCGTCGTATATAGGCAACTACGAGTAGATACGGATTATCTTAATAGACTGTCATGTGTGCACCAAGGCAGCAGATAAAATGAGAAAACTAAAATGAAAATAATAAATTTGAGAGTTTATGACAGGATATCGAAACCCCTGGGCCCACCTGAAACATGTTTTCAAGGTCATTAGTCATCTTAGCGGGGTTTGTGGGGAAACCAAATCGCAAAAATTTTGAGCATTATTAGACATAGAAGGTGAGCTCTGTGGTATATTTTAAAGACTTTAATCATGATTTACTACTTAGTGATCAAAGGCTGGAATACAGCTGGAACAGAAGCCGACAACGACGGAAATAGATATAATAAGACACATGTTCAAAGAGCTGAAGCGGTCCACAGGAACCAGAGTTGGAGGTCCGGACTCTGTGGACCGCGGGCCGAGGTTTAAGTACCACTGCTACTAATATGTAGAGTCAATCTTAGGAACAAAAGACCGCGCAGATGACTCGATCTACAATTCTAGAAAATATGATGTAATAGTCATGCAGATACAGATGCACATGCAACAGTGGTTTTCACTTAGAAGATAAACCAGTTAAAATCAATTATTATTATTATTATTATTATTATTATTATTATTATTATTAATTATTATTATTATTATTATTATTATTATTATTATTATTATTATTACATTATTATTATTATTATTATTATTATTATTATTATTATTATTATTATTATTATTATTATTATTATTATTATTATTATTATTATTATTAGTCATACAGTATACAATGTGTACAATATACTGTATCAGCGCTATAAAATATAAATCTGCGTATGCCGACAATTATCTTTAGTCATAAAAGATACACCAGCTAAGATTTGCTATAGCCCCCCCCCCGCCCATCGAGCGTGGTTGGAGCTTCCTGTTTAGTATTTATTAACCGGTAATGAATTAGTCGGTCTACATTGGCGACTGCATCTTCCATGGCACAGCCCCTTGTTGCAGGATGTGAACGTAGGCCTATAATGTAGACCTACAGTAGTACATCTTGGTCTTGCGTCACGTTCACGTCGTTTCAGATTTCGTCGTGAACTATGCACGTAAAAAGCAGACCAAGATTCGTGAAAATCGTGTGATTCTAAGCGTTATTTGGTCTGACTGTTGCTGAATAAGTTTCTACGAATTTGATGATCGAACGTGGAAAGTTACTGTATAGTGTATACAGTGGTTTTTCACCATTGGCTTACTTAGCCTCCTAGACCACTTTAAAATCACATCACATTATTATTAAACCAGCGAACGAAGATCGTTCAATTGTCGAGTGACTGGTTTGTTGGACGCTTGTCCGAAAATAGTCGGGCCAGTCGACCTATTAGCGAATTATTATATAACAAGTTCTGCTCATCATAACTGATTATTTCTGTAGCGACTACAGCTATTAGCCTAGGCCTATTATTAACGCGCTATAGACAGTCATATACTGTATATTGGCCTAATCAGTTGTCGATATGCTGCTACTGAGGCAGCCGGTATGGCGCCTCGTTAGTAATCGAAGCAGGTGGTTGCATTAGCCGCCTGATAATCGCCTGATTCACTTCTAAGAAGAGCGTTCGTCATACGAGCGGACTCATGATGATGATGATGATGATGATGATGACGATGATGATGATGATGATGATGATGATGATGATGATGACGATGACGATGATGATGATGACGATGATGACGATGATGATGATGATGATGATGATGATCCGATTGCTTGAAATTCTATCGTGACTGCGCTCTATAATCGGGATAGAAAGAGATCTGTTTAAATTACATGTACATGTGACTTTACGGGAATTTCGATATTCAAACTATATGCATCTCTCCCTCTCTCATGTCCACTCTGTCTGTCTGTCTGTCTGTCTGTCTGTCTGTCTGTCTGTCTGTCTGTCTGTCTGTCTGTCTGTCTGTCTGTCTGTCTGTCTGTCTGTCTGTCTGTCTGTCTGTCTGTCTGTCTGTCTGTCTGTCTGTCTGTCTGTCTGTCTGTCTGTCTGTCTGTCTGTCTGTCTGTCTGTCTGTATGTCTCCCCCTCTCCTCTCTATCTGCTTAATCTGCCTGGTGCGTTGGTCCTTCCTTGCTTCCTTCCTTCATTCCTTTCTTCCTTCCTTCCAAGAAAACTACTTCCGCCACAAGACCGGAAGTTCCCGTAATGTGTTAAACTGAAGAGGTCCATCCTAATATTAAGACGGCGTGAAGAACAGCCATAGAGAGAGAGAGAGAGAGAGAGAGAGAGAGAGAGAGAGAGAGAGAGAGAGAGAGCAGTGAAACGTGTGAAATAATAGTGCGCGCTCTCGACAGCAAGTGCTACGTCGCCTACATCTCAGGACTAGGACTAGGCGACGTGCTCAACAGTGCACTAGATAAGAATATTAAGAAGGAAATTAATTTTATAATCCCGGAAATATATTCCCCGTTCTCGTCCTCCTCCGTCGTTGTCCCTCCTCCTCTCTTCTTCTTCTTCCTCCTCCTTCTCCTCCTCCTCCTCCTCCTCCTCCTCCTCCTCCTCCGTGCTTTTGCATCTGCGTGCTTCCCGTAGCCAGGAATTTGATTTGGGTGGGTATAAATCTTAAATATAATTTATAAACCACATAATACCATTTAAAACACACATAACCTTATGTAAATCACATAAAAAACTTTAAGATATACTGATTTTTTTTGGGGGGGGAGTATATATATATACCGAAATACCCCCCGTCGCTACGCCCCTGAGGCTTCGACGGCTAGTCAACGCGTAAAATTCGTTTATGCAGCCGCCGAGACTGAACTGAGCATTTTACATTTGAAATTCTATTAGCTGCTGCTGGGTTGACTGTTTTTCTGGTCATTTCTATAAGCTGAGATAGCGCTCTCTACTGTATGTATATTATAGCGTAGGCTGACTTAGCAAACAGCTAAGTCAGCAGCGCTCATTCGCTCGCCTAGAATACATTCAGCCCCTTAATTATAGCCGCTGAGCAGGCATCGGCCCACAGCCCTAGACTATGAAAGCGTCGTATGAACACGCATTCGAGTAAAAGGCTGTTAGTTCTCAACTCCGTTATTACAGACGGAGAGAGCGCGTCTTAAGTTAATAAGGTCTATATCTCGACACCAAGTACCTGTAAAAGTACTGATAGGTTAGTCGCCGCGGTACTTGTACTGAAGTACGTTTTCGTTTTCGGTGGCTGGTGAATTGTTCCGTACCGGTGTGCCATTTGGGACGACGTGCGTATTATTGTTTCAACATCGAACGAAGCTGTTGTTGATTTGTTTTGCGGAGTTTAGTTTTTATTTTTACAGCGGATGTGTTTCTGGTGTTAATTAACGGTCGGATTCCGCCTTTAGGACATCGCCGGATCGCTTGTGGAACTGCCGGATAGGCCTAGGCCTAAATTTTATCTTCGAAGGTGCTACCGTTGAGGTCATATTAGGCATATTATTATCGGGACGATGTCGCGCAGGGCGAAGGGTTTTCAGTACCTGTCCGGGAAATACCTGGAGATGACGCCGTCGGGCGATCAATCGACCATGTCGAGCAACTGCCGGAGTCTGTCGTCCCTAGTATCCAGTTCATCCGACGATCCGCTGCTGACGACCAGCAGTCGAAGACCGGATCTCACGGACGCCAACACGCCGCGCTTTAATCCCATCCCCTGTCGTCGGAGTTTCGACGTGACCGTCGGGCCCGGGACCGGCGGTGGTAGCGCCGACCGGGTCTTGATGAGACAGAGGCCGACGGCGGCGGCGGCGGCGTCGGCGGCCCCGAGGCGAGCCGGAAGCCGAGGAGGAATGCCGGGTATTTCCTGGTCGAGCGACCGTCGCTACTCGGTGTCCGATCTGGTCAGGGACTATTCCGGACGATTTCCGGTCATCGTGAAGGTGGCGCAGGGCTACTACGGAGACGGGAATCTCAAGCTACCTGTTGGACAGGTGAGATGACGTTGAGCATTGCGACTGGATTCACTGGTTCCATTGTCCTTGTTCTTGTTTCAGCTGCGGAGGGGTCTAGGCATAAGCGTTCTACCATATATAATATGTGGAAATGTGCTTGAGAGAGAGAGAGAGAGAGAGAGAGAGAGAGAGAGAGAGAGAGAGAGAGAGAGAGAGAGAGAGAGAGAGAGAGAGAGAGAGACAGACAGACAGACAGACAGACAGAGACAGACATGGCCAGAGACAGACACAGAGAGACAGAGATAGAGACAGAGAGAGGGAGAGATACAAACAGACAGACCGAGACAGAGACAGAAAGAGGAAGATAAAGAAATGTGATAATGGTAAACAGTAAATTTTTGTCATTATCTCGATGAAAACCGGAACTTATCATCGTCATCATCATCGTCATCATCATCATCATCTTCTTCTTCTTCTTCACCACCATAGTCATAGTCATTCATAGTCATAGTCGTATTAGTCACCGTCGTGTTTGAAAATAATCTCTCTATTGAAGACAGATTCACAATTGAATATGGTTCAAATTTCATGATTCGAAAAACCCATGACAGTATACGCCTATCTTTGATTCAACGTCGTCTAATGACTGTAATTAACCATCTCAGGCCGTTTTACCGAACTGTATTGTCTATAATGTATCAATCTTAAGTAAATCTGTTATCGGATCTTCCTCCATTGTTACTTATATCTCGCCATATATTTCGTGCTCATCATAAGTCACAATTAGGCTACTGTCAAATAATCCTAATGAAAATATCGCAAACAAAGGGACGCCATGATGATATAATCATGATATAAGGTAAACTTTCGACGAATTTTATTATTAGTGATTTTAGATCCGCGATTGTATTAATTACAGTCATTAAGTTAAAATAATTGAGGAGTCAAGAAGACAATGCTATTATCTTAAATGACCGTCCGCATTTCCTCCGCCCTCTCCTCCTCCCTTTGCATATGTAGTTACATATGTAGTAAATGTTAGGTCATCAATCAGAATCTGACGGCAGTGGCGTAACCAGGGCTCCGGAATAGGGGGTGGGGGTGATCCATGTGGACATTTTCGGGTAAAAAGTCTCCGACGAACAAAACAAGGTTCCTCGGGTAATTCTTCCCACAATTAGGCTACCTATCCTCTTCGATCTTCCCTTCTACCCCTAATTTCTCGACGTTTTTGCGCAAATACCACGACCTCTCCCAGTCAGAATAATAAGGTGACCACCACCCGTGACTGCGCCAATGCCTGACCGTCAGAATCAATATTCCGATCCCATCTGGGTCGTCCTCAAATAATGTGGGTCTATGAACCCCCCCCCCCCCCCAAAAAAAAAGAAGTCCCTTCTGACAAATTGAACATCGGTCGTGCCAGCAATTCGATTATCAAAATTCAACTACTGGGGCGGGGAGGGAGGGGGGGGGAGGGGAGAGAGGGGCCAGACAACCCCTCTGTTTTCTAAGACGAAAGCTACATGTGTGATATGCCGTTATTATTTTGTCAGGTCCTCCAGATCCACGGAACCTGCGAAGAGGGGCGCGTCCGGGGGACGGACGCCGCCGGTCGCCGGTTGAGTCTCCCCACTTCGCAGCTGGTCAACCTGAGGGCGGAGAGGATCGATTCGGCGGAGGGGGCTCGTCCTTCCGTCTCCTCCTCCTCCTCCCCCTCCCCCGCCTCCTTCTCCCCCTCCTACCGACCCGCGTCCTCCTCGAAGCCAGCCGTGAGAACCAAACCAGGTAAGAAGAGTCATTCGACAAACAAAGCGTTTTGCGAATTAAGCTAAGCTATGCCGTGTGACTTCTGGCCTCTTTGTGTGTGTGTTTAGCATCTGTAATTCGCACGAGGTCACGTGACATGCTTTACTTTTCGGCGATCGAAAGACGAAAAATATAGCTAGCTAGCCTATCGGCCTAAATAGACAAATCGAGGAAGGGGGGGGGGCAGAGGGAATGTGAGATTGAGTGATAGTTATATAATATAATCTGTCGATCTGTTCATAAAATTCTATAGATCTATAATATATGGATGGCTTGCTACTCTTTCCATTATCCAATTCCATAGCTCTCTGCAGAAGAGAAACATATAGAATACAACATCGCATTCCCTACAGAGACCTTCTTACAGCAGCAACTACATAGCCTATTAAGTCATAGGCAAGGCCCATAATGCAGGAACGAACCTCCAGCGGAGGAAGCGGTAACCAACAGCACATGGAATACGGAGCAGTTTAATTAAAAGAAGTAGAACAAGGAGAAAGAGGAAGAGTAGTAGTAGTAGTAGGAGGAGGAGGAGCAGGATGAGGAGGAGGAGCAGGATGAGGAGGAGGAAAAGGGGAAGGAGAGTCTCGGGGCCAGACAGCATCAACGGAACGTTCGCCTTTGATGCTAATCGACCGAATACTCGGTATCTGATGACGTCATCGCGTCTGATGACGTCATCGCGTTCTACCGACGCCTGGTAAAGATCTAGCTGGACTCTGCCGATGGCGTAGAGCGATATTTTTCCTACCGTAGGCCTATTTGGAAACAGTAGAAGAGTCGACTGTCCTTGAGCTCAATTATTATTATTATTATTATCGCGAATTAAGCCGGCAGTTCCCCCCCTTCATGCTCAGTGCCAAAGTGACTGTTCGACTGCGAGACACTGCCAACCATAGGCCCACTCTTCACTCGGGAAGACGCGTCTGTCGAACGCTCTTCCTTCCAGCAGCGCTGCAGAACCCGGAGTCGCATGTTGCTTTCCGTAAGCAGCTGTAATGCGCTTGTAAACATTAATTGAACAGGCGCAATATAAGTAACCAGTCTATGTATGTATGTATATATGTATGTATGTATGCATGTATGTATGTATGCATATATGTATGTATGTACATGTATGTATGCATGTATGTATATATGTATGTATGTATGTATGGATAATGTAAGTCGCTGTTTATTTCGTCTGATATGATCCCTTAGATATCTTTTGCTGGCTCACTCACTCACTCACTCTCTCTCTCTCTCTCTCTCTCTCTCTCTCTCTCTCTCTCTCTCTCTATATATATATATATATATATATATATATATATATATATATATATAAAAAATGCTATATACATTCATTGTATACATTTATTGTCGTGTCGTGCAGTGTGCCATCGATAGTGTTTACCTGGGTGCATAACTATAGACCTACGTCTGCTCATCTGTGTGTGTGTGTGTGTGTGTGTTGCTGTTTGGATATCTCTGTGTGTTTGTGTGCCTGAGACATTTCCCAGTTTTCTTAATTGTTCCTTCTCCCACATATTTCCCCAAATTTCCGCCGTGTCGTTAGAACATCAAAGAATGTCGCACTCACTCAGTAGAAAGATATTCGGTTTCGGGTTTTTCTTCTCGACGACGTTCGAATAACTCTGGCCCACGTGTTGTTTGCTTAAACGGGGGATGAATATTGTAGCAGAGATGGTGGTCACTTGTGCAAACGAATGAAGAATCTTGTTGTGCTGTTATTAAGAGATTGGATGTTGTGTTATGTTGAAAATACGAACGCGTGTGTCTATATTTAGCACCCAAACGTTGTTGAAATTAGTGGCAAAAAAGGGAGAAATTACGGGGTATATATTTGCAAACACTATAGCGTATTAAGTAAGTGGTCGCATTCATTTCTGTATCTCTCTCTCTCTCTCTCTCTCTCTCTCTCTCTCTCTCTCTCTCTCTCTCTCTCTGTCTGCCTCTCTGTATGCCTGCTAGCCATTTTGTCTGTTTGTCGAGACTGTGATGTCCAGAATACCGGGACACAGAAGAAACTAAAACGCTGATTTAGCGTCGCTGTGGATATGCTCTTGACTTTTCCGCCAGTTGCCGTCCCAGTTGGAAGACTGGAAAATAGGATAGGACGGTAGACTGCGAAGAGATTGTTCACCTGTTGTTTGGCGGCCTTCTCTATTTTTAGGTCACGTGGGCGTTTACCTATGTCGTGACGTCATCGCTGTCTTTTTGATTTTGAAGGTGCTCTGACATTGTCGGATGTGCTGAGAGAGAACGCGTCATCCTTACCGCTAACGGTTGCAGTGACAAATGTCAACAGCAGCAGCAGCAGCAGCGGCGGCGGCGGCGGCGGTGGTGGTGGAAGAATGGAAGGGGCGGGTTTGATGGAAAAGACCGACCAGTCGTCCATTTTTTCGTCGTTTCCTCCAGGGACTTACCTGACGATCGAGTCCCACTACAGCTGTACTTACTTACTCGCCAACGTAATTGAAAACGGTTAGTCTGTTTTGGAAGTAGGCCTATTATTATTATCATCATCATCGGGCGCTTATAGGCCATATGCGCTTAATTACTGCGTTCGACTTCCAGCCGTATCCAATTAGCTTTTGTATTTTGAGAGGCGCTTTGACAACGAAACCCAAAACCTCTCGGAGCGATTTCAATTGCATTTTTATAGCGCTATAGTGTTTTGTTTCTCCGAATGACAATGCACAGATGACGCCGTCGCTCGTTTCCCTTATCCGTTTTTGCTATGATCTCTATGGTTGATATCAGTTGTTTGTTTGCTTGGCCTCTTTGCCCCGATTTTCCCTCACAAGAATGGCTGACATCAGCCTCGCGGTTTTCGTCCATTAAAATAGACTTCGGTCTAAGAGGCTGTTTGGGGAGACGAATATAATAGTATTCGAGAAGCCTGCTTTAAATAAAAACTCATTCTAAGGCTGATAGACGCGAGTCTTTGTAATAGATATTTACGACGCGTTGAAATATATACAACCAGGAAAAGGCATTTAAAGACACAGACCGACGGACAGACAGACAGACAGACAGACAGACAGACAAAAAGTAGCTAGAAACAGCGGCAGAGACAAGCCAAATATGAAAAACTGAAAGAGATAGAAAGAGATAGAAAGAGTACTGGAGAAAGTGTGTGTGTGTGTGTGTGTGTGTGTGAGAGAGAGAGAGAGAGAGAGAGAGAGAGAGAGAGAGAGAGGCAGAGAGGGTGGGAGGGAAAGAGGGATATATACGATCTAACTGTAACGGAAATGCCCAGAGTGACGTTTTCATTTTATATTCGACTTTGTCTGTTAAAATGTAGACATCCCCCCAATGATTCAATTATACGCTTAGCCTAATCCTATTAAATAATACGTTCGCGATTTTGTTCCATTCTTCTCTATTTTTTACTCTAAATTTCCCCCATTAATCGCCTTGTTTTCCTTTTTGGACACAATTGACCTGTCCCGTGAACAGATTTCTAAGTCATTGATTCCACATTTTTTTGATGCTACTAGGAAGAGGAAGCGATGTAGATTTCGTCTCATTTCTGATGGAATTTTGGTCTTCACAGCGTCACGAGCTATGATCTCATGACACAGCTCGGGAATTTCTAAGTGCTATGCTACTATATGACACTATATTGGTATTGTAGAGCTATTAGACGGCAAAGAATAAGATTACACATCAAGATCATAATGGGAATGAATGGATGTGTGAAACATAGTGGTTCTCACACAGGGCAGATCCTACTGAACCACTTTCTTTGCCTTATTTTTTTATTATTATTATTATTATTATTATTATTATTATTATTATTATTATTATTATTATTATTATTATTATTATTATTATTATTATTATTATTATAGTAGTAGTATTATTAGTAGTAGTAGTAGTAGCAGCAGTAGCAGCAGTAGTAGCAGTAGCAGCAGCAGTAGCAGTAGCAGTAGCAGCAGCAGCAGCAGCAGCAGCAGCAGCAGCAGCAGCAGCAGCAGCAGCAGCAGCAGCAGTAGCAGCAGCAGCAGCAGCAGCAGCAGCAGCAGCAGCAGCAGCAGCAGCAGCAGCAGCAGCAGTAGTAGCAGTAGCCCAGTAGCAGCAGTAGCAGTAGTAGTAGTAGTAGTAGTAGTAGTAGTAGTAGTAACAGATAGGTGGAGTACGATTACTACTAAGAAGACCGATACAGTGGAAGAAATTTACAAGTGTTCGGTGGTTTTTCTTGAAGACCAGCGCATTAAATTGTCATTTTTGGCTTCACTTTGTCTTGCGTGTTTTTATTATGAGCGTCGACATGCGTCGCGTTGTCTTCTTCATGACGTATACGCCAGACCGCGTGTAATCTTCGTCGCCCGTCAAAATAAACTCACGCACATTCCGAACATTCCACTTCGGCGAACAACAAAAGCAGGGTTTGGGAAAGGGCTTCGATCGGGTGAACCTCTCCCGCCCCCGCCCCCCGCCCCGCCGTCGACCGAAGCGACTGCGTGTGTTGAGGGAGGCGATAGGCCTAAACACGGGGCAGACATGCCGGGTGACGAATTATTGGAGACGACAAAGGAACGCTTATGAAGGGACGAAATGAAAAAAGAACTTCTATAACGCCATTTGATAATAATGCAAGACAGACAGACAGAGGGAGAGAGGGAAAGACAGAGAGGAGAGAGACACAGACAGCGACAAAGTGAGTGTGTGTGTGTGTGTGTGTGAGGGAGAGAGGGAGAGAGGGGGAGAGTCACCAAAGGCCGATAGCCTTGTCCGGATAATGTGTTCTTGAAGGGACATGGAACTAGTTTACCAGATGATTGGAGCATGGATTCATCTAATTAGTTTGTCATCCATTTCTGCACGACAGCAAATTTGGCGCTATACGAATTCCCGAAGGCTCATCTAGCGACGATAGATTTAAGGGCTCAACAGAATGATGTCTGTTTATCGAAAAACACATTTAGGCGTTCGCAGGAGATTACGAAACAAATCGGCGGCCTGCATAATAAATAGATCCTGGCGAGTTCAACGGCATTACACATAATTACGTTTCAGATTGCTATTCTAAAATGCATTAGGACGCTATCAACTGTTTACTGCGCGCGTTTAAAAATCTTTTTCAGAGCAGTGGCGTAACCACGGGGGGGTCCGAGGGGACACTGAGGAATCTGACCTCTATAATCTATTCTGCCTGGGACTAGTCGTGAGATTTGCGCAAAGCCATTGAGAACTTGTTTTTTTGTGTGTGTGGGGGGGGGTGTATGGAGTACCTAAATTTGCTTGACGACCTTTTCACTTGTTGATTTTTTTTCTCGATTTTACTCATCGGAAAGGTCGATGTGTACAGTGTCCCCTGTTCTGGAACACTGGCCACGCCACTGTTTCGGAGTGCATGATGTTCGATGTCCCCCGGGGTTGGAGGGTTCGGTCTATATTATTTTGTCGCAGACGACCTCCCGCTGAGGGACGAAAAATTGTGGGCGGGAGTTGTCCTAAAGACCTAAACCGATGCGTTTTGTAAATGTCGACCAATTTTCGCGGCGATCGAAACGCCGTTGACCCCTTAACTGGGGATCCCGGATATATTCGTCCATTTTACATTGAGTTATAGCTAAATACACGGTTAAGGGGTTAATCGGTCGGATCAATTATTGATGACGTCGTTTTTCTGGCTTCCGCTGTTATAACAGGCTGGCTGAATTCCAGTTCCATAGTCCTGATTCCCGATGACCTTCGACCTTCCTTCAGCGTTGCCCTCGGCCTGAAAGACGGAACGGCAGAGGAGTGGAAGGACTTTTCTGGAATGTTCGCTCGATCGGCGAGACACATACAATTCTCAGCCGTCAAAGGATACGATGGTAAGTAAACTATATATATATATATATATATATATATATATATATATATATATATATATATATATATATATATATATATATATATAATCATGTTTGCTTTTTCATTTAGTTCGTTAGTTTGTTCGTCTGCATGTTCACTTCCAGTAGCGTAGCCACGGGGTTGTTTGGGGTTGTTCAAACAACCCCATTTACAAAAATATGACCAAAACAATTTATGGAAATCCGTTGACTTTTGGTCGAAGAAGGAGTAGTGGCGGGGGGGGGGTGGACCGTGACTTAAGTGTTGAGCTGCATAGTGCCTCCAGTTAAGAAGCCCACTTTGCATAAGCTGGCTACGCCACTGTTCACTTCGCTGGTGATAGTTGGTGATAGTGCTGGCAATAGTTTCTGAGGATGAGGCGAGTGGGTGGCGGTTGAACAAGTTATAAACTGTTTTTTGCAGAAAAACATAGCAACGTCCCAACCACGATGGCCCTTTAGATAAAATGACCCTGCCTAACTGGCCACCACCTTTTGGCTATGGTCATGTCTAGTTTAGACTAAGCGTCTAGGATTGAGCGGCTGCCGTGGTACTAGGGTAGGCTACTACCTGGTAGGCTCTGTATAAATTCCTAAGCTTACTTACTTACTTAACGATCATTTGGTTTGTATCGACGTAAGCAATTTAGGGTCTCGCGAAAGAATTTAAAAATTCAGGGGTTTTCACACGTCTTGGTCGATTTTGTGGTTGTACTGCAAGTAGACATATGCTGCAGTCTACGTTGGAGTTTTTCGAGCCCCCCTCCCCACGAGTTCCCCTCGCAGCGCTTCTGTTTCTGACATGAGAAAGCCGTGCTGAAAATCTGTTAAGTTCAGACGATGACTCGAATCGGTTTGGCAGCAGACGTAGAGAGATAAGTTGGCAGACGCTATATAACTGCTCGTCCTACCTTCGAGGCTACTCATACGAAGCAACCTCCTAGTCTATTATTTTCCATTCAACGAATGCAGGCCCCCTATAGCATTCATTCAATGATTTTTATTATTGTTCTTGCGTAATGAGAAGTCCTTTCCGAATGCGAGGGTCAAGTGAATGAATCTGTTTCTGTGCCTGAATCTATAGGGCGTATTTACCACGTTTCGATGTAGGCCCTATAGGCTACAGGTTTGCCTTCTGCTATACTTCAAACGGTGCGTTTAAACGTAGCCGTGCGCCCGAAGGCAGTTATAGTTCGACGGCAAAAGTAATTGAATCAGCCTTCTCCCACACAGTCCGGATGAGATTTCTGCATTTGAAAGAAAATGACCGGCAGGGGTGACGTAACAGAGTCAACAAAGGGGGTGGACGAGGTGACATGCTGAAGACGCGAGAAGCAGGCTATTTCCCAGGAATTTCCGTTAGGGGTTGTCCCATAATTGCAGGTGGTGTAGGCCTAAATGTCCAGTGTTTCATCTAGACTCATTGAATCCAAAGGGAATAGAAATGGGTGGGAGAAGTGGGGGCGATGCTTGACCCCAGGAAAAAGGAAAATAGGCCTACAAGTCAAGAATATGATTTCCGTTGCCATCTCTTCCGTTTTCGTACGGTCCATTCTAATTTTTGTAGGCAGTTATTGTATAATTACACAGTTATCAGTAATTTATGTAGTCAGGCTATTAACGGACAATTGGCGAATTATTTGCTTGAGACGCTTCACTCCAAAAACTATTTTAAATTTAATACTTATTTAATTCGATTATTATTATTATTATTATTATTATTATTATTATTATTATTATTATTATTATTATTATTATTATTATTATTATTATTATTATTATTATTATTATTATTTTCACCATCCGCTCAGTCATCGGTCCTTCAATTTTTAAATCCAGATGTTCATTCGCTCACTGGTGATTAAGATTACACTTTCCCTAAACATATTACAAATCGGTAACGATTACGAAGCAATAAGTTGTAAGCTATTTAAGGCTTTATGCCCAACGACCTTAACGACGCAGACACAAGTTTATCTAATAGCCTCATTTAGTACCACTATAATTTGCATAGTGCACTCAGTAACTATAACCATAGAAGGAGATATGCCTGCCAAGCAAATTTACGATTTAAAACTTCCCCCCTCCCTCTGATTTTCTAGGCACCACTTAGAAGGAAATTAGCATGTTTAGTGCATACTCTGGTTCATGTCCGCATCAGTTACCGTGGGCGTAATTATGTTATTTTGGCTTCCAATTTTAATGGTTAGCATTATATGTATTTTATGTCGTGTACGGAGCAACATAGCCTATGTCAATAAAAGTAACCAGATGGGGTCACGTGCTCTTCAATCTTCATGCAAACTGTGTTTTAGGTGTAATTTACGACGACTGGTCCGAATTTTCGTTAACTTATCCTCCCGACGAGGATGATTTAGAACCTGGCGCCGCACAAATGGTTGACATCGACCGTTATCTCATCAACAGACAGCTTCTGATTCCCAATAGTCCGGACCGCAACCGGGTCACTCCGAGTGACGCGGATCACGGACGCCCCGGTGGACAGAACAACCGATTTCCGAAAACCTCTCCTCGCCTTTCGATCAACAAACGACTCACTTCGCATTTAGTTGCCGCGGACTCTGCGGCAAATACGACGGCGGATCTCTCCGCGGACTCGACGCCGTGCCGCGACCGCATAACCGACGCACTTCGCTCGGTCCCGGACAAATCCAACCCGCAGAATCGTCGCGGCGGACAGACCGTAGACAGTCCGAGGGACGGGTCCTCGGAAGCGGACTATGCCAATGTGAGCGGAGCGAGGACAGATCGTCCGAACCGTCCCTCGAATTCCCGGCCGATGGAAGCGGCGTCTCGGTGTCCGGCGACTCCGGCCAGGCAGCAGCATTCGTCGACCGGCGATCAGGGACGGAAGGGCGAGTCAGTCGCCCTCGCGATCGACGAAATCGCCATCGAGGGACTCGCCATCGGAGCCCCGGAACCGCCGGGCGTAACGTCCGTAACAAGCGCGGACGATAATAGGGGAACGTTGATTAGCGTTGACGAAGGATACAACAGCGGACGTTTTTCGGTAAATGCGCAGTCGGACGCTACGATCGCTGTCACCAGGAGATACTCTCCGGTCTATTTCTAGCGACTTCCGGGAAACTTAACCGTCGAATTCTATTTAATTAAGCTATTGCGAATTCAAGCAGGATTGACAGTTTCTAGATGAATTTTCAGTCAAGCTATATTAAGGAAGAAACGGCTCTATAGCTAATTAACGCTTGAATTATGCTATCATAGACGTATCCGACCACAGGCGCATGATAGATCGTTAATTGCTACTGAACGTAGGCAGTATATACAAAAGACAGCGGACCTATAAGACTATCTACAGTATCTACTATCGCATGTAGGTTTCTAGCACGCGTCGCATTTTTTGTGGCCACACGGTTTCTGCAGAAGATCGATTAAATCATTATGCTCTTCTTATTATTAGACCTATTGTAAATTCGTCAGAGACAACATCACATTACCGTGTCTACGTGCCTAAAAACTTCTTATTTAGCGATCAATTATCGCTAATCTATTTACATTTTTGTTCCGTGATTTAGTCCTAATGAAATGTAGTAAGCCTATATAGGCCTACTGTCGTCTGACAGACAGACAGACAGACAGACAGACTGACTGACTGACTGACTGACTGACTGACTGACTGACTGACTGACTGACTGACTGACTGACAGACAGACAGAGGGGCGGGAGCCGCGAGACACCTGCTTTTAAAAAATAAGCTTTATTTCCTTGCAAATAATGATATAAATCAAGAAATAACTCAACCATTACCTGATGGAATGTTATGTCAATTAATGTATCTATTAATGCAATATTTTTTTATAGTTTAAGCCCAGGCCCGTCGAGAGAAAGTCCGGACCTCTGGGCAGAGCAGTCACGGGGTGACGGGCCCCTAAAAATTTTGAAAGTTTATATTTTTAGAAAGTTTGTCCTCACAAAAGTTCGACAGTTTATTATTTTATACAGGTCAAGTGTGAAAAAGTGGCGAAAATTTTCTTATTTTTGCTTGTCAGACTTTTCAGGGCGTTAAAGGCCAATTCATTGCCTTCGACGGGCCCCTAAACCGCCTTCACGGCCCTTCAGTATGTTCATAATAATAATAATAATAATAATAATAATAATAATAATAATAATAATAATAATAATAATAATAATAATAATAATAATAATAATAACCAGTATTGAATGAGATAGCATTTTGCGGGCCCGCCCGAACCCGCTACAGATAGTCTGGCCCCTGGGCATTTGCACCCCTGCATGCCCCTCTTGGGGGGCCTGTTTAGGCCGATGCATGGAGGGCGCCACAACCCAAATATTTGGTGGGCCAACATGGCCTGTTTGAAATTGGACAATACACGGACTAGTGCTACAGTAGGCTATAGATATGCAAAAATTCAGAAGAGTGATGAAATGAGTTAAAACCACATATTCTTGTGTCCCCATCTTTGCTGTGTCAAACCGTACTAGAATTGTCAATATATTCTGTCTCAATTTTTTTCTAGAGCTTTCGAAATGCCACGAAAAATAATGAGCCATTTGAAACGACACTATAAAAAGTCTTTCAGTAATCTATTCTCTGTCAAATGTCTAAAAAATCAATCGAGAGATAAGATGGCGCTTAAGAGAACTGGTTTCTTCTATTACAGGTTTTATAGACCACAAAAATATTATAAAATTGATACCCTGTTTGAAATTGGACAGGGCAAGGACTAGTGCTACAGTAGGCTATAGATATGCAAAAATTCAGAAGAGTGATGAAACGAATTAAAAGTGACCGCCGATGCCCTGTAGACAGCGGAGCAAAGGATTTTGAAACGAGGGCAGCTGTAAAATGCACTAGCGCAAAATACACTAGCCCGAGCAGTAACCAAATCACCCAAGTTCTGCCATATTTCACCTATATTGAAGTCACTGCACTGGCTTAACCCTCGTAGGGTACGCGTGGAAGTTTTTCCGACGCCTTTGTTGTAAGGGGGTAATTCTACCCCCACTCAGTGTTTAATCTGGACCCCGGGGGGAGGGGGACAGACAAAGCCGGGGTATACTGACAAAGCCGTGGTGGAATTCTGCTAGGGGGCTGCTGCTAGTCCATTTAGTATGCCAAAATTTCCGGGGGGAATTTGAAATTTCCGGGGGGGAAGGGCAATTTTCCTCCGGAAACGGCCTAGATTAAACACTGCCCCACTTATATATCATAAATATTAAGAAAAATTCTTAGGAAATTTCTACCTCAACCAGTAATTGTGTCATACGTCATGTACTATATGCATTGTGTTAAAAACCAAGCAAATTAATTGTAGCCCAAAATATATACAAACCTGCGCAGTTCGAAAAGATGTGCATGGACGAGTCACATTAACAACAAAAATTGATACAGTGTATACAGTGTATAACTGTATATGCAGTGTATATACTGCGTATATATACAGTGTATATAAAATGTATATAAAGTGTATATACAGTGTATATGCATTTCGAAAGACACATCACTCATGCAAAACACCAGACGACGTTGACGGACACCGCTAGGTGGCAGCACATAAAGACAAAGTGTGTAAAATATGACCGTTGTGCAGTGAAAACATATTTAGGAAAGTCATAATAGCATTTTGCCTATAAATTGCAACATTAACCTCTTTGGCGTTAGATTAATTATGAAAATGACGTACCAAATGCGTTAGATTATATATTTTTGAGACGAAACGACGTTATTACAATATTAGGCCTACTAAAATATTATTGAAGACTCTTGAGATACGAATGCACTATATCTTGTATATCAAAAGTGCTTGGCATTCAGAATTTTGCCTGTGATATTATCTATTGCTTCAAATGAACATTTTTAAACTACAGAGAATGGTATTGGCAGATGTGTGAATGACTAGCAATTTTGACAGGGAAGTGAAAAGCACCTGCTAATCAAGTTTTTTCAAAAATTAGGCCACTATCTCTTGTAGATCAAAAGTTCTTGGCATTCAGAATTTTGCTTGTGGTATTCTCTAATGCGTAAATTGGACATTTTAAAGAACATTTTTAAACTAAAGAGAATGGTATTGGCAGACGTGTGAATGGCTAGCAATTTTGATAGAGAAGTGAAAAGCACCTGCTAATCAAGTTTTTTCAAAAATTAGGCCACTATCTCTTGTAGATCAAAAGTTCTTGGCATTCAAAATTTTGCCTGTGGTATTCTCTAATGCGTAAATTGGACATTTTAACCCTAACCCTAGCCAATGGCTTAACCTTTACAATTTCAAACGAAATTTTACAGACATAAAGATACATCAATCTATGTCATAAGTGCAAAATTTCATAAGAATATATTCACTCCTTTGAGCACTTTTCAACGTTTGCGATTTGCCCTTACTGCTTATATATTAACCCTAACCCTAACCAATGGCTTAGCCTGCGCCAATTGAAACTAAATTTTACAGACATAAAGATACATCAATCTTTGTCATAAGTGCAAAATTTCATAAGAATATATTCACTCCTTTGAGCAGTTTTCAACGTTTGCGATTTGCCCTTACTGCTTATATATTAAAAAAGATACACAGCTTCATTCATCAAAACCGGTTTACCTTCGAAAACTCTTAACGCCTCAGCCTCCTGCCACCTGGACCTTCACGATCGTCATCTCTTCACACGGAATGGTTTGTCCGACCTATCTGGTCGATTTGCTCCAGCCCAGTGTTTAATCTAGACTCCTGGACATGATTGATTCATCGACCATCGATTCATCGACCACCGATTCATCGACCATCGATTCATCATTCATAAAGTAGAAGAAACACCTGCGAGGACCTTTTTTGCTCGTCAGCACTATATGAAGAGAGAGTTGAGGGGCGCCGAAAACGATGTGAGGACCTTTTTTGCTTGTCAGTTGTTAGGGGCGCCAACGTACATTGGACCAGGCCTACGATATTAACCCCTTCGGCAACGAATAGTTTCCTATATTAGACCTCCCGAGCCCGCGTGTTATTTTTAGTAACGTGGGGTTAATTTTCATTTCTTCTGAATTTATTTGACAGAACATATCTACTAGTGACACGATGATATAGGGAAAGAGGTTACCTGTAAACCTTTTGGGCACATCACCGTACCCAAAGGGTCGGCCACGCATAGACTGGTGATAACCGACGTGATGCTTAGTTATGATGCTATCAATCAAATCTGTCTGAATTCTAGGAGGCAATGTTTTGCACTTGGGTTCTTCAATTTGTTGTCTTTATTCTGATAGATTTCGTCTATAACATCTTTTGCGGTATAACGCCGTTCTACTTGTGTTGTCATGTTTGACTGGCTGGCTCTAGCCAAAAATTTACCCTGCCTAAGGTTAGCCTGTAATGACCTGTAGGTGTGCTATTTATAGATTTGACCTCACCTGCATAGATAAAAAACATTGCAGATATCATAGAAAACAAGCAAGTAAGTCATAACTGGTATACAAGGGGTTGGGATTTAGATGCAGGCAACAGAACTTTCAATTACTTGTATACAAGAGTTTGGGATGTCATAGTCGACATTAGAACACTGGTATACTGGGGGTTGGAACCGAAGGGGTTAAAGTTTATGTCTGCCACAGTCAACGTCTCGTGACATTTACCGGAAGTTCATAATAAATATGTGATTTTTGTTTCTTTGGTATTGTTTTCTGTTTCTCATGTGACGATTAATCTGAATTAATTTTGGTATTATTTTAGCATTTATTATTTTATTATTATTTAAACGTTGAACATAACACATGTAGCGAATCTGTTAGAGTTTAACGCGTCTGATTAGAGTCGTAATAAGCCGACTAACGAACGTTTTATAAAACAACCGCCGTACTATCTGAAGAACTTCTATAGCGCCTAATTTTACACCAGGGCATATCGTACGATACGCGACCGTGTAAGCCATCCGATTTCTCAAGGAAAGTCAGATTTTTGAAGAAAAGATTTTTGAAGAAAATCTCGCTGGTCGTTAGTCATATGTGACCGTACGACTTGCAGCTGCCATTACATAACGTTTTGGTCAATCTGTTTTGGTATGATTTGCATTGCCCTCGTTTTATTCGCTAAGCAATGGCGATGATCATATATCTGTTGAAGTTGCTTATATGAAAAAAAACTAAAAACGCATCTCTTTTTCGATTGCGTACCCTCTAGCTGGAACCAGAAAGTAATAAGTGGGATGTTGAACCACTCCACAAAAAGTTTGATTTCCCATTAGGAGTAGTTCAGCTAGAAGTCAGAATTCTCCACCTCTGTTGGGGGTCGTCCTTGACAAGTTGTGAAGGGTCATACCCTCCAATCAAACTGCTTATTAATCAGTTGCTGTCAGTGACTCAAGATGTAATTAATTCCCTTGTAGGTGAATTTGTTCTTTTTATGTTTTAAGCGGCTGAGGAAACCTATTAAGTTTAAAAGAGATGGCGTATCCAAGACAACCAACTTCGTCCTCCGTTCCTTACCAGCCTCTTCCATCAGATGCGCCGCCAGCATATGCCCCAACTCCATCTGCTGGAGCTTCTGCTTATCCTCCGGGATATTCCACAATGCCTCATGATCCTTACAAGAATGCACAGCCAGGACCTTCATATCCAGGTAACGATTGTATTTGAGCCACTGCATTTCAACCATAGCTATTTGACATTATATTAATTATGTGTCTGAGAAGAAGTAAGTAAAATCTCGTACATTTATATAGCACTTTGGGAAGTAGTACAATGTGGTAGCTGCTTATTCTTATGCACTTTAATCTTTCTTGAGATAGCTATGGGCAAGGTGGGTTGTCGGCCGGACGAAGGTCAGTGTATCTATGAGGCGGTGGGGCTTAAGAAACTTTTATTACCGTACTACCTCTGCAAGTGTTGTATAAACATGCATGACTGTACTCACTTTACATCAGACCCCATGATGTTCAAACCCCCTCCTCTTCCCTATAAGCTGCAAAAAAGAAACTACTAGAGCTAAATGTTGGAGCCGACATTTGGCATCATGCACATAAGGCATCAGGGCTTGTCAATTTGAGTCTGTCTAATCTTATTTTTATTGTTTAGGGTCCATCCATATAGTACATATGCACTAAGGGTGAGGAGGTTGGATTTAGGGTATTTCCTGTATGTGCATTGTGTGCAATGTGGGTTGAAAATATGCCTTTTTTGCATAAGTACTATATGGACGAGCCCTTAGAGGTTACGTTTTCAAGACCACGGAACCTGGCATTCATTTTCAGTTGTTGTTGCTACGATTGTGTGGTTTACAGGTAGCTATCAGAGTGGCGCTCCAGCTGGAATGTATCCGAGCGGTGCGCCCGGATATCCGCAGCAGCCTCCGGTGGTTCAGGTTATCCACCACCAGACTACTCCATCCGTAATCGTTGTTGGTGGATGCCCTGCGTGCCAGGTTTCTATTCTGCTTTTCTTACTTATTGCAAGTGTTTAAATTTTTTTATGGCCTAGAAAATGAAATTTGCCTCCACTGTGTTCAGTTACTGCATTAGGATACCAAAGGGCTCATCCGTATGGTACGTACGCAGAAAGACATATTTTCACCCCCCCCCAGTTTGCACACTGTACATATGCAAAATCTCCTAAATCCAACCCCCTTCCCTTCAGTGTGTACGTACTATATGGACGGACCCTAGTTTATATCATATTTTTTATATGTGTCTTATACCAGATGATCTATTGATATGAAGCAGTTTGTGTATGTACTGTACATTTAAATTTAGAGTATGATTTCTTGATTAGGCTAAAATCCATTACTGTTAGAGATTACAGTACATATGTTGTAGTTGTTTTGGAGCTTGAATGTTGCTTGGGTGTTTGGAGTAGGTTAACCAAAATTCCTGATTGATTTTGTTCCTATTTATGCCTTTGAGAGTTATTGTAGCCTATCGCTTCGTTTTAATATTGCATTGGCAACAATTTGAGTTCAACTAGTGCTGCAGGAAATCATTGCTTTGATTTAGTTTACTTCAAAGTTTGTATTGTTGGTCTAATGACCCACTCTTTTGCACCAGTTCTTCAAATCCTACTGTATCTTTTAACCTCTTAACCGGCCATTTATTTGTAACTCAATGTAAAATGGACAGGTATACTTGTCACGGCCGGTTAAGGGGTTAAGCCAGAAGAGTATTACCGGTAACTCCAAAGGTCTTTATAGCTATAACTCATTTTGTTATAGGCAGACAGAATTACTAAGACGTTAGTTGTCGGACAGCTCTGCGGTTGTCATTAATTAGGTGAAAAAAGATTTTTGAAGGGTAGTGAAAGTATATACCGGTAGTTACAAAAGTATATATAGCTTACTGTGTTTAAATATGTACAGCGCCTTTGACTTTGGTAGACGCCATGCGTACGGCGCTACACAAATTGTCTGAATAATAATAATAATAATAATGTGGGTGGAAATGAATTTTTGCACGGCTTATGTTTGATGCGACAAAATAAAATGCTTAATGGACAATAAATTTGTTTTCAGGTTGGGGTGTTAGAAGACGACTTTTCATGCTTGGCCCTCTGTTGTGCAATTCTATTCTTTCCAGTCGGAATTCTTTGTTGTCTTGCTTTAAAGGAGAGGAGGTGTACCAACTGCGGCGCCATCTTTGGTTGAGGCGCATAATTATGCACAACCAGAATTATTGTTTATATTTGCTTGAATTTTACCAACATATTAAGAAACTTGTTACAAAATATTAGTCAACAATTTTGAAACGACGTATAGCTTGTTCTTGATTGGATTGATTTACCACACACACACACACACACACACACACACACACACACACCTTTCTGCAGAACAATTTTTTCCATAACAGGCTTTTATAGATAATTGCTCGTACAGTAGAACCTCGTTATATCGAAGTTCAAGGGGCTGTGATAAATACTTCGATATATCCGAGGTTCGATATATCCGATTCCTGTATCATTAACACTGTTTTGGCGGGACCGGCGCTCAAACTTCGATATAAACGTGATTTCGATATAAGCGAGTTCGATATAACGAGGTTCTACTGTATTGAACCACGTTAACTACTTCTTTGGCTTAATAATAAGCAAAACAGTATAGGCAGAAATGAACATTATATTTATTGACTTTTACTTAATGTATACAAAACCCTAATCTAAAGCTGTCTATTTGAAGCACAGAACTAATGAATTTCAACAAAGTTAATTGGTCCTTGGACTGCCAAGGGGTTTCGACCCCATGTTTTTCACCATTTTCAAGATGCACCAGCAAGTTACAGTATTCTCAAGCGCTGTTAGATACTGTTAGATACTTGTCACCAAAGTGATCCGGGGTTGGTATCCATCTGCTGATTTTTAAAATATTAAACGTTTTTTCTTAATTTTAATCAGTATTTTAATATAGTTTTCACTCTCTTTGCTATCAAGGGTAACTAGCTTCATCACCAAAGTGATCCGGGGTTGGTATCTATCTGCTCTGATTTTTTAAATATTAAATGTTTTTTCTTAATTATAATCAGTATTTTGGATTTTCAGACAGTTCCACAAAGTAGTTTTTATATAATCAGTTTATTTAAGTAATTTAATAAAGCATTCACATAGTAACTTCTTTTATATATGCAAAATTTGGAATAAAATTCAGTGGTTATGTTTAATGACTAACAACTTGAACTAGTTAAGCTAAGCAACATCGTATAAATTGATATAATGAGTTTTATAGAACTTAGAATACAGAATCCAACAGTTTATAGCAATCTTCAATTTTTCAGAGTTTGAGCTGAAATAAAGGAGACTGGTTAAGGACCCCTTAGTAGAAGACATTTGTAGAAAAGCTTAGGGGTGCAAAGGTTAACATTCTCTTAAAACATAGAAGTTGCATACAGAAGTTTTGTACTGGTACTTACAAAATGTATTCTTTACAGTATTCTGTTCTTGATTGACATTGGCATTTCAGTCAGGCCCATCGAAAACCAGGACAATTTCTTAGCAAATGATAGTTTTAGGTCCATTGTGTGGAAAAAGTGAACATTTAAAAGAATTATGTAAAGATTTTTGCTGATTTCCCAAAATTTGAGCACATCTTCCATAATCTTATATGGAAGCCAACTTGCAGATAGTCACTAGCTTATTTTTCTGGGTGGTCAGTCTTTGAAGATGGTTTTTTTTCTTTGAAGACACTTTTACTACTTGTGAACTCCATAATTTCAAGGGCCTTGGACATATGACCAGTGTTTTAATACAGTAATAAAGATTTAAGATTCAAAATATCTGTGATTTGTAAAGTTTCATTTGTCTGTAAAAAATTATATGAAATTCAGTTGATTTTTGCACAATATCTGTATCAACAACATATTATAAATAGTTATTCAGTGCTTACTGTTCAAAACGAATACATTGCTAGCAATAGTTGGTCTTGTGCTGTTGTGTTTTAAAAAGTTGCACAGTATCAGACATAAAATTGTGATCCAATGATTCTGAAGTCATCCTATAATCTCAATTTCAGGAGGGCGATAGATGGTTTACAGTGCAAGTGTAAAGCTCTTCTGTAACAATTACAGTTTATGAATTAATCAAAAAGTCAAGGCTACGATAAGCTAAAATCATGAAAATATGTTAAAACGTCGAGGTCACTTTAGAGAAAAAGGCAGCTAAAGTAAACTGCTCCAACACAAGATGGAGATGGAGGCACACTGAATCTACCTAGCACAATAAATATTCTTCCACAGAAACACTAAATTTTATACAGTGCAGAAATGCTATCCATAGGACAGTAATATTTTAAACAATTTCAGTTATTAAAGGAATTCATCTTAACGAAAATTTCAAAATTCTTAACGATCTTGAAGAGCTGTTATCCACTGCTCTACAATCTTCAGCAGTTCTTCAACAGTCGCTTTTGATACAGCCACAAAATTCACCATTTGGCTTTAAAAGGCAATTTACACTAAATAAATAAATGGCTTACAAAGGAACAAACACGTTGAATGCTATTACAAAGCACTATAGTTCTTCGATAAACAGGATTATTATGTGTATGATTAATTATATCACAACGGCTTAGCACAACGGACGAACCACGATGAACACCTTTCGCAAGACTCTATATCAACTGTGACTTAAAGGTTGTGATGAAATAATGTTTTCTTCATCTTCTTCCTCATTGTCTCCATCTATTTCTAGATCCTCTTCAATATCTTCATCGTCGGATGGAGATGCTCGAGGTATTGGCGTGGCAGGAGTAGTTCGCGTAGATGAAGACCGAGGTGTACCGGGCTTAAAAGTAGAATCAACCACAATTTCCATAAACCTGTTATTCTATGAATCAGTTTTAGTATGACTTTAAAGTCCTTGAACATTTTCTAGAAATCTTTATGACAATCAATAAACTTCTATGGCGCCACTATTATAATGCCTAAGGCATCAGAGAACGGCACATGCACAAATGAATAGCATCAGAACTAGTCTCAAATATGCAAGTCACTACAGAATCAATTATTCTGAATTATATGCAAATACGATTAATATTAACACACATGATGAATTTAGAAAAGAATCTGTCTTGCCTTTTCAGCAGCAGCAGCAGCAGAAGATGAAGAAGACAAACCTTTACCTGCAGTGCAAGCAAAACACACAATGTTTTATACAGGCCTGTTAGGAGGGGAGATCCCCCCAATCCCAACACTTACACAAATTTTGCATTGAACTGTGTCTTTTCCCCTCCAACCAAGTCGATCCCCCAAAGACCTCAATTTCCCCCCAAAGGCCTGGAGTCATATTATATCATAATCATAAACCTAAGACAGCAGCAAATACCAGTTTTTGACTTAGTCTAAATAAAATAATCTACAACATTCAATCAAAGTATGTATTTGGCACACATCAGTTATGGTTCACATGCATAGCAGAGTTCTAATCAAAGCTGACCCAATGACAAAACAACTCACAGAATTAACCTGTAAATGGCTGAGAACACTTCTCTTATTTGCAGTGGAAAACACATGTACCACACTTTTTTCAAAAACACCGAAGCTACTTTTATCCATTTAAAATATACCGGGATACTTTGTAGGGATAGTCTTTGCAATATGCCATTTACAATCTATAGCTCACCATTGCTTTTGTGAGGCTGACTTGTCTGTGAATTGGATGTATGCCTAAACACATAAAATATTGCAAAGTTAAGGTATAATCAAACTGACATTTTACACATTACCATCAACATACTGCTAAAACATCACCAAAACCAGCATACAGAATACCGGTAATAGCTTATGATCTTCTCAAGACTGTTTTGCTAGGGCTTACCACAAGAAATTTAAAATAATCTTGTGATTCCAAATTTAAAGCAATGCCCAATTAATCAAATGTTTCACAAACGTGTATTAATATTAAATTCAATGTCAATGAAACGAATTTTGATTATAATAACAAAAACACAGATCTGTAAGCATCTTTTACTTACGACTTGATCTGTTTACTTCTGGACAAGTGACCCTTAACTGTTGCCTGGATCAGTTCAACTGCATCGTCGTCGTCAGAAGTTCCGTTTTCCCTTCCGTTTGCTCGTCGTTCTTCGTTTCTTACGCTCTGTGTCCCCTCCAATTTTTTCCCAGTATTATTTTGCCAACTTTTGGCGTTTCCATCTATTGCTTTTGCGCTATTCTTTTCTTCGATCTCTCCATTTCTCTTATCTTTGATGCTTTCTGTAACGAATGATGCTCTGATTCTGTCGTCACTCTCCAGTCTATTCCTTTCCTCACCTGTCCTGGTCTCGTTCTTATGTCTGTCATTATCTCTCCTCTCTTCTGTTTCTCCTTCCTTGAGCAATGCGTCCAGCCGATTATTGGTGTCTTGGCGAGTCCGATGTCCTTTCCAAACACCTTGAATAAGTTCGGCCGCCTACAAATAAACGGTCATTTACGACAAATTGCATAATTCGAGTGCTGAAGCAAAAAGCTCAAATATAATTGCATCAGTTCAGATTTCATGTAGAAATTAAAAATATTTGATTAAACAGCTTCATAGTAGAACTAAACCATAGTAGATCCAAAAGTGGCAGAATTTCATTATCAGTGGCAATTACACTTGACAGGCTGTATCACTCTTGTATCATTTGGAATGATACCTAGAGGGAAAAAACTAAACCAAAATTATGAAATCATCAGTGGCAACATTTCATCAAGATTATGCCATCACAACAGCAGCTTCTGCTCTGACGATACTGCATAATACTGCTAGTCATCGATTCATTCCAAATTTCAAGAATACTGTAAGAATATCCAAAAGAGGTGCAATTTTGCAGAAGACTTCAGAACAAACAGTTAGTTACTTCATCCTTTTCAATCTCAGCTGTTCTGTGCTGCGTCCATCTCTTCTGGATGACTTTGGCAGCATGGTTCCGCTTGAACTCCTTGACCTTTTGAGGAAATTCATTCCCAGAGCTGACGACAGACGAAACAGACGATCGCCTGATAGAAAAAGAAAAAAGCAGGGATATATATATACGGAAAAGACCATTTGGGAAAGGGGGCAGTGCCGGATTAAGCACCGTGGAGCGGACTGGAGCCCCATAGGCAGTCGAACTTTTGGGGCCCCAGGGGCCAGGCCCCTAATGACTAGCTAGAACGCCATTGAAGTGTAAACATTATTGTATGACGTCAGCGTCGTCACGTGCCTTTCGCATAGTGCTATTCTTAAGAATAAGTAAGTAAAAAATTTCTTTCGTCACTGTCTTGTGGGGCCCCTATAAGTCGCGGGCCCATAGGCAGTTGCCTACTCTGCCTAATGGGTAATCCGGCACTGAAAGGGGGTGGGCCAGAGAGGGTGAGGAGGATAGGGAGATTCAGACTGAGCGACAGCAACGCGTTGCAGGGTAAAGATGGTACTAAATATAAAGAAAGAAAACGCTTACCTCTTACTGAGACGGTCCCTTGGATGCAGTATTTCACCATTGGCATTGACTGGCAACTTTTCTGAGGTAAACACGTTGTTGCTTTGATTGGAATCGTTGTTCTTTAACTGCATGTGTTTTAATTCTTTTTGTAGCATTGCAATTTCATTGCTGCAATGAAACGAAGAATGAAAATCACAAAAATGTTGATTCAAGCCGAACTCTACTTGTTTTTAAGGAAAGTCAATGCAAACAATAAATGTGCAAGTGCACAGAATGATGAGAGTGAGACATATTTTAAATCAGGGGCAATTAATTGAGCCTGAATTTTAATCAGAAGTGAGAATGAATTGGTTAAGTCCAGTTAAGTTGCATGAAGCAACTTAGTTGAAAACTGCTAGTTATGACGAACTGTAACATCAACTTTTATGCAACATTCTCCATTCTCTCTGTCTGTCTCTGTGTGTTTCAGTCTGTCTGTCTGTCTGTCTCTCTCTCTCCATCTTTTTCTTCATCTGCTTATGCAGCAACAACATGCTGCCTACTGCTCCGTCAGACTACTAGACATCAAAGAATTGCTAACAGGGAAAATCTACGATTTGTACGGCCCAGAACTAAGTTTGCCAAGTCATCAACAAAAGAAATTATAAATAAAATTTGAGCGACATCTACCGGTAGTCACCATTGCAAATGAAGCAGTATTTCTCTGTGTTAAGTTTTAGTAAATACATGCACTACAACAATCGGAAGTCATTTAGTCAGACACGAATGGAACACTACAATTATTCTAATGTACCACAGCTTTGTGTTTTCCAACTCTCCTTCTTGGCATTTTCCAAAGTAATAGGCCCTCTCTTGCTGCAGTTTGGCAATTTCGGATTTGTGCATTTCAATTTCTTCTTTCAGAGCTATTTCACATTTCCGAAGCGTTCTGAGTTCTTCTTCAACTACAGCACTAGCACCATCTTGACAAAAAAAAACAGAAAACTACAGTCAGTTCAGTATATTCAAAGCTGCTCTGTACCCTCCATCATTTATAAATAAATTTATAAATAAATAAATAAAAATATATATATATAATAACAATATATATATATATATATATATATATATATATATATATATATATATATATATATATATACATAGGCATATATACTGTATATATGCATCATATACATATATGCTATGGCAGATGCAATGTTGAAATCATGTAAACTACAATGTATTATTTTTAGGATTGATGACAAAGAGTGATGTCCGTATTTCTGTTTTAAAACATTTCGTATTCTTCCCTCATTATCCAAAATCCAGATTGAATCAGTACACAGTTCAACAACAAAATTAGGCCTACTGAACTGAGGCGCATGTAAAAACCGCAAATAAACACACTGGCGCATTTTATAGAAAATTAACCTAAAATGCATATTTTGTGTTTTGTCTGGAATAATAATGGAGAATTTGATGCCAATGAGTAAACATGTCGTTGGGAGTTTTGAAAAATAGCAGAGAGATAGTCTGATTAATAAATAACCTTTTGCCTCTGTTGTTCCGTTTGGCCTTCCAAGCGCCTCACCATCTAACAGCTCAAATTTGTCAAATTTCTACAAAATTATTGGTAAAACAATGCAAAATTCATCAAACAAATATTCATATTTATTATTAAATCATTAAAAATTAATCTTGATCAAAAATCTATGCTGAATCAATCTGATAGAGAAGAGACAGTTAACTATAATGGATGAAAATTTCATAAATGAAAAAGTGTCTGCAAATCCTCAACAAAATTACAAACTCATTGATACTCCTCATTAGTGGACCAAAAACGTTTTAGCCTGAGGATATAAGAATACATTTACTTCAGTTTTTTTTCCAGTGACTACAAATTATATTATAAAAATAATAAACTTATTAAATCAGATATATAACTAATATATATGATATAAGACAAATTTTATATTGCCAGTAGTAATAGAAATTACTATAATTAATCACATATACCACAAATCATACATAAAGTGTTTATCAGTTTTATGTAGCACTATGATATTAATGACTGGCCATCAGCCTAAAGAACCACATACACCACATTAAAAGTTCACAAAACACCAGTGGACACATGAATGCCTGAACCAGAGCCCTAACCAACCTAACCCAACCCAACCCAAGCAGAGGTTTTCCTCCTGGGTATCATTACTGTGAAACAACACTGGTAATCCTGGAAAATTTGTTTTCATCATCATTTATATGAATTACAACAAAGTTCCAGAGTTTTCCATCTTCAAACTGTGTGGGTTCTGACTATGGATCTGATTTCCCATCTTGTTCTTGTTTATATTATCATCATTTCAGCTGTTACAAGTCTCACGTTCACAACTCTTCTCGTCATGCGTCAGAACACTGCTCGTACTGTCAAAAATGATTTGTACACATACGTTTTTTGGCCGACTGCCTTAACAAAGTTTAAAGTTTCTCCTTCTTTTGTCAATATAATTCCCAGAATACTGAATTGAGCAATATGAAAAAAAGACAAATTTAAAAAACGAACCTGTTCTAGTTTTGCTAGTGCTGACATAATCTGCCTTTGAGTCAAATTGCCATTCACTTCTGACAAAATAAAATCACATTCACAACCATTTAACTAGCATTAAACACACACACACGCACACACATATATAATTATAAGCTACAAAATAATATCAAGTCTACAATCTGATCTCTCTAAATTCCAAAAATAAAATTCTGCATCATATCTGAAGATATTGTTTATGCACAGAATATATCAAAAGCCCTCCCAAAAGTCAAATGATCATTTTCTATACATCTCCACTTTAATAAATTCCTAATCAAAGACAATTCAAACAATGGTATTACAGCAAACTGCATCCACACATCCCAAAGCAAAACCAATTTACTACTGCTACTGCTACCTCTGCTGCTACTACGTCTTCTTCTTCTTCTTCTTCTTCTTCTTCTTCTTCTTCTTCTTCTTCTTCTACTACTACTACTACTACTACTACTACTAAACTACTCCACTACTACTACTACTGCTCAAAGACAACTTCAAACTACTGCTCCTACTACTACTACTTACTACTACTATAGAAACTGCTCCACACACTACTACTACTACTACCACTACTACTACTACTACTATAGAAATGTTTTATAATAATAATAATAATAATAATAATAATAATAATAATAATAATAATAATAATGCTCTACTACTACTACTACTACTACTACTACTACTACTACTACTACTACTACTACTACTACTACTACTACTATAGAAATGTTGGTGTAATAATAATAATAATAATAATAATAATAATAATAATAATAATAATAATAAAATAATAATAATAATGCTCTACTACTACTACTACTAACTACTACTACTACTACTACTACTACTACTACTACTACTACTACTACTACTATAGAAATGTTGGTATAATAATAATAATAATAATAATAATAATAATAATAATAATAATAATAACTCTACTACTACTACTGCTACTACTACTACTACTACTACTACTACTACTACTACTACTACTACTACTACTGCTACTACTATAGAAATGTTGGTATAATAATAATAATAATAATAATAATAATAATAATACTGCTAATAATAATAACTGCTCTACTACTACTACTACTACTACTACTACTACTACTACTACTACTACTACTACTACTACTACTACTACTACTACTACTACTACTACTACTACTACTACTACTACTACTACTACTAATAATAATAATAATAATAATAATAATAATACTGTATTATGAAATTCAATATTATCATTAATAGCTCTGGTAGACCATCTACCTTCAGATTTAGCCTTCTGGGCATCTTTAGATTCAAGGAATTTCCCAAGGTCCGTCTTCAGCGATTTGTTTTCAGCCACAAGATGTGTCTTGTCAACACTCATCTTGAGAATGGCGGCAGTCAACTCCTTAACACGTCCGCCACTTCCACGCACCGACAACTGGTCTCTGAACGTTCAACGCAACCAAATTGGTCGTGCAATGATCTTTTATGGAAACAATAAAACTTAAAAAATGGTGACAATAAAAACACACAATTATTGATGCTCAAGTTCTTAATACTATATTGGGGTGATTTTCTATAACCACGAGCAAAAAGAGCATAAAACCTCAACCTGCAAATGCGCTGCATACATTCTGCAAAATTTTTAATACCAGTAAACTCTTAAACTGAAAGTCCATAAAGCATATCGTTCATACACAATAACAACCATTGTTGCATCCAATTTGCATTTCAATGACTCTAAGAGAAGACTTACATTTATCTCTTTACGGTCGTAATTACCCTGCACATAGCAAAGTCACATGCCAGTTCCAAATACACTATATTCCATTTTCCTGAATGAACACATTATTAGATTGGATGGGAACAACAGTGGTTCTCACACAGGGCAGTCCCTACTGAACCACTTTAAACCTTGTTATATTATATTATATTATATTATAACACTGTGGCCTCTATGCAGCATATGACTTAAAGTTAATAATAAACTGCTCGAAGGCAGGGATATTTCTAGGATTGTGAATTTGGGGGGAGTGTCGACCTCAAATTGGGGAGGGGTGTCCGAGCTAATTAGTATGCATTTTGTATGCATACCATTGTCACATTACCAAATTTTTTTTGGGTAGGGGGGTGTTGACTTCAAATTGGGGAGGTGTTGGAGGCTGTTAGGGGGGGGATGTAAAAATATCCCTGCTCAAAGGGCTTTGTGCCTTGCCCAGTCACCTTGAAGTCTGATTTGGCTGCACTGGTTTCTCTGACCGCAGCCGAAGTAACTCGCTGTAATAAGTTTCCAGCTGGATCTTCATTTCCTCGACCTTGGTTGTTTTCAGGTCGCTCTGCAGTTTGCTTTGAAATAAACGGCGTTCGTGACGTTTAAATCATCATGCTTCAACCAGAAACTATTTCTCCAATAAGTCGTTAAGACTATAATATGATATGCCGTTAAATATCACCATTCAGAATATAAAATAAGTAAGTAAGTTCAAATGAATCTTCCCAGTCTAACTACATTATCATCACAAAAAATGGAAAGTCAAGAACAAATTCTATGCAAAAAACCTGAGATTGCATTGTTGTATAGACATAATTATAGGTAAGTAAGAAACCTGTATGCAGCTTCTCTTTCTCTCAGCTGATGTTCCAACTTCAGAACTTTCTGTTTTAAACTGTGAACGACCTGCAGTGAACAGTTTCAATGTCTTTCACAATCAAATTCAGTAAACATCATTGGTGCTATAAATAGAAATTTCTACCAATGCCTTCGGAGAAGCCAAGGCAAAACTGCTCTGCGTAAGAAAGACATTGTGTAATGATTGAAAACAAAACAGTTGCAAATATGTAAGACTAGTTAGACAACCTATACTAACTAATTTTTAACCACAGTTAAACCCATTTAAAGCTACATCCAAAGGGCTATTCAAATTGTGTGACACTAAACAGAATCAATGCTATCGAGACTTGAAAAGCATAGATGATATACAAATTGAACTAAAGAACCTCTATATTTCAGTCATGCATTTGGCATCAACCAATGGTTGTAACAAAGTAAAACTGTAATCCCCTGGTCAAACCCAATAACCAAGTCCGATTTCGCTGCTCAAATGGAAGACAATACGTCACATGTCATTAGAAAAAGCATAGATTTAAAATAAGAGACAATAGACAGGTTTCACTGTATCTTTGCAAACATCTACAGACATAAAGAAATCAGAATTAGACAGTAAATAAATCAGTATTTCTTGCATGACTCACTGATCCGGTGTCTGTTTTCCCATCAGCCAAAGTCCGTCTTGCATCATTGTTCTAACAAAGAAACATACGTGTCATGGCGACATTCTTGAAACTTGCCACAACGAATGAAATGAATCAACATGCCCATCTTCATGGGCACATTCGCATATTAATGATAAAGACATGTTACGGGTACTCCTCAAAACTTAGTAACTGCCTCATGTCTTAACAGGGGTCTAAGCAATATCAAACGATAGATATCTGAAGTTGGATTTTACTGAAGACTAACTGAGGGCCACCAGAGGCATAACAAGAGATGGGCTAGGTGCATAACGTCATGTGGACCATAGGCATAACAACAGATTGAACAAGGGCATAACAGCAAATGGGCTGGAGGCATAACGATCGAATGGCCGGGGGCAAAACAACATATGGGTCTGCTGCTTGCCTTCAGCTATCGTTAAAACTAAGTCTTTTTCATTACATCTATCTGCCATGGTCACACAACAATATCTTTAATAATATTCATAATGTTTTGAAACTCAATTTAATTTTACATTTTTTCTGAAGCTGAGCTCAAAAACCAATTGTTCAGCTGCACCATTCTTATTCAGGCATGAGTATTAAATATGTTATTATTATTATTATTATTATTATTATTATTATTATTATTATTATTATGGCAAAATTATTATTATTATTATTATTATTATTATTATTATTAGCTGACAATTTATATTAAGCATTAAGCATGGCAAAATGGTCAAAGACAAGAGCGCTTTACAATACTACGTATAACCGATGGTGAATAGGTGAGTCTTAAGATTACTTAGGAAAAGTCTGAGAGTCTGTTTGCTGTACAGCATACACAGTTCAAGACTAGTTGGCAATATAAGCACATATACTATTAGTGGTACACTGATGATTAAACATGCTAATAATAAAAAAAAAATAATATAATCAATCACAAAATGCATACCATCATACAGATATCTAACAGACACTAAATTTACATCTCATGTACCTTTGTTGGGTCAAGTAACTGCTCAACTTCTTTCTCCTAAAATTGAGAAATAATCTTATCTGAGTCTTCAGAGAATTACCAGTATATCACTATGCAATACACTGCTACCTTATCATTTCCCAAATTTTCTATTACCAAGTAGGAAAACAACATAGAGTTTAGTATTTAAAAAATCAACTGTCCTAAAAACTGAAAGAATATTAAATATTGGAATTCAATTATATATTGGAATTGATTAATACAACAGCGTTCATTTAACCAGGCTCTTATTCTTATTGGATTTGCTGCTCTATAGGCTGATGCCTTATGCATAATGATATTGGCGCTATATAAGTCTATTAATTAATTGATTGACTGATTGAACAACATGGACCGTTGATTGATAGAGACCCTTTTATTTGGTCTGGTTAAATGCTCAATGCATTTCTCCAGACTTGGTTGACATGGGCTTTCGATTAACAAGGACCGTGTTTTTCTGGTCCACGTCAACAGGGCTTACTGAATACTCCTATGGGACTAAAGGACATAATCTGTTAAACCTTTTTAAGAAAGTTCTCTTCCAATCGACGAACTTTGAGTTTCAGGGTTGAATTGTCTGCGGTCAGTTCCTTGATTTTCTGCAGACAAAATCAGAAATATTGCTTACAAATATATATAAAATAAAATAATAACATAGAATACAATTCCTATCTCTTTATTCTGTATACATGATGATTTTCTGGTCAAAACATTGTAATACAAACCTACGAATGCAGAAACCTGATCTTAAAAAGTGCATTAATGCCTGAAATGTATAAAATAAAGTTTTAATTAATATAAATTAGTGAATAGTTACTGACCTTCTTAAGGGCAATTACTTCATCGTAATATTCCTCCTGAGTTCTGTACACCGGTGTCCTCAATGTGGCTTTTGCTTTCAAAAGACAACAAAAAACTCTTAAAATGAAGTCTCGTGGGTCATTTAATGCTGAATGGAAACAAAGAATGAAAAATACACGTAAGAACCACAACGACGCAGTTACTGATTTAGTATTTAGTGATTTAGTACAGCGCTTAGGAACTTGAGCGTGGTTTTAAAACTTGTCAACACAATAGATTGTATAGCATATTCACAATCCAAATTGAGAGTCTTACCCAGCATTTGCTCCGAAAAACTGTGTCTGATCTTTTCAAATAACACGCCACCACCGTCTCCTCCTCCTCCTCCTCCTCCTCCTCCTCCAGTTGTCTGATTTGCAACGGTTCCGTAGATCATGCTCATCATCCTCTGCTGGTCAAATCCTGTAAACGATGACCTCATCTTTCTATAGTATGCTCTCCTCTTCAACAACGCAGAGGAAGAGGGTTTCCCTGCAGAGTTCTGGGGAGAGTGCTGATCTAGACAGCGCCTCAGAAACTCTACTCTGCTCGCGCGGGATGAAGACAGACCTGGAAATGCATGGCCGACCACCTTAAGAACAAATCCGCGAGTTGGCGAAAAGACGAGTGAAAGCAGGGCAAACCAGGTGAAGCAGCTGTTATTTTGACGAAATGGAAAAGGTTACTAGTACTGTGTTAACTACAACCGACAAGAAATGAAGAAAAAAACAGGCGTGAACAAAGAGTGAAAGGAAAGTGTCAACAGCAGCAACTCGTTGGTAGAATTCTAGCATGTAATTTCATCAATTCAGTCAATCATTATAGCATAAAGGCGATAAAGCATGCATTACATAGAAAAACAACCTATTAACCCCTTAACTGGAAACCCCGGATATATCCGTCCATATTACATTGAGTTACAGTTAAATACCCAGTTAAGGGGTTAAATATTTAGCAGTGCATACACATTACAGAGACTAAATATCCTGTTATATAGCATTGTGTAAAATGCTTTAGTTACACTATAGAAGTCACTGAATGGAAGACTAAACGCAAAAACAACCAGGCATCAAAATTGTCAATGCCTCTATCTGGAAATAAAAAATTAAGTATCTGCTGAAAATTTTTACTACCAAAATCAATATATTGTGTATCCTATAAGAGCTATAGCAATCAGCTCCACAAGCATCAAAAGTTTTCTTTCCTTCTTGTCAGTACGTGCATTGGTAGATGCAAAATTTCGAAGCAGTTCAGTCAAGTATGTCTAACATGCAAACCTTTTGTCACATACACGTGTGCACACACACACACACACACCAGTAAATAAAAGTACTCAAATTCAAGATGAATGTATTCGAATCTATTTGTTTTAGTACCTTTTGGCTGAGTCCTGACACTCTTAGGAGTAACACCTGAAAATAACAGGATCCTCAGTAAGAACAATATCTGCCTATACCAGAGATATTTTTACACCCCCCTAACACCCCACCCCAAATTTGAGGTCGACACCCCCCCCAAAAAAAAAAAGGTAATGTGACAATGGTATGCATACAAAATGCATACTAATTAGCTCCGGACACCCCAATTTGAGGTCGACACCCCCAAATTCACAATCTTAGAAATATCCCTGGCCTATACCCCCCTTGCCAATCAATACATTTGGGAAGGTCACAGCAGCACAAAGTAAGCAATGACATGTGTTCTACGAGCAGAGAGCTACAGGTCTGAATCTAACCCTGGTCATCACATGGCAATCATAACAGACTGCCTCATGACCAAGATCAACCGTAAGACATTAAGGATCCAAATAGATCCAGATATTTATTTGTATCATCCACAGACTGCTGGTTCTATAAACTACCGGAAAGGTAAATGGTTTCAATGTTAATCAAGGCAGAAGCACTAATCATAAACAACGCAAACAACCTTAGGATTATTTCCAAATCGTCCCTTAAAATTCTATGAATTTTCACCTACAACTGGTACACTGTAAATAAAACCGCATTATCATTTTGAAAATGAGGTCCTACGCTAGTGAATATCAAACTATGAACTGACACCTAGAATCACAAATAACGACATTATTGAACCAATCAGACAAACAAAACATGAAATTATATAAAATTAAGAAATGTATGCCCTAAATACCGTAAATTATAGTAAGATACAAATATCAATGACTGTTTTTCACAGGTAAAGATGTTACAAATGACAATTAACTATTATATAGTTACTTGTCCTAGAATAAATCTGGAAAATATTAATTTAAAGCCTACTTCTCACTCTAGGGGTGGCACGCCCTGGCTTAATCTGCAAAGACATACAAAATTGAACATAAGCTTAATTATTTCAAATTGAATATTCTTTACCAAATTCTCAAAATCAAGAACAAAAAGAAAGTTAAATTTTGAAACTTAAACACAAGCTGCACTGCTGGTAAACACTAAATTAGAAAATCATATCAGATCTAAGACACTGCTTTGGGTCTTCAAAGCCAAAACAAATCTGTCTTGAAATTCTGGTTTTAGAGATATTCTATGACTTAAACAAAACCCACAACCACTCATACCTTGACTAAAACCACGTCAATATATTTGATACAGTTTCTATCCAAACCTTTAATAAGTGCTAATTATGCATACAACACTAAGCAATATATATGACTTGCCATACATACCATATACACTATCATCACATTTAAAATTACTTAAGACCAAAAATTAAAATTTCCAGTATCAGATAAGCTCTCCATTCACCATACCGGGTAAATGCAAATGGACAATTTATATAGGACTTTTATAGTACATTAGTCATCAGCCTAAGGTGATACATGGATCATATTAAAGTAAAATACGTGCCGGTGGATAAGAGATTATCCAAGAAAAGCAATCCGCATCCATTACAATTGAATTCAGGTTTTCTGTTCGTAAAGACTAGAATTTTACCGAATGAACTAACTAGACATGTCTTTGCAAAATATTTGTAAACACGTGCAAATGACATGCGAATACAGTAGAAAGTCATGGCCTGTATCATCAATAAGTAACTAAATGAGCTACATAAATAAATAACATGATGTATCTTTCTGCTAACAAAATGTCAAATTCAGAAGACTCACTCGCATGATTTCATCCATTTTGTCTTCAGAATAATCACTATAAATTATTAGTTTTCACCTGCAATACAGATATACACGTTATACAGATAAGAAAACTTTTTGAGCAATCAATTACCGATAGTTTAAGAAAAGTGCCATTATGTCATGATATTCAGAGCAGATCCAACTATCAGCAATACACAAACTATGCAATAACTTGTCTGTCAAGGCTGATACATCATATAACAAGCAAAATCTCAACGTCAATTTCGTGATAACAAATACAAAGACCGTTTTGCAACTATTAAGACTGACATGGCAATGAATGCACTCAAGCCAGAAGCAGTAGTAGTAGTAGTAGTAGTAGTAGTACAGTGCCGTTCATAAGTCTCGCATCACCCACCTGAAAAAGCTATTTATGGCCTTTTCTTGGCTTGCCCTTTCAATCGGACGTCATAATTTCATATTATTATATACCAATTTGTTGGAAATTCAATTCTGAACCCATTTCCGCAATCAATTTGTCTCTTTTACGAACTTTCCAATTGATTATTATGCAAGGAAGCATTAGAGCCGGATTCTGCATAATACTGGATTCGAAGTCATCCAATGAACCTATGTCTTTCTCAACCAATTGAAGCATCAAATCCCACAGCCAATACCTGCGTGACAATTCGGTTAGTCAATGTTTATTAACCAATCACTTTTTTAGCACTGAGTATTAATTCTGTGACGGTAACTGCAGAATCCGACTCTAACGCTTCCTTGCATAAAAATCAATTGGAAAGTTCACAAAAGAGACAAATTGATTGTGGAAATTGGTGCAGAATTGAATTTCCAACAAACTGGTATATAATAATAATATAGAATTATGACGTCAGATCGAAAGGACAAGTCAAGAAAAGGCCGTAAATAGCTTTTTCAGGTGGGTGATGCGAGACTTATGAACGGCTCTGTAGTAGTAGTAGTTGTTGTTGTTGTAACACGAGTACATCAGTACCAGTCGATGGGCGCTTCGGTAGGAAATCATAGTCATGATCTTGTCCATGGTGGTTCGTGATTGAAATCCAGAGGTCAATTTGTACTTCCTGGTTCTGACTAAGTGGAATATGAAATCAGAAATAAATGTGTTTTTAGTCTAGACCTGAAAGTAGTAAGACATTCGGTCTGGCGGACCTGTATCGGCAAAGAGTTCCAGAGTATGGGTCCAGCCACAGATTGAACACGTTTTCCAGTAATGGTCTTGCAATAAGGCATTGTAAAGAGCAGGAGCATCAGAGGACCTAGTTGAGTGCTGGTTATCTTGAACAGTGAGTAAGGATCTGCGGTAGATTGGTTGAAGAAGACAACAGAAAGCTTCTGCCAATCCATTGAACTTGATAATCCACCAATACTCGCAATAAAAAGCTCTCGCCTTTGTCAACTAGATACTTTAAAGGTTACCACCAAAATTTTTAATTATGAAGCGCCTTTGTTATGCGTTCCAGAGAGCTTTCGACAACTGTACACGTTGACTTACCCGAATAGACTGAACTTTGCTTAGCAAAATGACTTTTGAAAGTTAAAAATTGCTGTACCCGCACGTAGTCAATAGTAGCGCTGTTGAATCTACGCTACATCTTTATGAGCCATAGAAATTTGGTTTACTTGCATGCTTTCTTGCTAACTTATATTAAAGCAATCTTACACTTAAGTCAGTTTTCTAACCACGACCGGAAACTGCAATCATAACTCACCAAATAAATCAATAAATAATAACACAAACCGTGAGCAATTTAAAAGTAAAACTGTGTTAAATTTACGCGATTTCAGCCTAAAAACACATTTTAATTTTAACACTGATCCTTGATATGTTTTCATTAACAACCGATGGCTGTGTTGCCGCTCACCATTTTAAAATTTTACAATTTGTATTATTATTAATCATTATTATTTATTTAAAATTTCTTTCATACTATTATTATTAAATAGAATGAAAATGGAGAGAGTATCTCGCGACCGCGCCCGTTAACCTGATGCCATGTTGCTCTTACTCTTCAGTTCTCTAACGGACCATGGTCGACCTTTAATCTGTATACCTACTGTCCTCTTCCATCACAGTAATGCAGTCCAGAGACGAAGCATGGCTAAATTTACATATTTTGCAAATCCATAATTTTTCCTACATGCGGTCAGTGAACGACTTGGATGCATCGAGCAGAGATACAACGGATGGCTTTGTAACTGCAGGCGCCATAAAAATATCCTATACCGCGGCGCAGCCGTCGTTTTGTGCTTTTGATTTGTTTTGAAGCGGCGGCTTTTGTGGTTTTAAATTTTAATAGCGAATTCATTTTGCGATCATCATCGTTCAACGTTATCATGGCGCTAGAACAGATCGCCGGTCTGAAGCTTCCCAAAGGCAGCGATCTCATCAAAGGAGACCGTCATCTCGCCGACGACTGTATCCAGGCTTCGTTCAATCTTCAGATTCCCAGGTTCTACGATGTAAGTATCTAATATTGCTACTACTATTACATTACACTGCATCAGTGGCGGCTCCATAGGTGGGGGGGCGACCCGTGCCCCGATTGAGTGCCAGCCTCCCTGTGGCCCGCTGTTGGGAGCCTATACCTAAAGTTACATACCTAACAACAAATGGTTGGGCATCCCATGATTAGATGTTGCCACCCCAACGCCCCCCCCACTTGCCAAATCCTGGAGCCGCCACTTCACTACATTGCAACATCATAGTATGCATCTTATTATTATTATTTTTTATTATATGGGTGAAAGCAGACTGTGGGAACTACGGACCTAGGGTGCAGTGGCGGATCCAGGATTTCTTGGTGGGGTGGGGGATAAAATGAGTTCATAGGAAGTTGGTGGGGGTTGTGAAAATAGAAGGGAAAAATCAATAAACTTTACCCAAAAGGGCTGACAAAAGGGAATTTTATCCCAAATTTGAGCAAATAATAGGTCATCCGCAGTTTTCCCCGTAGTTTTACTAGGCTTTTTACCCAACAAAAATAGGTTTCACAAAAAAAAGTAAGTTCGGAAATCTGGTTGGGGATGCATCCCCACTCATCCCCCAGTGACCCCCACGTGGAACCGCCATTGTTATGGTGGTCTGGTCTGTTTTTGCACATTCTGACAATTTATGCGACATAGTGGCATGGGTTATGGCACTTTATAGATTGCGCTATATTCTGTTCGTCGTAATACATAAGTGGTACTTAACTGACTCTTGTGTTAGGCATTTTGCAGTATAACCGCATGATTTTAAGTTATAACTGCCTTAAAACAAAGCTAAGGACAGTCGTATTGTGTGATTTGGGAAGGTAACTCTAGTGTTACAAGCATTAGGCCTAGATCTTCTTTAGTGTTGTGGGGTAATCCTAAACGAAGAATTGTTTCTCATAATCATACGTGATGTGGATGTAAGCTTGTTTGGTTCAATTTATAGCGCAATATCTGTCCAATTGTTGATCTTGTAGCCAGTTGAATTTCTGAAGCAGTATTCCGAAGATGGTGAGAGTAATGTGAAGATACAGTTTGACCACGGAACGACAACTTTGGCATTTAAGTTCCAACAGGGTGTCATCATAGCTGTAGACTCTCGCGCAACTGCCGGGCAGTGGATTGCGTCTCAGACCGTAAAGAAAGTCATTGAGATTAACCGTTATCTCCTTGGTACAATGGCTGGTGGTGCGGCTGACTGCTCTTTTTGGGAACGCTTGCTTGCCAAGGAATGCCGGTATTTGCAACACTGATGGCTTTTTGGGTTGTGGGCTCTTAATTCTATGGTGGTCTTGGACAGCCCCCCCTAAGTGGGGGTTGAAAAAATATTTTCATGTGTTGTCATTTTATTCAGTGAATAAGATTCAATGATATGGATGCAACCTAATACTTAACTATCTTGTACTGTTAGGCATCATGGCCGACATACTATGTATGGTCCGTACATAAGATGAAATTTATTCTTATGCCAAATTTTATCATAGATGAAAATTAACCCCTTAACTGGGTGCTCCGAGTAAAGCTTGTCCATTTTACATTGAGTTACAAATAGTTGCCAAGTGAAGGGGTTAAGCAAAAGTTAATCTGTCTTTCACAGGTTGTATGAGCTTCGGAATAAAGAAAGAATATCAGTTGCAGCTGCATCCAAACTTTTGGCAAACATGGTTTATGTATACAAAGGGATGGACCTGTCTATGGTATACTGTGGTTTTTGTTTTATCTTTGACTCATTTTGAACTCATTCATTCTCTTTATTCATCATCAATGGTATTTATGTACCAGAATTACCAGTGTTAAAATTGAAGCATTTATTGGAGTAAAGATGATGTGATCAAATTGGTGTCTGTTAGGTGATCACTAATATATTTTTGGTAAATTCTTGATATAGTAATGTTTACTGTCTCATTAGTGAAGAAATGATTGTCTTAGAAAGGGTATTTTGCTCATGTCAATATATATATATATATATATATATATATATATATATATATATATATATATATATATATATATATACATACATACATATATATGATTTCTTTTTAACATTGCTTTATTTATGTTTTTAAGGGCACCATGATCTGTGGATGGGACAAAAGGGTAAGGGTTTGTAGCAAGTTCAGACTTAAATCAGATAGGATATTTTTTCTAAAGTCTTTGCTTTTTGATATCCTAAAGGCTTCCTAGTTTGCCATTTCTTAGAATTCTATTTAAACAAAACCATTGGAGGGTTGCATGTATATTACCTCAGGTGCTTGTGGTTAGATCTGATATTTCAGGAGTAATTGATTGTTGTTACTTCTGAATTCAGTCCTGTAAAGAATCAAAGAAAAGAATCAAGAAGCAGTCTTTATTCTAGCCACCTTGACATTGGGGGTATTTTGAAATGTTTGGGGGGAGGCAAGGTCTGAGTCTTCAAACTACTTTGGGGGGGGGTTTCCATTCCCAGCCAACATATATAATTTTTGGGGGGATTTTAAAACCTTGGGGGGGGGAATGCCCCCAAAAGAAGGCCTAGAATAAACACTGATCAAAAAGGCTTGCTGTAATAGAATTTGGCTAATTGTACGCTGTATTTTTTTCAGGGACCCGGTCTCTATTATGTCGACAGCGATGGAACAAGGCTGACTAACTACATTTTTTCCGTCGGCTCTGGTTCAACCTATGCGTACGGTGTCCTGGATAGTGGATATCGGTGGGATCTCAGCGTGGATGAGGCAGCTGCGCTTGGACGTCGCGCCATCTACCATGCCACCCATCGCGATGCATACAGTGGTGGCGTTGTCAATAGTAAGCTGGTATCTCTGAACTCGATGAATGTCATCGCATTTTAAAATGTCATATTCATTTGTAAGAACAGTTATTTCAGTCACGCATAGTACGATGATTTTGTGCATGTCAGACGACGTCAGAAGTTTGTTTACCTGTGTGACAGTGAATTCAGTTGAATTTTTTTTGGTGAAATTTTAGTTTATCATATGAAGGCAACTGGTTGGGTCAAAGTGTCGCAGGATGATGTTTCCGACCTACACTATAAATACCTGAGGAAGGAGTGAAGTGCTATGCTGCTTCATCAGGACTCTTGTCGTTGCTCATGACTGACTTAAATGCTGTTTTAGAAAGTTGACGTATTAACCCCTTAACTGGGTGCCCCGAGTAACGCTCATCCATTTTACATTGAGTTACAAATAGTTGCCCAGTTAAGGGGTTAATTTAATAGGTAATTTCTTGTTTTTGCTGTTTTTTCTCATTCCCAGCCGCTAATTGACACTGTTCGACAGTTTTATGTGAATTAAAAATAAGCTGGAGATGAGTACTGCACTGTACTTAGTACAGTTTGTTCATTTTATTAGCGTGAAATTTTTGTTGTTTGAAGACTGCCACTATGTGTCCTGTCATCATCAGTGTTTCTGTCTCTCGACAGGTCCAGGTATCCAGTTTCTCCACTTTTTTTCCGATCGATTGCTTGCCTTCTTCTTTGAGTTCCTGATATCCTTTATTCATAATCCACTCCAACATCATCTTTCTCGGTCTACCTGTGCACTCATTCTTTCCCTCCATTTTTCCTTGATTATTGTTCTTAGTAAAGAGTCATGCCGGAGGACATGTCCCATCCAATTTCTCTGCTGTTTTTTCCGGATTGTATCTATCAGGCTTCTTTCTTCTTCTATCTCCTTCATGACTTCCTAAAATTGAGGCCATCAGATTGTCTTATGCTCTGTGTATTTTACTTTTAGCATTTTCCTCCAAATCCATAATGTGTCCTGATGTCCTGTTTTAAAGTTCATGATCAGTGTTTATTCTAGCCACCTTGATTGACATGGGGGATTTTGTAATGTTAATACGGGGGGACAAGGTCTGAGTCTCCACACTTTTTTTTTGGGATTTCCATTCCCCAGCCAACATATAAAAATTGGGGATTTTAAAACTTTGGGGGGGGGAAATTTCCTCTAGAGAAGGCCTAGAATAAACACTGGTTCATGATGCTTGTATTTAGCAGCTTTACTGACCTTATGTGACTACTGCATTGTAAAATATTACTTTTTATCCAGCATGCTGTGGAATTGGTCAAATATATGTCAAAATGATAAACCAGCGTTGATCAGGCTAAATTTGTTAATATAAATTGGGCAATAGGCTAATAGCTTACAAACCTGTTTTATTTCAAACAATGGGATTGTTCTAACATTTTGAGACTCTAGTAGTGGCATTGATAAAATTTGCTGAGTTGGTATGTGAATGATTTTGTACACGATTTCAAACTAAAATGTGATATTAAACTCATTGAGGCCATCAAGGAAATTGTCATGCTAGTTTAGCTTACTGTATATCAATGACACACCATTGAAATTTGTGCAAAATTCCTATAATTTTATAGCGCCTTCATAATGAACTAGCCATCACTTGAAGAAGATTGAAACATCAGGCCAGTGGTTTTAGGCTATGCAACATTATAAACAAATGATTGAATCATTGTCATTTTTCAAACCGTCCTTATAATAAGACAAGTGGTTCAGAAGGGTCTGCCCTGTGTGAGAACCGCTACGTCTCGTTTAATAAGTGCGTAAGAATAAACAGCTACTACTGTAATACATATAAAAGCTCTATATAAATTTACGAGATTTTACTAACAAAATCATATCCTCGTATTTCTGAAGAAACAAAATTTCAAAATTGTGTAAATGTTCAAGTATAATATACATATCTGTTAACGAATAAAAGCTATCTCTTAACCATCGATAAATTGCTGCTGTCCCCGTTGCATCTGCCGGCATTAGCCTGCAACATCACAAATTTGCTTACTTACTTTCGAATGGCTGGTTGTTCAGTGAGCAATAATAGAGCATTACGTGCGTAAAAGCTAAATTTTGGACCTATTAACTGATTTTTAGCGTTTTTATCATTCATTTTCCGCATATTTGCTATGACATTCTTTTCTGCTAAAGACCCCGGTCAGGTTTTGAAAGATCTCCTACGCATCGAGCTCTCATCGCGTTCTGAATCGGCAGGTAGACGAATGCACCAGCAGTTTTACCGTCCATTGCCCATTACCTTCGATTTACCAACGCTTACCGTCTGCCTTTCTTGGCCTACCGGAGTCACTTCTTTCGTCTACTTCGAACTTAAGAATCCTTTGTAGATTATAGCGTTTCGTGTGTAATCGTACCATTATAATGAACGCTCTCGCTCAAGACAGATACTACTGAATTATGATCATTATCTCTGTAGTCGTGCTAATAATGCAACTTTTATGGCAACAGTCCCAGTGGTTAAAGTGGGCCGGGGCCCGGCCCCGGCACTTCTGTGATGGGCCCCGGCACCTCATTGATCGGCCCCGACAAATATATCCCAGGCCCAGGGTTTTCACAGCATAGGGCCCCGGCACCTCCAACGAACCACTTTAATCACTGACCAATCCTAATACTCTAGAGGTATCAATTGATTGTACAGCAAACCCATCAACCCGGTCATTCCAGAGATCAATCATGTTTAAATAAATTGTACCAACGTCACAATGTTGGATTATCTATGCCATTTTTTATATCAGACTTTAGCATTTTAGATCTAGAACCAGATCATATGTTGAGTTTTTTGCTTCTACATTCATTCATACAGTGCTTGGAGCACAGTCTTCATTTGCAGAGGCTGGTTATTTGCTATTGTGGGTGGGGTATGCATTCATATTTCTATTAGGCATAATTGCCTGACATCCAGTCCAGTATTTATCATTGCCATTGGAGCTGGTAGTGTGCTTAACGATGCTCTTTTCCAGGAACTGATCTCAACCCAACTTCTCATGTTCTTGTCTTTTTGTTTTATTATTTCGGATTGGGCCAATCCTTCTATTCCACTCCTAGAAAACTTTTCCCTTGAGACGAACGTACCTCTTGACTCTGCCAGTGAATTGGTACGACTTGATGTTGATTTCAGTAAATTTTAGTTGTTTTTGTTTCCTCAAGATTTAAGCACATCTTCGATCTTCGAGTCAGCAGGAGAGTTGCTCAGGTAACTCGTTGCTTGTCTTCATTTCAGTGCATTTTTTCTATGAGCCTTGGGTTAGACTTCTGAAATCTGGATGTAAGAATTTCAGTTATAAAGTGTTGAATATAGCAACGTCTGATTCTGTGATCCTGTCTTTGAAATGACTTCAAAGTCATCTCCTCATCAGTATGCAGTAATTGCAGTAGGAGTGCTTCTGAGGGATTCCTTAGAAGCGGTGCTATACGAATGTTCTATTCTATTCTAATACATTATCATTACAGGTCAGAACCTTGTTAATAATGCTGAACTTTTCCTTTCTAATACCAGTTGCTTTGATGATGATGATGATGATGATGATGATGATGATGATGATGATGATGATGATAATAATAATAATAATAATAATAATAATAATAATAATAATAATAATAATAATAATAATAATCACGATCAGGCTATGTTAGCAAACAAAGAAAAAGCCTTACAAAACATCATGGATAGACCATTATAATGAACGCTATCGCTCCAAGAAGAATATGGTATGAGGATTAACATCAAAAGACGAAAGTGATGGTCATCAGTAAAGAGCAAGGAAAGGAGGCAAACATCACAATCTATGGACAGAAGGTAGAACAAGTGAAACAATTCTGCTACTTTGGCAGCCTTATCACGGAAGATGCCAGATGTCAGCGAAATAAGAAGGAGAATTGCAATGGGAAAGGAAGCATTCTACCAAAGGAAGGAAATAATGATGTTGAGTAATCTCGATAAAGGGCTAAAGAAGAGAATGATTAAAACACTGATATGGAGTGTGGTGTTATATGGCTCAGAGACATGGACGATGAGAAAAGATGACATCAGAAGACTGGAGGCGTTCGAGTCTTTTTGTTGGATATGGAGGCGAATGGAAAGAATAAGCTGGACACAACATATATCCAATAAAGAAGTCCTAGATATCGTGAAAGAGAAAAAGACAATAATAAAAACAATAAAACAAAGGCAAAGGAACTGGATGGGCCACATTTTAAGAGGAGAATCGAAATTGTTCAAAACAATACTGGAAGGGCACATGGGGAAAATAAACAGTCTTTGAAGACCAACGTCACATCACTACTGCACTGGATGATGCCAAAAGACGGATACAAAGGATTAAAGACCCAAGCTGCTGACAGAGATAGATGAACTTTTCCCAATGGGAACCAGGACCTGCTTGATGGGCAGAAAACTTAAAGAAGAATAATAATAATGTGGTTTAAAGTGGTTTAGTAGTCTAAGTTAGCCTGTGTGAAAATCAGACCCAAAAAAAAACCCAAAAACCACAACCCTTGCACAAAATTTTCTTTCTTTCTTTGGTTCATCGCTCTGCTTGAGCATTTTGCATCTGTGGCCTCTTGTGCTGCTGCAGCATGCTAATTTCGAGTTTGGTGACTTGCTTGGGGGGGGGGTGGGGAGCACAGTAAAGGACCACTTGCTGCAGCTGGTTGTTTGCAAATATGCATCTTTGCCACGTGGTAGATTGCATTGCAACTGCACTTGATGATGTGAGAATGGCAAGTTGGGGTTTTTAACTGTTAGACTGAATAATCATGGATCGGATCTTTTGAGCGACTCCTTCAAAGAATCCAACTCTCCAGATATGCAGAGCATGAATCCGGATAAACCTAAGCAGCACATGTGAGCAGTCCGATGTTGATTATTATCGGAATTAGACTGATTTATCTGTCTGGAAAATAATTAATTTTTGAATAGTTAACTTTAAGTCATTTTGGGTCCTAACCAAGACCTGTTCATTAGTTATAAGTTTTACAGCTGTCCAATTCAGTGTACTTAAAACTGGCATATTTTTTTGTTTTCTTTGTATATGTTAGAATTTCTTGTTTATTGCTACTATTCAATTAATTGTACAATGTACATGTACATACAAGCACACACAAATGTTTCTGTACAGCTATATTAGGTAAATATTGCATCATATATGCTTAGGGTTTTATTATTTTTATTATTATTATTAGCTGGGCAATTTATATAGCACAATAATCATGGCAAAATGACCAAAGACAAGAGTGCTTTACAATATTGCACATACCTGATGGTTTATCAAACAATATTTCATCATATTTTGAATAACTGATAGATTGATTCCACTGTGACCTTACTGGCTTATTATTATTATTATTATTGTTGTTATTATTATTATTATTATTATTATTATTATTATTATTATTAATTAACTTTAATTACTTATTAAATTTCAGTATGCTGCTTGGCAGTGATGCTAACAATGTGTATCCAGTATTTGGAAGTGAAGTGGAAATTGTTGCAAGCAGAAGCAGTGGACTAAACCAGGAAACTCAAATGAGCGACAAGGTAGGCAGGCAAAGGAAGGTGATGTGGAAAGGGAAATTAATAAATGAAGGAGGGAAATTTTTCGACGAAAGCTATCAAGAGATTTTGTATATTCATATTATTTCTAGAATTAAAATTATATCTGATTCATACAGAAATTCTTTGTGTTGTTATTAGGTTTTTATCGATTAATTTTTAATATGATGTTTATAGAGTGATTAGACTGATGAGGAAGGAGTTGATGTTGTAAATATTGTCACTGCAAGCTCTTGAAAGTGTTACCACGCAAATTATATATCCTGAACTTTCTGTGGCTTACCTAGACAACATCGGATTTAGTTAAGGGAAGGAAGTCTTTGTATTGAGTTGTTATTAGCCATGTCTTATTCTCTTTAATTGGCAACAGCCTAGGATGCTTATATTCCTGATTTAGTGTGTTAATTTGGGCACATGATGTGACGAGTTGTGGTATATATGTATGGATAATATGTGTGTGTGTGTGTGTGTGTGTGTGTGTGTATATATATATATATATATATATATATATATATATATATATATATATATATATATATATATATATATGGGAGTATTTTTTATAATTGGATTCACACTGTACTTTGTGTTTGGTAAGATGTTGTTCTAGGAAATAAGTTAACAACTTGTTTTATCTTATATCATTGATTTTTAGTATGAGTTTAAATTGTTCTGTTTGTTTTGATCTAGATCTCTGTCACTTCTGTTGACAAGTGTGACTGGAAACAGCAGTACTACTTTGGAAACTTGGTCACCGTTCATCAGAGCAAGGCGTTTGTAGCTTACGCAATGAAAGGTATTTCCATACAGAGTGCTTTGCTTACCTGTAATCATGTCGTGTCATGTCGTCATCCACTGTTCATGGTCTCTGGCTATTTTTCCCAGGAGTCAGTCTCTCTTCCTTCTGTATATGCCCATGAGTATATATTCCACTGCCTTTGAGGTCCTCATCAAGGCAATCTATATCCATCTTCTCTTTGATCTTCTCTCATCCCTCTTTTCCCTTCTGGTCGGTGTTTGACGATTCTTTTGGGGTTTCTGTTGTTGTTATTGTTGTTGTTGTCCATTCGCTGTACGTGGCCTCTGTCCATTTCATTCTTCTTCTCTTGATGGTGTCATTGTTTTCTGGTTGCTATGTCTTTGAATGAATATGATGTTATGTCTGAAACCTCAAGATTACTGTTTCCAGAGGGAAATAATAATCCTGTTGGATTTGAGGTACTTTTGAAGTACATATTGTACTAGACCCTCTCTTTCTGGAATGGGTTGTTTTGATCTACTAATGCCTCCTCATTTCTTGCTGCCACGCTCGATTCATTGCGAAAACTAAAGCTCATTTTCTTATCAAGTGGCTCTAAAGCTGGGCATTCCTCTGAGTATAAATACAAGAGGTGCTATATAAGTCCCATGTTACATTACATTTCATTGTATGTGTCTATTCATTTACTCTATTGCACTTAGAAAGGACGAAAACGATTATTTAATTGAGTTGCTATGTTGTTGTTTTTTTGCATTTGCATTTGGTATTTGCAGACAAGGCAAGCGGTGTTGTTAAGGTGCTGAACTGTGAGATTGAGCAGTCGATTGTTTTGGATGGATTCGCTGGGTCTATAGTTGACGTCTCCTTCGCAAACTCACAAGACGTCGTTCTTGCCGCCGCTGACCAGACGGGCGATCTGCGCGTTTTCAAAATTTCCATTCTGCCTGGCGGTCTGCTGATGTATCCTTTTCACTTGCGGCTAAAGTTGATCTGCACTTTTGTTTTACGAATAAGTCAAAGATGCAACGTCTGTTACTGGGGACGAGGCGGCGTATTGGTTGGATTTTTGCCACGGGACTGGAGGGTAGCAAGTCTGAATCTGACCCTAGCCACTGCACAGTGACTTTGGGCAAGTTGTTCACCCCTTAATTGATCTGTACTTGTGATTCCTCACTATGTGACTGACTTAACGTGCACTAAAGAAAAGAAAAGGGCAAAATGTTAGCAGTTATGAACTGTAAAGATTTTTCTCATCTTAGATTTATGCTTGATGACTCTTGCTTTTGTGCCTAAATGATTATCTTTCCAAATACTGCAACCAAGTATCAGCTACTAATTATTGTTCAAAGTATTCTAAATTGAATGGATGGGATCTATGCACGTAGAGCTGTTTTGAGCAATGTTTAAAATACTAAATATGCTCTTTTTTAAGCTTAACCCCTTAACTGGGTGCCCCGAGTAATGCTCGTTCATTTTACATTGAGTTACAAATAGTTGCCCAGTTGAGGGGTTAAATAGTATGAGATTACTATTTAATGTGTCCATAGTTTCTTGACTCCACTTCAGGTCTGAAATATTACTGCACCTGCAGCAGTTTGACGTTGATTTGCTTGATTCCGGCACGGCGGACTTGTGCTGTCGAGTTGCCTGGTGTCCTTTCGTCCCGGAGAAAAAGGGCTGCAACGAAGACGACGCAGACGATATTGTGAAAACTGAAATGCTGCTTGCATTTTCCTGTAACAGCGTGGTACAGTCATTTATCAGCTCATGATCTAGCAATATTTTTTCCCAGTGTTTCCTAAATCTGTATTCTGTGTGTTTGTTGACTAATTGTTGTTATTATTATTATTATTCTATTCTATTCTACATGACGATTTATATAGCGCAGTAGCATAGCGAGGGCCAAAGTCAAGAGCGCTTTACATGGAACAATCGTAATATTATTATTATTATTATTATTATTATTATTATTATTATTATTATCCAGGACAATTTATATAGCGCCATACGCATGGTTTAAAATCCAAAATCAAAAGCGCTTTGACAACACTGACATGTCAATGAAGGTCAGAAGTTGCGATGTTAAAATCCACTGTGATGATGGAAAGAACTTTGCTGCCGTGAAGAAGTCCGGTGCAGAGTCCCTTAGGAGCGGTCCTTCAGAGAAACTGTAGCCCCATTGACATGCCAACGAGGAACGGAAGATGACGTAAGAGTTATATTCGTCCATGTCTGCATTTCCTGTTCTTTTTTTCTCAGGTCAGAGTCCTCAGCATTGACGAGCTGCACCTGCTGCACAAGGGACGACCAGTGGACAGCGATGATCTGAAGGCAGGCTGTTGCGTTATTGATTCCCATTCTCAGGTTTGTACAGTAGAAATTTTTTCTATGCTTTGAGAATTTCGTATCATAGTCGGCTGCATATAATTAGAGCTCATTGTGCACTGACCTGAAGAAGAAGAAGCATAATATTTGGTGATTATTTTCTGAAATTTTTGCCATGGTTTTTGCAATGGGTGTCTTAGTTGCAATGGGTTGCAATGGGTGTCTTAGATCGAATAGTGTTCTTATTTTCTCCACCAGGCGGTCTTTGATATGGCGCTAGTGCCTGGTGGATCCACGTTAGCGACCGCTTCAGCGGACGGTTACGTACGTTTCCACGAATTGGACTTCTCCGATTATGAACCTCCAAAGTATGTGTCGATTATTCTCTTCCATTTTAAAATTTTCTGACGATATATTGTTGCTATTTTCCAGATTCTATATTCATCTATGCTTCTTGAATTTGGATTCCTCAGATTAAAACAATTTCCGTGTTGATTAAGTTATCCGATGTATGAATAGGTGGTTTTGCGAATGTTTGTGGCAGTGCTGAGAAGGGAACTTGTGGCAATTTCTTTTTGTGTCTGTTTTTATTTTCAGGTGCTTGTTCGAGTGGCAGCCGCACAGTGGACGCCCAGTTTCTCTAATTATTTTCCTCGATGATCTGAAAAATACGCCGCCAGAGTACGATCAATTGCCGTGCTTTTATTCTCTGTCGTTCTTACCTACTTTTTTGTGTTTGCTGGCTAATTATTTGTATTGGGTGTCTGTGGTTCTTTATTGTTTACATTACTGTTTATTTCCAAGCCTTCCCTTCCTTCACTTTATTAACCTCTTAACTGGGGATCCCGGATATATCCTTCCATTTTACATTGAGTTACAGTTAAATACACGGTTAAGGGGTTAATAATTCTCTTTGCTATGCCATGCCAGTGATGTTGCCTTTGCTGATTGTTGTATTGTCTACAGTGGCAGCCCCAGTATTTCACAAGTGGGGGGGGTCGTTGGGGTGGCAACTTCTAAGCATGGATCAAATAAAATATCAACTATTTTTTGATAGGTAGTGTAGGGTCCCAACAGGGGCCACTGGGGGCCAGACATTCAGTAGGGGGCACGGGCCTCGAGACCCCCATGTGGAGCCGCCACTGCTCAGCTAACTTCCCACCCAATATTTTGCTTAGGATGAAATAATTTGCTTCAGTTAGTTTTTTTACTAGTGACCTGGTCTTTGTCTTCAGTGTGCAGTGGTGGAAATATGTGATAACTGGAACCGACCAGAGTCGCGAGTTGAAGCTGTGGACATGCGAGACGTGGACCTGTCTTCAGTCTTTGACCTTCTCTCCCTCACCTTATGTTTCTCAACAGTTCCAGGTCATGCCGTGCATAAAGGCCTGCCTTGACGCTAGCGCCACCTACCTGGTCTTATCAGACATAATGCGCAAGGTACAGCGGTCACAATTTCTGTCCATTTGGCTTGATTCGTAGAGAGACGACTAATGTATTCGTGTTTTTGAGATGCTGGATGTAATTATTTTTGAAGCAACATTTCAATCTTTGTGTTGGAGATGGGGGGGGGGTTAGTTTTTGTTTTGAAATTTTGTCTGTGTTTCGATTTTCAGACTTTATATGTTTTGAGCGTTGAAAAAGGCAGCACTACTCGCATATCCTCGGTGTCAGAATTTCTGCTAGTTCAGCCATGTCTCGGGTTAGCTATAGAAGATACCACTGATAAGGATACACCATTAATGGGCAGTTGCTCACCAAAGACTCTCAATGGTGAGTGATGGCATGATTACTTTGTCTTATAGAAAACGTAATGTAATATGATATTTTAGTAATGTAAATTTGATAAAACAACACTTTTCATATTGAAATGTAGCATACTGTATTAATGTAATGCTTCTCAACTGTATTTTTCTTCTTCGTCCTTTTGTTTGTCCTTGTCTGTATGTGTCATTTTGTCTTTCAAGTCTAATGTCTGAAGCTTTTGTTTTTCCTTTTGTCATGGTGTTTCATTTGCTGTTGTTATCTACGTTATTTTTATATCGGTAACACTGTAATATGGCTTTTTGACAGGTAAATTGGATACACTGGAGCAGAATCATATGTTGAGTCTTTACACAATTCATACCAAGTTAGTTGCTTTAGTTGTCAAATCACCAACCAGGGGATGCATCCTACACAATATTGACCCAAACTTTTCAGACCTCTAGTAGTTAAAAGATGAGTGAAATAGTTAAAGCTGCAAGGCAAATCTATGATACATGAGTACCTTTACAGCAATCAACTTAAATAGGAACAAGTATTTGATGTATGACTGTAAGAGTGTATCAGTGTGACTGAATGGTCATGTAAAGTGTTTACGGGGCCATTAATTAAGTTATATTGAAATCTCTTGTTTTAGATCATTGAGTCATTTGATTTGTAATGTATGTAATGTAATGTAATGGAGTTTTATTTGTATCAGTTGACGTGTATGCTGTTGGTCTTTGTCAGAAGGATATTGGTGTTCTTTGTAGAGCTTTGGATCACCTCAGAATCACCCTTATGTCGGATGACCGAACGTTATCACCAGAGTTTCCAACAAATGTTAATGCAGGTCAACCTTTTAATATGTTATGTATTTGCATTGGTAGTCACCATCCAAGTTATGTTTGCATAGGATTTTTGATTCGTGTGTTACAGTCATCTGTGCTTTCAAAGTTAATTCATGTTCTTGGGCAGATATTAGAAGTTTGATTATCTGGTACATTGATAGCTGCAGGTTTTCCATGCTCTGTTCATGCAGTCTAGTTTCAATGAATAACCACATTCATCTACTACTACTACTACTACTACTACTACTACTACTACTACTACTACTACTACTACTACTACTACTACTACTACTACTACTACTACTACTACTACTACTACTACCACTACTTCTTTTGTGGCCAATTGAGATTTTTATGTTCCTTGGCATGCACAAAATTTAGTTGAGAATTTCATTTCTGCTAGAGAAACAGTGAGCTTTGAGAGTATTAGTAGTTTTATAGACATTTATTTGATGTATTGTCACCATGTTTATATGAGTTAATTGCTAAATCAGTGTGTTTTCTTTCTGTGAATTGCAGCTCATGATTCAGAAACCGTTTCACCCGTTGTTGTAAACAGGTGCGTTTTTTGTGCTTCAGATTTTTTCTTGGCTCATCTCTGTCTTTGATGGTGATGAGAAATTTAGTTAGAACAGATTATGATCTGTTGTTATCTTTTAGCAACTGTACAAACTTATGAGAAGACCTTTTTCTAGATTATTATTATTGCTATTTATTTTTCTATAAGTTACAGACTGTTAATATTCTGTCATTGAGGAATAAAGGCTATTACAATTAATTTTTACATGTATTTACTGTATAGAATAAAAGTAGCAAAAATTACTGCTTCACGTGTGCACGCACATGACATTAATGTTATCTGGTGATGATATGCATACCGTACCTAGCACCTAAGCTTCATTAGTTGGTTAGTTCTTTGGTACTAATGACGTGAGTTACTATTCAGTGAGATTTTCGCACCCTCTTAGTAGGAATTGACCTATTATTGTTGATAAGTTTTCACGAATTAAGGAGGGTGAATTTTGTGCTTGTTTTTATTTTAGCGTCGATATGGAAGAAGATCAGAGGAAGTCGCTGGAAATCGTTCCGAGCGAGTCTAGCAGTTTCACTCTGGTGACTTCGATGGACGAAGGCGACCATCCGATTGACGTCGGGTCCAAAACAACACGGGTCCTGTCGACCGGTTCTGTGGCGGCGGCGGCCGAGACGGCGGCGTCCAGGGATCTGAACCAGGTGATTGGCGGTCACAGGCCGTCGACAGAGTTGAGCTGTGCCTTGGCGCATATATCCTCTATACAACTGCCTGTCCAGACATCTTTCGATGCAAAGGGCAAGATATCGAGCGGACATTCTGCCCCCGTCGTCGTATCTTCTTCGGGGGACTTCCCTTATCCGGTTCTGGGTCCCACGCCTGGCGCTCGACCTAAAGAGCGCTCCCCGTCCCGTAGCGCCGACGGCGCTTACGGAACGCGCAGGGAACCGAACGATGCCGCCGAATTTCGCGTAGATTCCAGTCGAGACTTGATCGTGAGCTCGTATTCGGATGTCTCCCTTGCGAGCGAACATCAGTCCGAAGGAAATGGGGATTCGCCGTCCGAGTGGTTTGGCTCAGAGCCATTATTTCACAACAGAGGAGAGTAAGTAATCTATTCCAGCATCTGCAGTCATAGCATAATGACTAGCATTATTTTAATAGGTACACATTTAGCAGACATTAACTTGGCAACCCAAATTTCTGGCTTTACCATAGTTGGGCACATTTAGGAGGATGTGGTATTGAGCCATTGGTTGGCATTTTTGTGATTAAATGACAAGATGGAAGGCTGTATTTAACCATTTAATGAATTAGTTTACTATTGAATTTTTAGATAAATGTATATTTAGCTATGTAAAATTACACTTGATACAATCTTCAAAGGGCTTCTTTGAAGTTTGTAGTAAGTGTAATTTTACATAGCTAAATATACATTTATCTAAAAATTCCCCTCTATTTTATCTTGATCTGTCATGAATGAGTTCCTATTAGCTGGATTATGAAAAGTTAGATAATATTAGCTGGGAGCCTGTTATATGCAGGTTGTATGTTTCAAATTCTGATAAATGGTTTGTGCACAATGAGCAGCATCGGTCAGGTTGTTTTGTAATGGAATTCTCAGAGTGTCTCAAAATAAAAGATCCAAAGAAGACGTCCACTTTCCTGCGAATCTTAAAACTCCTCCTTCCGAAAACAAAGACGCGAAAGCTGGAGTCGAGTCACCTCGAGTCCGCGAGCAGCCGAACGATCTGCAGTCGCCAAAGTCTTCCAGTCTGACTCTGTCCAGTCCACACGTGGCGGACAAGAGGTGCGTCTTGCGTCCGTCTTATTCTCTAAGCGTTTCGCTTTTTCGTTTCTTATGAAAATATTTTGCGCTGTTTGTTTGAAATTTTATTTTATTTGTTTTCTTGAAATTGACGTGATATTTAGTCTGAGTTTGCGTGAAATTTTTATTGCATTTGCTGAGAATGTAGCGAAAATTCGAAACAGTCACTTATTAATTTCAAAATATTTAGTTATCAGTTTGGTTTTTCACAATTGTCTTCTATGTCCTTGCATAGATTTGTGGTCTGATTTGAAGAATGTGGCTGCTTCTGCTGCTATGTTGATATTCAGACATTTCGTTAAATTGTTATTGTTGATTGTATTTGGCGCATTTGCACTTTTTGCAGAAATTTAAATGAAACTGTGTGTTTTTGTGTAGTTCTCCAGGATTTGTTCGTGCTGGAGGCAGTGTAACTGAGGTATGTGAATTGTGTATATGTACGTGTGTGTGCATTTTATGCATATTTTTAAAAGTATTTTTTATTTGCATATGTTTATAATTCTGCTTTCTGTTTAACCTTTTTATCCCAGAAATCCATATAACAAATATGTTATGAAGCTGAAATATGGGCCTTATTTTGCCAAAGGGTTAATACTGTATTTGCTGCCCTGGTAATTTGATACCTCACAGTTATTATGCTTTGAAAAATGCTTATAATATAATTCTTATATTATAAGAAATCATTTGACTGACAGGTGCAGGCACTGGAAATTTCAAAGGTGCTCAAGGAGCTGAGAGAGACATTAGAAGAGTTGCATGAAGTCGTAGGTAGTCAATCGACTACCACAACTCAAATCAATGATCTGCAAGCGAAAGTGAACAGGATGGAGAAGCTTCTGGTTTCTGGCTTCAAGGACACAATGGATCGGTATCAGAAGGATAAAGGTAATGTAAATCTAGAGCTTCTATAGTGCCACTTTTTGGCTTGACCTGGCTCTAATTCACTTTGGATTTTATGTGCCTTCGGCCGATGTCCGGGGCATTATGATAGTGGTGCCATAGAAGTTGATTGATTGATTGATTGATGCACAGAAGCATCAGCTGATAGTAAATTTTGATACTAATAAACTGATTGATTGATTGATTGATTGATTGAAATTACAATCACACTGGATCCAGGTCAGATCGAAGATATCATCCCAGACAAGTCTAGATATGTCTTGGGTATATGCTTTATATTGATAATTTAATTTTCTTAAGCTCTGAAGTAAGCCTTGGACAAAATTATTTTGTCAGACAATTGAATTTAAATTTTACTATTTAAATTTTGACGAAATTCTCGAAGCATGAAGAATTCAGTTTTGATAAGGAGATGTTCTGAGTCGTGTAATAATTGTAGATGAGTTGAGGCAGCAGATATCCAATGACATGGAGGCCTATAAACAGCAGCAGCTTCAGCAGCAGTTGAACCTGTCGACTCAGATTGTCCGGAACTGTCTTCACTCAGAACTGGGATCAACCATTGAATATGAAATGCAAAATAATGTCCTTCCAGGTCACATGATCTTCATTTGTTGCTCTAAGACTTTCTTTTCTTTATTTACAACATTTGGTTTGTTTAGACATTCATTGAGAAAAGTGCTCATTTATTGATGAATGAATGAATGAATGAAGAAACAAAATGAATGATTGAGTGAGCAAAATGAAGAATGCAGGAATGAATGAATGAACTAAATAAATGGATGAATAAATGGATGAATGAATAAACAGAATGAATGAATCAATGAACAACTTAAATGAGTGAATGAAGGAATGAATAAATTGATGAAAAGATGGGGTGCATGAATGACTGAATAACTTTGAATGAATGATTGAATGGAGTTGTCACCATGGCCACCCATTTGGGTACTAAATCCATGCTCAAAACTGCTTAACTTTGGTGTTCTAATGAGAACACAATGCACAGCATCTTGATGGAAGTGTTGTTTATGATGAATGGAAAAAGAGCATTAGCCTGTGATGCCAGTTTAGTGCGGGGATTTTTCGGGAAAAGTGCGGGACTCAGAGGTCCTAAAATCGTGGGGAAAATTTTTGTGGAAATTTCCCATTACGCTCTTACTTTAGACTCCCATATATGTGTAAATTGCAGTCTAGTGCAGCTGTGTATGGGAAAATGGCAGGAAAATTGCAGTGTTTATGGTAGCAAACTCCACATTTTCCCCGTTACCTGTATATTGATGTAAATATGAGGAAAATGGTGAAAAGTGCAAAATATATCATGAATATAGCAAAAAGTGCGGATAAATTGTTGCATATATATATGCTGAAATCGCAGTGCTAGATGTGCGATCGCATATGTGATCACAATTTCGCACTAAGTCGGTATGACTACTTAGCTTTCACGCGATACTGCACGAGTTCATGTACTAATTTCGGTGCGAGTGTCACTACTGGTGTTTGATTGGTTGATGTGTTCCAGGAATATCAAACATTTTGGAGCCAGTTGCGAAGAAGCTAACCGAAGAATTATCGCAGAAATTAACGGCGACTGATGCTGTGCTTAAAGACAGCGTTAAGCAACTGGTTAGATCGAAGGTATCTATCTTACGGTTGCTTTTGTCTTCTGTTTGTATGTACCCTGTTATCATTCAGGCAGTCCAAGCTCGAAAACCTTTAGGGGGTCCGAGGCCAGAAATGCCTTTTGTGGCTATTTCGGGAGCATTGGCATCTAGAAGGGGTTATGGCACTCAGAATGTACCGGTTATGTGCTCCTTGCTGTTAGAAAAGGCGGTTTTTTTTCTCAAATTGCTTTCCTTTTCGATTTTCGCGGATGTGACTCGGCCGGTTCTGAATCTGTCGTTTGGTCTGCTTCGTTTCCGTCAGACGATGACCGAAGTGATCGGCAAGGTTGTCTCTAACAATCTGGAGACTGTTCTGCACGCAACCTGCCGCGACCAGTTGATTCCGGCTTTCGACCGAGGATGTCAGAATGTTTTGGGGCAGGTCAATGAAACGTTTCAGAAGGGTCTAAACATCTGTGAGTTCGCTCCTGCAGTTTCGGCTTCTTTTGTTGGCGATCATGCAATTTTAAAATCACTTTAAAAAGCAATATGAGTAACTGATGAACATGCAAGAATTGTAAGACTCTACTAAATAAACTGACACAGGTATCTGATAGGTAGGTATCTGATCAAACAAGATGGCTTGTCGGTACCCTGCAGCTATATAAAGTGCTGCGTGTTTTGGAAGTCGAAACATTATTGTAGGAGTGTATTGTAGTGGAGATTTTCTTTTTGCATTCGTTCAGACACGCAGCAGATGCAGAAGCAAGCAGAGAAGCTTCGCGTTCAATCGAACGAAACTGGTTTTAATTCGGTCGTTCATCAGCTTCAGGGAATGATCGCAGGGCTTGTGCAGGTGAAGGGGTCGTGTGAGACGCTCAACCACCAGGTGGCGGAGCTCATCGAGGCAACCAGACAACGTGCGGACGAACTCGAGCGACAGAAGGCGGAACAAAATGCTGTGCTTGCCGCGGCCGTCAACAGGTCATTGAGTTTCACCGGTCTGTTGACCCGGGCTTGGCTAACAGCCAAAGCAAGCGGGCCTCACTTCTTACTCTCTCACTCTCTCTCTCTCTCTCTCTCTCTCTCTCTCTCTCTCTCTCTCTCTCTCTCTCTCTCTCTCTCTCTCTCTCTCTCTCTCTCTCTCTCAAGTCTCACTATTTTATCTTGCAGATCCAAAGCTGGGAGTGCCTCTGAGTAGAATTTTAAGAGACGCTATACAAATGTTACATTGCATTGCATAAGTAAATCGTTTCTCAACCCGCACAGTTGATATTGGGTTATAGTTTGAAGAGTTAAGTAAGTAAGTGATTTGCCAGTATATTGATTTGCCCAGTTGGTGATTATGTTAAGAGTTTTTTCAGTTGAGTAAAGCAAGTTGATAAACTTAGCTATTCAGGTCAACTTTCATTCTGTGCTTAAAGATTTACTCGATTTGGCCGATTGCCCTAATGCCTCCCGAGCATGTATAGTTACTGTATTGTATCGTTAGTATTTTCTGCATGCAGAAACTGGGTTTTTGGGTATTTCTGTTTGGTGCAGGCTAGTTAAGTTAATCGAATTGTTGTAGTAGACCTCTGCTGACAAATCGGGTTCTTTTGTTGCAGCATTTCGACGCAACTAAGTGCTTCTGTCCGTGAACTGATCCGCAAGGAGATGAGTTCGGCTTTCAGAGAGCACGAGGCAACCATAAATGAAAAGATAGTTTCGACTCTTCAGTCGCGCTCGTCGACTCCTGCGCCTCAAGTCCTTTCTTCGATCCAGCCGCTGCGGACGCAGATCACCGCGCTCGTACAGCGCAATCATATGAACGCTGCTTTTCAACAGGTGCAGACCACTTTGTGGCACTTTGCCATTTTTTGGTGTTTTTCCAGAATTTCATGTTACTAGAACCACCTCTAGGACAATCTCAATACGATCTGTTGTACTGCCTTATGTTTCTAGGCTAGAATTTAATGTACCATTAAATTTTATTGTAAACTGTGTATCTTGTCACCTTGCTGTAAAGTCACGTAACTTGACTTCAAATTTTGTAAATTAAGATATGTTTTTGTTGCAGTCTGTTTGATTTCTGTGTAGCACAGTGAACGCGTAAGATTTCTAGGTCCGTTAAACAGAGTGAATTTGTCCACGACTGTCTCTAAGGCTTGTTAATTGTTGTTTTTTTTTGAAGGCTCTGTCCGCTGTGGACCTTGGCATTCTAATGTACCTCTGTGAAATGGTCGACCCAGATGAATTATTTGCAAGAACTCCTTTTCCTCTTGACCAACCTATTCTCCTGTCTCTAATACAGCAACTGTCGGCAGACCTTCGAATCCAAACGCAACTGAAATGCAGGTGAACTCGGGCGACATCTGAACTAGACAATACTGTTGAAGATGTTTGACACTAGCCGCCATTTTTGTTACTAGAATGGTGATGGTGTTGGCAATATACGGGGTGGTGCAAAAAAACCGGACTAGTCACATTTAGGTTTGTGTTTAATATAGTCCGGATTTTTTACGCCACCCTGTAGAAGTCATTGACTAGTTTGTTGAGGATATTTTATGGACTTTTAAGAGGTAATCGTACGAATTTAGGATTTTAAAAAGGAATCGGTACATTGTATGAATTTTTTATTGTGTTTAGATATCTGGAAGAGGCGCTGTTGAATGTTCGATCAGAAAAGTCCAGTTATGCAGGAGCATCTGCCTGCAATTCTTGAACAGCTCGCCACGAATGCAGACGTTATCCAGCACGCCACCGGACTGGATCCATCTCTGAGACGCCCCATTAAGCGGCTGATCATGGCAGCAAGGTTTCTCTGTCACTCGCTACTCTCCCCATCGGACGTCGGGACTCCTTAGCTACGCTGACACTTCTCGTTAGATCCAGAACTGTTGTGTGGTGTCATTCATTCAACTATCTCGGCGCCGTTTTATAATTTTCGTTGTTTTTGTCTAAATTGGCAGGTTTTACGCGTTTCTTTTGACGAAAGATGGCACACTGGTGGCCGAGGCAGTACGGTAGTTAGATTGAAGTTTTTAGAAATTGTGTACTCTTTGACAGAGTGAAACTTTTGGTAGTCCTGCACTACGTTCGTGTTGGCTGTATTGAAATATTTGCAACATTTTATCCAAGTTAGTTGCTAGTTCAGTTTTTACGTACGCGTCAATTCATTTTCAGTCGTTGTGAAAAAATACGTTTTATACCAAGACTCACTTTCACATCGCAGCTGTGTTTTGATTTTCTAGTAATGAGCATGGTATAACTCCTGTAAGTTGGAATTGCAAGAATATAAAGGGTTAAGTAATGTAAGCCTGATCTGGAAGCAAGTAACTCTCTCTCTCCCTCTCTCCTTTCCTTTGCGGTGGATGAATCTTGGGGAAATATAATTTTCTTTTAGATAAAATTGAGTATCCAGAAGCGTTTTAATGTCATAAATTACTTTTTTGTCATTCTCATTCAACAGTTGTGCAATTCACACCAATAACTACATCTCTAGAAATCCAGCAGGTGAATTTTAAAAGTAGCTACAGTAAGGTTACAATATATTATATCTGTGCAAAATCCCAAACCTAGTAAACCACAAAGAGACTGGAAATATATTGTATGAATGCATTGTACAAGTTTGAAACATGGATACCTTTTTTAAATGTGCAGAAAATCAGAATACACAGATCAGAATTAATCTATGAAAAAATATTACAAGTAAGACATTGCTAATCGTAAAGTAACATCAAATGTCAAAATTGCAAAGCAGGTTCTTGCATCAATCACATTGGTCTAACAATTGCATGATATTCCATTTGCACAATAAAATTTCAAGTTTAATCATTTAACTTTGTTATTAAAATACCTATGTTCAATTTATCTGAAAATAAAGGCAAATCTTAAGGTTCAAGTGTCAAGCTCTTCATTTTAGAACAGATTTTACGAAAGAATGGCCAAACTGTGTCTCTCTCTCTCTGTTTGCAAGAGATGCCACGTACAGTTCTAATGCTGAGAAAAGATCATTTCTGTTTACAGTTACCATTGCTCTTTGTGAATAATAACAAAGCAGGCACAAATCAGTTGGTAACATTCAGGCAATGTGCAGCACAGTTAGCATTCCTTAGAAATCAAATATAGAGCAGCGGTAGCATGGGTATTTCTTGCGGCCGTTCCGCAGGTCACCGCCGAGCCCGGCGGCGACACAATCCGGCGTGCAAAACAACAAGATTTCACGATAAAATCGGTTCCAGGTGAGATTGGTTCTCCTCGATGCGGCGCAACAGGTCGAACGCCACGGGACAAAATTCCGCCTTCCACGTCTCAAGGTAATAGCTTCTCATGTCATCATCATCATCTTCAATGCCTTCTGTTACAGTTTCATCTTCTAGAACATGCACAATGCCAAAAAAGATTTTATATTTAAATCATACATGTCAGTATACAGTAAGCGAACAGTAAAGCATGTATACGATGAATACATGTACAAGCTTATAAGTTTAAAACTCATTCTAGGAATCTAGTATTTTCCATATTTTTTGAATGAAAAACAATCTGTTTTTGCAAGAAAGGCGCGTATACAAATACCTGCAGAACATGTGAAGCGTATATTATAAATCTAGATGCATAATATGTGAAGACACCTTTATTTCCAACATGAACCAAATGAACTAAGCCTAAAGACCTCACTGTTACTAAATAGTATTACTTAGTCTTCCCATACTTTTCCCATAGAATTAGCATTTCCAAATGACGACTTGAAAAATATATTCTTATAAACTTCAACGTAGCATACCAAGATATTCTGTTAGAATATCAACAATTTCTTGCGACTCTTCTTCTCCAAAGCACGAAGCAGCACTGGTTATTTTTGCGCTGAAGTTCCAGAGGGTCTGGCAAACCATTCCCGCCAACTGCCAGTCGGTGCGTCCAAACTCCTGCAGAACTCCAATCAGTCTGCGAGAACACACTAACTTTAAATGCCTTCATCAAACAACTTCAGAGTAATAAAGAAAATCACACTGGGGAAAAAATTGCAGCAATTAAATATTGCTCATTGATTGGGACTGGCTGAGAGATTTGTGCAAAAGCGCTGAAACACAACCTCTGTGGTTGCATATGCTAACAAATCCGCAAAATACTATATGTGTACATGTATCATATAGGGACGCATGAAAGAAGTGCAATATAATTCTGTGAGTTACAGTCTTACTTCGAAATTCCTTCTTCGTTGCTCAGAAGCAGTCTTTTCTCTTCATCGGCCATCAGATTGATTAGCACACCGCAGGACGCAAACACCAGCTCTCGATTTCCCGAATCCAATATGGCCACCATGGCTTCATCAACTAAACGACAAGTCAATCGGTATAATAAACCAAAGATGACAAATTCACACAAACAATATTTTCTGTCTACTCTGCCAAGTTCTGGATAAAGGTTTCCACATATCTAGCATCGATAATAATGAAAATATCGTTTGCAAAAAATTACGCTATTACCGGTAATTAATTTCCAAAACACAAGAACAAAAAGAGAACAAGTGTATATAAAATTATGCAAATCATCGACTCTTGCTGAAGATTTTTAGGTGAAAATGAGCAGAAGAACTACGTTTGCATACCCTTATTGGCGACCAAAAAGTCTCTAACGTCTTTGTCACGTGTTAGGTTGCCAAAACACGGGTAGCTTCTGCCAAACCCTCTCTGTGCTTCACTTCAATGAATTTTAACAAAGCTAAAATAAGACATATTCATATAGTCAGTTGAACCATTGACATTACTTGATTAAGTTTTAACTAACTTTGTTAACATAAATTGAATTTTTTTAAAACAAGCATAACACATGCATTTAGAATAACAGGAAGTTCACAAAAGACACCTCAAATGTCATGAGCAGACAGACAGGAAGATATACAAACGTCCAATGAATGTGACATCGACTTCTATAGGCATTTCTATTTAAGATACCAAAAACCATTGCCTCAATATTCTACTTTTCTTGGGACTTAACCCTCTCCCCTGTTCAAAAAGGTCAATGCCAGACAGAGGTAGCATGCTTTGGTTTCTAGCTGTCTGACATTCATTCACTGGAGGAAAATAATGTTGGTTTAGACCAAAACCAAGCAAAGGACTTGGTGCTGGGTCAGGCCCTACCCTGCTAACTGAAAAATCAGCCCGTGTGTACCTCGCGCTATGGACAATCTCTTCTTGACTATTGCACTATCTTGAAAGCTGTAGAACGACAGATTGTTGATCGTCGCCATGACGTTTAGCACGAGTTCCTCACTCGAGTCGATCTTCTTCTGCTCTGTAAGAACAGCGCAAAGCTGAGAATTTCAGGACAGAGATGGCAACGGGTCACTCAAAATGACCCACTTACTTACCTACCTACTTACTTACTTACATACTTATTAAGCGCATAAGAATAAGTAGCTGCTACTGTACAACTTTCCAAAGCGCTACATAAATTTACGAGATCTTACTATTTACTTACTTACTTACTTACTTACTTACTTACTTTTAAGTCCTAACTACACACACACACACCTTTCTGAGTTGATAACATAACATATCTTCCACTCCTTTAGATGAAACATAAACACGATGAAAACTAAAAGGATCCATTGCCGAATCAAACTAACCGAGAACTTGAAGCAAGAGTTCAATGCACTTTTCACTCTTTGCAATCATTTCACCGATTTCTTGACTGATAGACGCATTGGCAATAACTCTGACCGTCTTAATGACAACATCTTCAAACTTTTTCTGTGAACGCGCCGCTGTCTCAGAACTAACATCCCGCGATACCTGTACAAACAATGCGTTCACAATATCCTGCAAAATATTTTAAAGGGGCTCAAATTAAACCTAAAATTAATCAAATCCAGAAATCATATGCAACTAATGCCATACAAGAGATGTGCTCAAATTCATTCAAAACTAAACCTTCAAGAAGAGACTCAAAACTTGGCTATTTCGCACGAGCTATTGTAATTTATAATTTGTAATGTGTCCACACAGTCTCCAGATTAGTTGCCACATTAATCTGTATGTTGAATAATAATAATAATAATAATAATAATAATAATAATAATAATAATAATAATAATAATAATAATAATAATAGAATCAGCATACTAATAAAGCAAATATAGGACTAACAACTGAAATATTGTTATACCATAACCATTATTCAATGGGCACAATAATTATAGGTTATTATCCATAAGCTATTTAACTACATAGGCGAAAATAATTACATACAGCAATTGTCAGGCATTAACTGCTTGGGCGTTCTATTGATTTTCCTCACAACCACCAATCATTTCTCCTTTTGCCCCCTGGTGTATCATCATCTCCTGCAGTTCTCTTTCCTGTTCTTCTATTTGCTCCTTTTCCCATTTTCCTTGTCCCTCTAACTAAATAACATCATTGTCTTCCCTTTGTCTTCCATCACTACATCTAGTCATTGATTATATTATGTCCTCCTTTTCCATTCCTCTGAAGAAAACTTTAATGCTAAGAGTTTCATTTCTTGCTTTCTAGTAACTGAGTTTCTGGAAATGGAAATTGTGTTCAGTTAAATTGCCTCATTACAGGTCTACATTATGTTTACTGGCAGTTGAGCATTATTTCAATCCAACAGTGGTTTTCACACAGGCTGATTTAGTCTCCTAAACCATTTTAAATCATTATTATTATTATTATTATTATTATTATTATTATTATTATTATTATTATTATTATTATTGTTGTTCATTTGTTATTGTTGTTGTTGTTGTTTTTTTCACACAGGCTTACTTAGCCTCCTGAACCACTTTAAATTATTATTATTATTATTATTATTATTATTATTATTATTATTATTATTATTATTATTATTATTATTATTATTTATGCAAAAAGTGGGCACACATGTCCAAATATAGATTTTGAAATAGTGAAAAATCTAACCTGAAAGGCATCTAAGAAGAATTAGATGTGCATCAAATGCACAGAATAACAATGAACAAAAGCCTTTAAACTTACAGCAGCATCCTTTTCGAAATAGTATTGGTAGATCTCGAGGAGTTGTTCCAAAGCATTAGGTTGGCTGAACAAATAATTTCTTGCACTTTCCTGCTTAGCCAAAAGATTTCCAAGGATGAAGGTAACTCGCAAAACAAGTTCCTAAACAGAACATCGTCAAAACACAGGCAAATAAAATATATGCAAATTCATTCATCCATTCATCCATACATTCATTCATTAATCCATTAATTCATTCAGTAAGATGGTTAAGATACAGGATCAGTATAACCTTGCCCAGGTTTGTTCACTAAAAAAATATTCTCAGTTTACATCAAATGAACAAACATAAAAATTTACGCCTTCCAAAATAAGTGATAAGAAATTTTGTACCTCACGAGTTTTGAACCTGACCAGAAGTTCAACAAATGACTTGAAGTTAATGGGATCTTTGGAAACAGCTTCACAACAGTTGGAATGTAAAGTCAGTTTACTGCAAACAAAACAACATCCCATTACCCGCCATAATGTGACGTAATGGAGCATTAAAATTTATCCACCACCTCTTGGAGGAAAACTTCAATCAGCGTTTCACTCAAGACATGGTTTGACAGACTAGAAGATGTTGTGCAATGTGTACCATAGCTTAAGATCAGTGACAATAAGTACTGGTAAAATACAGGGTGGTGCAAAAAAACCAGACTATATTAAATGCAAACCTAAATGTGACTGATCCTGTATTTTTTGTGACACCCTGTACAGTGGAACACATACCCTATTAATGTACATTACCTCTATTACAACATTCCAATGACACAGTGACATATACAGTACACTATCATCTATTCTAAGTCCACATTCATGCCATCTCTTCATTTAGTTCCAATCAAAGAGACAAACAGAACATCATCGGATACCAGTGTCAGTGAACAGCTTAAGATTTACCTAAGTAATCCCGAAATGTTGTACATAAGTTCCTGTTCATTCGGTGACTTTGTCATTAAGAGACACATCTCGTCAACGAGGCCGAACGACAGGAAATACTGTTTGTTGCCGCTCACATTTGCCAAATTCCTCAGCACAGCCGTAAGCTGAGAGAAGACAAGAAACCGAACAACTGTAATTAAAACCAAATTTCTTGAAAATGAAAGAAACATCCAAAAATACTAAACTGGACAAGTTACTTCAATGCATCAAAATATAATTATATAATATCTCTCAAGAGTAGCTATAATGGCTTTCAACTTAAGCATCGTCACTCTACAAACTTATTAGTCTATATAAGATATTCATGATCTTTGTTTAAGACTATGGCATGCCATCATGCCATAATTCAGCTACAATGTATATATGGGTTCCTACAAAAGTTCATAATTTCATGGGCTCCAGTATCATCGTGAGAATCATCAACTTTACTTTAATTTTATATAAACTGACTATTTTTTGCATTTGTTGGAAATACAGGGCGGCGCAAAAAACCGGACTACCAGTATATTAAATGCAAACCTAAATGTGACTAGTCTGGTTTTTTGCGCCACCCTGTAGAATTTGGCTTCTTTCATTATCAACGTTTCATAATAAAATTCTAATATGGAATTTAGTTTTTAGCATTTAGATTATATTTCACATTAACATGAGATGTAGGATTTTTGACTGACCTGAACTAAAATATCTACATGATCATTCAAAACATTAGGAGGAGTGCTCTGTAAGACAAATGCACAACACATAAACAACAAAAGTGATAAATATAATATAAGCAACAGATGTATGCTATAATGTACAGTCATACACAATTATAATATTATCAGTCCAAATCAACTAATAGACTATGGCAAATGCTAGCCCAACATTTGAGCAAGCAACCTGTAATAAGCATATACTTTGGCACTAATTCACAAGTGCTATACAAATATCCTAGAATTTAGTCAATTAACTTACTTATTTACCTAGAGCAAAGACTAGAATGTCATTTTACACTGATGAAAATGTTTAAGATTTTGCACAAAATCTGTCACGTTTCTTCATTTTAGAGAATGGGTAATTTTCATTCACTTAAAAAGTGCACTTTAAAGTCCATTCAGATTGGAAAGAAAGAAACTTCTTTAGACCTAAATCAGGACAAAAATGGAAACAGCCCAATACAAAATCTAAATGACTACACATTTGTGCATACATTTCAATACAACAGCTACACTAATATTAGAAATACGTTGCTTGTGGTCCAACTTCCTATGCGCACTTTGAACAAAATTCACAGAAGCACAAAGCAGGTTGAAAGGTCGCTGAAACACGTAAGCTTCAAAATAAAAATAAAACCTGTTAAAAGAACACAAATTTACATACTCACAGCTCGATTAATTGAAGCTAGAATCTGTGCAAAGCTTTTAAGGTGTGACTTAGAGGCCAGGAACTTCAGAAGTGATGTATTACTCGACAAGAACTTCATGGAACCAAGGCAGTAGATGAGAGCCTGATGGGAATCGCTGGATGAAGATAACAGGTCTACAGCTACACTGTGTGCTGTTTCCACCAAAAGGTCTACAATATATCACACACACACACACATACACACACATACACACAACAAATAAAAATAACATTCTGCAAATTGTAAATAAATTATAAATATTAAACTATTTAGAATAACTCATATAAAACTGAATCAAATAATGGAACCTGCGAAATCTAAGTGAAAAACCAAATCTTGAATTATTGATAAAATTAACTGAAAATAACATTAAAAACAATACATCGATATGACAGAACCTCATTAAAACACGTTATTAGACAGCAGCTATTGACACATGAGTGACAGTCAAAACATTTTACATTACAATGCATGCATGGAGAATTAAAACAACACACAGAAATAATGACACATTACGTTACAGTTACAGTTGTACGTTACAGTTGCACAATTGCTGTTCTAAGACGATTGTAAGGCAAACTGTTGGAGTCAATATGAACTGAAAGACACCTACCCAAAATATTATCGTGCAGAAACAAATTGTCATTCTGACTGTCCTTACTGACAGCAAAGATGAGTTTGCAGACATTCAGCAAATTCTTTCCACTCACTTTCAGCTGAAACAGAACAGAACAGAACACAATAAACATAACATCAATTAAGTGCAGGCAGAAATAGTGAAGCCCTTCAATCCAATTTTATTTGAACCCACAAGCATATCAAAAGTCAACACCAGTAATGGCAGAAATGCTAATTAATGACAATAAGCAATATCTGTGCACCACTTATTATTATTATTATTATTATTATTATTATTATTATTATTATTATTATTATTATTATTATTATTATTATTATTATTATTATTATTATTATTATTATTATTATTATTATTATTATTCAGACAATTTATACAGCGCCGTACGCATGGCGTACTTAGCACTGCTTCTAATACCAAGAGGTATCAATCGATGGTACACAGCAAATAAAACTGGAAAACACCAAGTCAATTCCAAATATCAGTCAGAGGGAAACAGCAAGGCAAACTGTGGAGGAAGGCAACATAGGGGCCAGCATCAGTGTACTGAATATTTGCAGACAGAGACACCCACAGAAATTTTTCCAGGGGAGTGAAATACAATGGCCATGGTTAACAAAGTTTTCAAGATACTCAATTCCACAGTTTTTAGTCAAGGTTAAATTTCACAATTTCACTTTGAGTATCAGTAGTGTTTTAGTGCGAAAAATTGTTCAAAAGCCAAATATAGTTAGTTACAAAGATAGATTTGCATTTTTCAGGAGGGCAAATGCCCCCCTCTTGCTCCAATGTGTGGGCACCCATGTGGACACAGAAGTTTCTTGGAAAATGCTTGTTTTCACACTCTGGTTGTCTGGTCTGCTATGCGGAATTTTTACTTGGATCTTGAACGATTGTGACTTGGTGTGCCATTGGCTCATACTTCTATGCATTATGAAGTGGCGCTATAAAAGTTCAAGATGAGACTATATCTTCGTTAAAGTCAAACCGACCTCGAGTATCAGCCGAGCCAGATTCAGAAGCAGCTGTGGTGAATCGAGATCCAGGAGCTGGTAGATGGACTTCAAGAGAGAGCTCCGCTGTCTACAGGATCGACCGAGCAAGTTGCCTTTCCTGAGCAGCAGGTACAGCCGAGTGCTCAGCTCGGTCAACTTCTCGACATTTTTGCCTACAAAGAGACACAAACCAAACTGCACTGGAACAACATTCACAATCATTGCAAAAGCACTGTACTGCATGATGAAAAGATGAAATGACACCAAAACAACGATAAAATAAGACCAGATGAATATCAGGGCAGTCTTACAGATTGGAAGTTGTGAAAACAATCTATAAAGGAATAGCTAGGTACAGACAGACAGACAGACAGGCAGACAGACAGACAGACAGGCAGACAGACAGACAGCCCTAGACAGACAGCCAGACAGACAGACACATAGAGAAAGTAAGAGGCACTGTAATTTAGATTTCACAGCACATTGTGTTTAATTTAAATTCCCAAGTTCTCAGTGATCAAAGTGAAAGATTAGAGAAAGTCAAGCCTACAATAGTGAAGAAATTAGTTCTAGCCATATTCAATAATGAGTTATAAGTTAGGTGGTAATAATTATAACTGATTTAGCACAGATTTTAAATACTGACAGTGACTAGATTGCAATGACTACTGCTAGAATTTAAATCTATGTTTTAGTGACATCATCAAAATATTTATTTTAAATCTTAGTAAAATCATCGAATAAAGACAAAGAATAAATTTTATATCAGCTCGGCCAAAGTTCAAGCAGCCATAATGCCTCATACTTATTGAAAAGAGATGTGTTGCAAATGTATTAGGGTGTTCACAGCCTATCACTGGTATTCTTACATTATCGTGATGTTACAGTTAAGGTTTACCTATAGCAACATCACAACACCAAGTAAGAATGGCGATGCAAGGAATGAGCTGCTAAAATTTCAATAATCTAAGCTCAGCACTATCATACTTTGTGCAAGCGCTGTCATTTCGTCCAGCACCGGGACAATCTTTGCTTCGTAGTAGCTGTCACGCGCTGCACCGCCGTCGTCGTCGGCGGGCGTAATCTCGCGCCGTTCTGCGCCGGTCGCACATGCACCAGACTGGTTACCCTTCTTAGTTCTCGCTCTAGACTTTTCGTTTGCTTGTGGCTGACTGTCCATTCTTGATGATCGTGCGGACACATTCCCTGCTACCTTGTGAGAGTCACCGATCCCTTTTCCAACGACACCTTCGCCTTCAACTTTATTGAAACTGTACTTCTCGTGTTTCCCTTTGATATCAGCTGCAAGTTTCAAAAAGAAAATCAAAAACTCATAAATGACAACCAGGCCTCAGTTTCATCAGTTTATTCAGTACTTGGACTTTCCAAACACTAAACAAAAATCATATTACCTGGTAAAAGTCTTTAGTCATACATGTTGCCAAAGATGCATAGATAAATAAATAAAGCAAGTAACCAATGGATCAAGGTGCCTTCATAAGAGTTATCAACATAATGCACAGGGCATAAGGCTCTGAAACTGAATTAGAAACAAGTGGGCATGAAACAGCCAGTCCACAATTGGTAAGATAAATCAAACAGGTATTTTAAGACCAAATCGTAAATAAGATAAGGTGCAGGCTGTATAGGTTTGGTGCTCAATGATTTTAACTCATGAGAAGAAGCAAAAATTCACCTGAAGCGGTTTTGAGTTTGAGGGAAAATGCGTTTCTGTAGATCACACAATGGGATACGCATCATCAGATCTTGAGCGTTGCAAATTAAGCTTTTTATCTCACAGCAACAACCATCATCTGATACCAAATGCACTGATGAAAATGGCGCTATAGAAGCTTTTTTAGCTAACTGCTTAGTTTGCATCATCTGTTAATTTTATTGCTGAAATTAACCACTAGACAGCATAGCATTATCTAGCAGATCACAGATCATCCCATACATTCAATTCCAGGCTTTTTCATCTTCTGTGAACCAGGTGCAAGAACTTCACATCTTTGAACTTCATCTGTCAACAGCCTTTCCTTTGACAGTCCTTTTGTCTTGTAATCATTCCTGCAACAACAGAATTGAAACTTTACCCAGCGCTGGCAAATAAGTTCTATTCCAAGACTAGTAGTGATGCCCCCATGCACAAACACACACACACACACAGACACACACAGACACACAGACAAACACACACAAGCGTGCATAACGGACTGATTAATATTTACCAATGTTAGAATTCATATGAGCAGCCAAGCCAGAAGATTCATTCTTCATAGCTGATGTTTATAACCAGATCCAAAGTACTTGATAGGGTCAATTCATGGGCAGAGAGGGAGATCCCAAAGATCTGGGAATCAATTTAATTCACCCATGAACAAGTAATATCACAGCAAAGTATGATCCATATGTCTGAATCATTGTTCTTTATTGTGAATCAAGATTTCTATTATCTACAAATGTTCAGCTCTTAGAAGATAGTAAAACCCAGAAAATCAATCCAATCATTGGATTTAGAAATAGATTGGATGGGTACAACAGTGGTTCTCACATAGGGCAAACCCTCCTGAACCACTTTAAACCTTGTTATTATTATTATTATTATTATTATTATTATTATTATTATTATTATTATTATTAGTAGTATTAGTTAGTAGTAGTTATAGTAGTAGTAGTAGTAGTAGTAGTATCATTATTATTATTATTATAAATCATTATATAAATAAGGGATCATAACTGAAAAAACAATTCTACCTGAATAAAAACTGATGCAAAAAGTATATGTTAGGTATAATGCAATATTTGGTATTACTGATAAAATTTAATATAAAATCTCCTAAGAAATATACAAAAGACAACGATAAACATGACTCCTACCTAAATTTTTTAGCTGTCACCGGATGACCTTCACTATGAGCTGGGTCAAAAGCAATTTTTTCCTCAGAAGCCAACGACTGCGTCCGTTCCTTTGGTCCGCTGCGCACCCTGCGAGATGATTCATCTTGGTTTTCATCCGCGCTCGACAAATAATTCTCCATATTCTGCAGATCTGAAACTAAATAAAAATATTTCACACCTTAAAAGTCGAACGGCTATAGTGGAGCAACATCATCACCGTCTAATCCCCATTTAGTCATAGCTGCTCAGTTAGAGTAATTGAATTTAAGTCCAAATATTAAGATAAAAGAGAAACAATTGCATTAGAAGAAACCAGAGTAAACCTGAAACCCATTGCTTTTGATAATGCTTGTACTGCCTTGAAAATATTATTTTAAATTCCATCAATCAAAAAAAGGTCATTATGAAGCTAGTTAGTACTGAAATACACATAGTTAAAACTTGTGTGCAGTAAATGACATGATGGTTGGTGTTGTGGTATCATCAATAAAGCAATATAGCAGCTGTCATTTCTCTGTCTCAAATTCAATAACCAAAATATGTGAAATAACTTCTCTTTCAGAATTTCTGAGTCAACTTCACAACTAAATTATCATTTCAAAACTTACCGTAACTTCAAATATTGAAGTATTCCAAGAGAAACCAGTTCGACACAATTGGCAAGGGATAAGATCTTAGCGGAAAAGTGAATAGCATGTACAACAGCGGAAAATAAAATCATAAAGATCAACATATGGAGTGTGTAAACTCAAACTTGCCATCTTTCAGAGACTCAGCTCTCCGCCTGCTCAAAGCCAAATCAGAAATGGCCTCCAGAACGCGAGGCTTTGAATTAGTCCTGCGCAGGGCACGTTTCGGGTCGGTCGGTGGCCTCGGCGCGACATTTAAATCAGTATCAGATGACGGAGATCGTATTTTCTACAGAAAAACAATGCGCAAAACTACGCATGATAATTAATGAAGATCCATCTTTCAAGCTCTCCTCATCCAAGAAATGAATGCAATCAATGTATTTTAACAGATGTGATGAACATGTAACTACTGGTGGTGGTAGTGATGATGATGGCAGCAAGACAGCAAATAAACCTTTGGCCTAATACACAACCAGTAATACAGTAAAATTATATCCTTGGCTACAATAATGCCTAGATAATAAATACCTCAGAATATGATATAGCAATAAAACTCCTACATAGAAAAATGTATTGAATTTCATTTTGCAAAACACTTGACTGAATTTTTTCTAAATGTCAGCTTAATCCCTTTAATGATCACTTATTTGTAATGTAAAATAGACAAGTTAACTCGGGCAACCCTAAAAGGGGTTAATAAAAGTCTTATACCATTCTCTGCTGAACAGTAAAAAGGAAACTCTAAGATATGATCAACTATCAGCACTTCTGTGCCAGCTAATTTCAACAGATAGTAGGCCTTATGGACAAATGACATCACAAAGCTAGAGCTATTTTTGAAACTCACGGGCTCAACAGCGAGAGGCGTTAATCGAACATTTCCTGAGGATGGTCTAGATTCTGGATCAAAATGACGAGAGCCAACACTACAAAAAACACTTACTGTAAATGTACCAAACTAAATAATAATAATAATAATAATAATAATAATAATAATAATGTGATTTTAAGTGGTTTAGGGGGCTAAGTAAGCCTGTGTGAAAACCACTGATGTAACCATCTGCATTACATACAAGACAATAGTAAATACCAATAAAACATCAAAAATGAACCCAACTCAGCTTTCTATCAAACGTCTTAATAGGTCTAACAGAATTAAGGCCAAAAGAGTATCTGATTTCTATGTAACCTGTATCAAAAAAGTTCTGATAGAGATTAAAGGGAACCAGATCACCCTGAATTTAGACACACTTCTAAAAATTGAGAGCTCTGGGGCCAGAAAAAACCAAAGGACTTCTGCTACCTGCAATCAGAAACTCTGGCCATTAAATTAAGAGCCAGATAAGAAATTTCACATTTAAGCAAATTGGTTGCAACTTCTGAGACATTGGAAGTTCTACCGGTAGTCAAATGGAAAGTGAGATTTCAATCTCTTGATTAGACTCCTGTTAGCAAAGTGCATCATCATGATCATCATCAGTACACCTCTGAAGGAAGAAATTTTCACCAGTCTTTTCATGACTTAATTTAGGATAATTGGACGACATGAAACACCACAAGGGCATTGACTTAAGTCATTCTAATGTAAATGCTTCCATGTGAATTCATCATAATGCTTATGGTCTCTCATAGACATTAGAGTAGACAGGGTTCCAGAATAGAGGGGCCACACTGGCATTTTTTGGCAAAAAAATTTCTGATGAGCAAAAAATTTTGTCAGCTCTTTGCTCATACACGTGCCATTTGCATGTATTCTCTTTGCTCACTTTGCCTACCCCAAAAATTTCCTAACGGTTTAGTGCAAATCCCACAACCAGTCCCAACAAGAATAGGAGATCAGTCTCCCGTGCCCCCCCCCCAGTGGCTACCCCAATACTTCCAGAGCATTTATGCGGAACCATTGCACAATCCTAAAATTACAACACAACAGTACTAACCTGAATGTACTTGGAGGCCGATGGGACAAATCCTTCCCACTGCCTTGTCTAAAAAGCCGCCTGCTTTCCTCCAGAGGGGTCTCCGGGCGCCTCGTACTCAGAGGCAGAGGTTTCAGCAGCTGTGGAGTCAGCGATATCTTTGCATCTCGTACAATTTCTCCGCTCGTTTTCACTCTTTCCGGGCCTTTATAAAACGGAACTTCCTTCGACTTTTTAAGGGAATCAGAATCCATCATCACAGGCTATATAAGCGTTCGGCTATAAAGCTCGAATGGGTTTCCGATGTTCTCAATACCAGTTTATTCACAGGTCCTCTCGAAATGGTTGAGACATTTGGATATATTTCTTATTTCAACGTGCCAAGCAAAATTGTTGCTTGCACTAATAAGATTTCGCCATTTAAATAGCGCTAATTTAATCGACAGATGAACTCCGGCTATTAAGAGCGTCTTTAACAACGGCTTTAAACTCTGATGCTCTCGATGCGTTTCTCAACAAATGGAACTAAAATAATATTGAGGTGTGCAGGTGTAGAACGACCATTTTTCGTCGCGTTTGCATTTTTATGTTTTAGAATTAAATTTTGGAAAAATATAAATAATCGTTGCAGGAATTTTCGACTCCGAGAAAGCCCATAGCTAACGGAAGTATGCCCTAAGCAACGACGGCGCATGCGCATTATACAATAGCTAGCTAGAGAGAGAGAGAGAGAGAGAAACATACAGCGCTGTATGTAATGATGACTGGATAATAATAAGAGAAGCACCAGTTCTAAGCGGTATCAATCGATGGTACTTCAAAATCAATCCGCAAAAGATCCTGGAGACTGGTGAGTGTAGACAGAACTTTTATCTCTCGACCTACAAATCACTCAACTAGTTATTCGGTTGGACATCCATTTGCTGTTCCTTATTCTCGTGCAGTTTTTGGCACTAGGCCTAGTTGGTTTTATGTGCGTGGCCCTAGACTCTGGAATTCATTACCAATATCACTTCGCATAACTAACACGTTATCTAATTTCTAATCCGGCCTCCAAACGTATAACTTTGGCTTGGCTTATCCCCATTGATTCGTGCACTTAGAATATATCATCATGGCCACGAAATTATGGTCTCCATAGTAACTAGACAATTCTCACTACTGCTGACGCACGATAATTTTTGATTACTAAATTTCTCTTCTAATGGTGCAAACGTTCAATTAGCTAGATTCGGGCCGTTCATGAAACGGCTCAAGCGTAATGGAAAACGCTATTCTTGGTATTTTTGCGTGCTTACTCTGTGGCAGCGTACGCCGTGAGATTTGGTTTCCTCTTTGCCGTCGACGCCGGGGTAATTGGCACCGGGAGCCGGAAGCGATGGAGTTGAACGAAGCCGACATCCTGCGATCGGTCATAACATTCCTGTGGATCGTCTACCTCTGGGAAACCTATTTATCATACAGACAGGTTCGAGGGTTTCTTTCAATTTCTATCTTTAAATAAGCGACTTGACCGGAGTCACGTAGCATCCCATCGGTCCGACCAGTCCCACTGGCCCCAATGGTCACGCCGGTTTATCGCCCCCACCGACCCCGATGGTAATGTCCACTACCATATGCATATTACACTGAGTGTTTTTTACAGGCCTGATAGAGGAATTCCCCCTTCCCAAAAACCCACAAAAATCCCCCCTCCAATTCTAGCACCGCCACAAATGTTTGCAATGAACTGCCTCTCCCCCTCCAGCCAAGTCAATCCCCCCCAAAGGCATGGGGTCTGGATAAAACAATGATTACATTACATTGCAACATATGATATAGTTAATCACTGTGTTGAGAAATACGTTGCTAAAGATATTTAGTGATTCTTGAGCATTGTCATTGAACTAATCAGATATTTTGTTGTTTTTAAAAATTCCGTTTAGCGAAAGCTTTGCCGCTCTGTTAGTGAGGTGCCAGCCGAGTTGAAGGATGTTCTAGATCAGGAAACGTTTGAGAAGGCGCGGCTTTACCTTCTTGACAGGAACAACTTTGGATTTTGGAGCGGCATCTATTCTCAACTGGAAACAACTGTTAAGTTTTAGTTTTTGTTGATTTTTTTATAGTATTTTAAGTTTAATGTAAATCAGTTCTTTTTTTCCTTTTGCTCTTTTGCAATGTCATTATCTGTCTCTCTCTCTGTCTCTTTCTCGGTAAGTCAGTCAATCAGTCTGTCTGTCTGCATATGTATTGATGCATGTACATGTTTGTACACTGTGTATATATGTACATACTTGTATGAGTTCTGTCAGTTTTATCAACATTGGAGGTGGATATGGAAGCCATTCTATGTTGTTTTCCATGAAATTCTAAACCTTTGTATGTATTTATTGATATTTGTTGATCTTTTTGCATGTTTCATACTGATAGGCTATCCTGATTTTGTTTGGGATTCCATTCATTTGGAGAAAGTGTGGAGAATTTCTGTCCAAGTTCGGTTACAGTGAAGAATATGAGGTAGTGAAGCACAAGCTTTATTTTTCCATCACATACATTTTGTGCTTTCCAAAAAAGTTGATAGATTTGAACTATGATCCAAGAATTGTTGAGTAATTATTTAATTATTCAGAATGTGAGATTTACTTATCAGATTTGTCACCGTATTTGCGTAAAACTTTAACGGAAATTTTGAATAAGATAAAGTGCCTTTGTTTTCTTTTATCAGTCCAAATTTTTGAGTCTTTGGTTAGGTTGTAGTCTAATTCTGAATTTCCTGGACTATAACTAGTCTTTCACAGAAGTTATAGTTATTGAAGATTTTCAGGAGTAAAATGCATAGTTGTGATGAATAAATTAATGAACTTGGATATATGATTTATTTATTAAACTTTTCTCAGATCACTCAGTCACTCGTGTTCATTGTGCTGTGTTCCCTGTTTGGCACTTTGATGGGTCTGCCATGGTCTCTCTACGGCACTTTTGTGATTGAGGAAAGACACGGCTTTAACAAACAGGTAATTAATTAATTAGTTATTGTTGTTTCCTTAAATTTTTAAAATGAAGGCTAGTTTAAGTTGTATCTCTTGAAAGTTGTCCTAATGATTTATTGCTGCTGATGGTGATGATGATGGTTACTGTCCTAAGCCTAAGGCAGGTTTATTTGGCTTTTACACCATCAAGGGATTAGTTGGGTCAGATGCTTTCCCACTGCCTTCCTCCCAGACAGTTGGGGGGTGAACCACATGCTGCAGAGGCTAGAGTCAGATTCAAACTCGCTGCCATCCAATTGCACGCCGAGAATTCTACCACTACACCACTGTGCCACATTTTCAAGGCTAGGTGATGGAGCAGAAGGTCGAGGGTTCAAGACTCGCAGAAACCCTTAGGTCAACTCTGCCTTCTTTTGCCAGATGGCGATGGCAACTGAGTAGCGGATTAATCTGCATAGTAAACGGGTGTTGCATGAGAACACTGGCCCCGCAGCACGTAACTTGCACCAGTCACCTGGCTGAGGGCCTTGGAAACGGAGATCAGCGCCGCCCTACGAGCCCTGAGAGCTCGGGAAGGACTTTGCTTTACTCTGCTTTTGTTGTCTTTTGATACTTTTTTTGAAACAAGTTTCATTACAGAGCCCTCAGCTATTTTCATTATGATTTATGATGTCTTGTGATGAAATAAAATTATTTATCACACATTCGTCTCACTTTTCAAACGTACCCGATGATTTCGTTGGCTGCTTTGTCTTGCAGACAATTGGGTTTTTCTTCAAGGACCTTGTGAAGAAACTGGTCGTTGCCCTGGCTATTGGACTTCCTCTTGTTGCCGTACTGATCTATATAATTAAGATCGGCGGAACGTACTTTTTCCTGTATGCCTGGCTCTTCATCCTTGTTGTCTCTTTGGTATGGTATTATTTTGGTTAAATCTCGTAATTTTTGTGCTTTTAACCCATTTACCGGGCATAGCATAATATTGCATCTAGTTTACATTGCATTGCAGAAAAATTACAGGTAAAAGGGTTAATTACTAACTTCAATTGCATTTTTACAATTAATGTGTAATTTTGGAATGCTAAGTATTGAGAATTCCAACTGATTTTTTGCAGTATTGAGCAGAATCTTATCATCATTTGATTTTTGAGTAGATTGAATTGTGGTTTTTAATTGATTAATTTTGAAGCTCATGTTAAGACATTTAACCTGTCTGACTTGTGTGCTCCAGATATTTAGCTATGATTTGGGTAAGAGGCTGTTCAAATTAATATTGGCAAAGGTGTAAAGGTTATTACAAATTAAATAGCTTTGTAGAAGTGTCTTTTTTATGCTGTTGTCATTTGTTCCACTTTTAAAGCATTGGATTCTTGAATGATTTGAGGCATTTTCAACAGGCAGTGAACAGGTGGTTTTGTGATGACCTGTGGAATTAATAGCTGCTTCTTGTAGTGTGAATTTTGCAATGTTATTTTAATGGTGAGTTTGCTTTCTGCTTCTTCAGCTCATGCTGACCGTCTATGCTGACTACATTGCCCCGCTGTTTGACCGGTTTACACCGCTACCCGAAGGAGAGCTCAGAACTGAGATAGAGAAACTGGCTGCTAGCATCAACTTCCCACTGAAGAAGCTTTTTGTAGTTGAAGGTACACTTAATCATCTTACTTATAAATTGTAGATTTATTTCGTGGCTTATTTCAAAGCGTAGAGTCAGTGAGATCTTAGAAAATTAAATCCGTGTTCATTAACTTTTGTATGTATTTGGACACAAAATTGTATCACAGTTTGTAAGTTCTTAGTCTTACATTTTAGATTGCTTGGCTGAATTCTGATACATTTTACTAGAAAATGGATCAAATTGCAATATATTGTATCAAGTAGAATTTCTATGGTAGCACTTAGAAATGTATTTTAAGGCTGTTTTTTTGTTATTCACTGTTGATAAACTAAGCACTATTTAACCCCTTTATCGGCCACGGCTCATATGTGCATCCATTTTACATTACATTACAAATAAATGGCCGGTAAAGAGGTAACCGAACATGTGCAATACTCAAGTCATATTGTTTTTCTTGCATTAGAATTGCATTAGCATGCCTTGATGTTAAATGCAAGTTTTTCAATTCGTGTTCAACGTCATTCGAAGGTTCGAAGCGTTCATCCCACAGCAACGCATACTTCTATGGATTCTACAAGAACAAGCGCATTGTCCTGTTTGACACCCTGCTTGAAGACTACAACAAGGACAAATCGACATCACAACCCTCGGAGGCTCCCCTGGTACCAGCAGAAGTTGATGAGACGCGTAACGAAAATGACGAGACCACTGAAGCAGTTCGTGAGGTAGATCTCCTCAGTGCTTTTTTTCTAGGCAAACAGATTTGGGAACTCATTTCACATGTGTTTTGTCGGTATGAAGCATACCATAGATATTAGTAGAATAAACAGTAGTACTTGGAATATCTATATACAATGTAGCTCGTTGTTTTAAAACTGTAGTCATTTGCACTGTTCCCGTGCATTTCCACTGAAAAAACACTGACTGTAGGTTAAGCATGGATTATTGCATGTCGATATAAACGAATCTGGTTTTAAAAAGGTGTGGGAGCACAGTTACCATGTGCTTCCACTGAAAAAGCACTGTAGAAACTTAAGTATTGTCTTTAAAAAACTGTTCTGATATGGAACGACTTGTTTATAATTGTTTTTCTTATCTGAAATTTAATTGTCCTTATGAACAGTATGGTATTTGAAGGCCAGACCAGTGGGACATGGGGAATATTGCAATTTCTCCATTTCCCCCATTCCCTTTCAAGCAAGCCATGACCGTAGTGACCATGAGGTTGATGTTGCCTTGTATCATATCTTCTTTACTGCTTTCCCATCTTATGATGTTGTTGTTGTTGTTGTTGTTGTTGTTGTTGTTGTTGTTGTCTGAATCCAACAGAACACATCGGTTGTAAGTAGTTTGTTGTAGAGATGTTTATGTTGAAGTTGAACTGGTTTAGATTAATGCTATTTGGTTTTATGTTGTTAATCTTTGTTGTACAATTATATGGAAATAACAATTATATGGAAATTTTTATTAAAAATTATTATTATATGGAAATTATTATGAATTATTATCTACAGAAGGAAGCCGATAGTGCCACCATCAGTGCAGATAAAGGAACTCGAAAGGTCGGTTGCAACAACGAGGAGATATTGGCCGTCTTGGCCCACGAGTTGGGCCACTGGAAGTTGAATCACAATCTGAAGAATCTTATTATTGGTCAGGTAAGTACTATAGAGGCTCAGTAAGTACTATAGAGGCTCAGGTAAGTACTATAGAGGCTCAGGTAAGTACTATAGAGGATCTTCGTAGACTACAAATTGTCTTAAATCTATCCTACGTTTTCCTGATCGGTTTTGAAAGTTAAACTTGGTATGGTTCCAGATTATATTTCTATTTTTTTGGTTTATTTTCTGTATTGACGGAATTTTGAAAGAAGGAGAATTTGTTGTGCAGAATGCCCTGTTACATTTGACTTTCTGTCTGGTAATGTAGTTGGAACCAATAACTTTCATTCTCCTCTACATAGTTTTCTGTGAGCAATATTTATCAATATGGTAGTGCTAACTGACTCAAAAAAGTTAAAGCTATTCTTTCACTGGAAATTATAGAACGTACTGTCAGAACCTTGTGGCCCTTTTCAGTCACTGTAAGCATTTTTTGTCTTGTCTCGTTTTACAGAAACCAGCAGGCCTTTTATTATTATTATTATTATTATTATTATTATTATTATTATTAGATAATAATTACAGTTTTTGTTTATCTTTTGGCCTAAATGTTTTCATCGACAGAGCGTATTTGTTTTAGTTCAACACCCTTCTGTCGTTTATGGTGTTCGGTCTGCTAATGGACAACCGCCTGCTGTTTGCCGCGTTTGGATTCACTGACTCGCAGCCAACTCTTATCGGCTTGGTCATCATATTTCAGTTTATCTTCTCTCCATACAACGAGGTTTGCTTCATCTTTATCGTGTTTACTGTTGTTCTTCATTATGCTAAACATTTAAGTTGGTTAGATGAGTTAATGACTGCGTGATATTTCCCCCTTTTCTGTGTACAGGGTGGCGCAAAAAAATGCATTTTTAGTCACATTTAGGTTTGCATTCAATATAGTCGGTTTTTTTGTGCCACCCTGTATAGAGTGGGCCAGTGGAGATGGGGAGCCAGTAAGTCGTGACCGGAGATTTCCCCCTCTCCCTCTAAGAACATCTTTCTTGTATAAATCTTTCTCGTTGTATTTTGCAGCTTCTGTCGTTTGTTCTAACGGTGCTCAGTCGACACTTTGAGTTTCAAGCGGACGGCTTTGCCAAATCGTTGGGTTTCGCCGCGAAGCTCCGTTCCTCGCTGATCAAACTGAACAGAGACAATCTCGGCTTTCCGCTGTCCGACTGGCTCTACTCCGCCTGGCACTACTCTCATCCGCCGCTCCTGGAGAGGCTCGGCGCTCTCGACAAGACGGAGTGAAGCCCGGACGGACTGGCGCGGCACTTTGCAGAAATGGACGCTGTACGAGTGGACTTGGTTTTACCATGATATGTCAATTCTCTCGGTTGAAATTAACTTCGGAAGCGTTTACGAAAATCAAATCGTCTGCGCGTAATTTTCTAACTATTTTATGTGTTTGATAATTGTGCAAAACACACTTGTTTTAGTACAGATTTTCTACTGGGTTCTTAATTTTTTTTTTACTAGTCTTGACAGTTTGAGACACACACACACACATGATAGATAATGATATAAGATATATGATAGATATCACTCTTGAATAGTTTCAAGATGCAGTTTTAGTACGTGTAAGGAACTGGCAAGTTGAAAAGCAGTGGGTTTCTAGCATTGTGAAGTACATTTTTCATTTGATAAAATTTCTGCTACATTTTGGTTTTCTTTATAAAATCTCCAATCTCTTGTTGAACAATTTTGTGTGTTGGTGGAATCTGCATATACATGTGCCTTTGTATCTAGAAATATAATTTGGTTTATGTGCCATTGGTACAGTAAGGTCTATTAATGAACTGGACAGATTAGAAATTTTCTTTTAGTTATAGTGATATCCATTTAAACTTCATTCTCTTCCAAGATCATCAGATGCTTAGTTAAATTTAAATTCTTTTAGCAATTTCGTGATATTGACATTCAAGGGGACATTCACAGATTACAGTCATGTCCTTGCTTCTTATAAGTTCTATAAGTTGAGTTACTCAAATAATTTTTTTATTCAAGTATGTATGGCTACATTTTGCCCTGAGAAAATAATAATAAGACTTAGTGTAGGACTTAGTTCTAGATACTGTAGATTTTTCATATGTTTTTCATTAGTTTGAATGAAAGACCAAATGTGAACACAGGACAGATCAACTGAATCACTCTAAACTTATTATTATTATTATTATTATTATTATTATTATTATTATTATTATTATTATTATTATCTATCATAGTAAGTCGGTGAGTTGAACCAATGAGATATGATTACACGGTACTTTACTCACCCCACCCCACCCCCGTTAAACTGCCTAACTCACCTCTCGCAAACATTGTGCCAGTACAAATAGTGGTGAGATAAGATTTCCTTGTCCTTTGTAAAGCAGCCCATTTCTTATCTTCGTGAGCATTCTAGTCACGGATATATTGTCCTCCGTTATCGGAGCAAATTAGGCCATTAATACAGATACTCGTAGAAGACTTGACCGCTGATAAGATACAGGCACAGTTACAGTTAGACCGTCGTCAACAGTCGTAGGCCGTTTAGGGGCTGTCCATTATTATTATGTCAACAATTTTTGGCCAATTTTTGACCCCCTCCTCTTGTCAACAACTGTCAACTTTCAGTTACCCCCTATAATTACGTCAAAAACTTTTGACCCCCCCCAAGATCAATGACAGGTCCCAATAACAAGGTTAGTAGTTTTTGCGGTGATGACCATTTTCTCCCTCATCGAGTGTCAAAATATGGTGGTGATGACCTTTTTTGCCATGCTTTTTCCCATTGGAATAAGTAGTATTCCATGAAATTTCCTATTTTTGATTATTTGTAAAACGTAAAATTGTTGACGTCAACTTCTCTTGACCCCCACCCACCTCCCTCTGTCAACAACTGTCAAACTTTTTAAAACCCCTCCCCCTAAATTGTTGACGTAATTAATGGACAGCCCCTTAGGCACCGGTCAATGACCCCTACTCTCTGTTGCGCCTAAGGCATACCATGTAAATTTTCTGCAATAAATGATTTGAACCGAATCAATCCAGTGGCGTCGCTAGAATTTTTGGTTGGGGGGGGGGGGGCAAACGGGGCTAGCGTGTCAGATTCCTTACCCACGCCTCCCCCTTTATCACCCTCCACTGGTAGGTGGAAAACTTTCTCACCGGATTTGCGCGAATCTGGTAGGTGGTCTGGGGCAGGTTGGGGCAGTTGCCCCATTTGCGCCCGGGTGGCGACGCTAATGCCAGTGATATCACTGCAAGGCGTTTGAAGGTTCTAAATAGAAATTTGGGTGAAATATCGACATGAATTTTTGGGTCGCCCGAAAATAATGCTTTCCAAAGCGAAAATAATATAAATCCACGAGATTTTACCATGGATAAGGTGCAGAGAGTTGACCTACTACCATTCCCTTTTCAGGGACATTTTGCGACCGCAATCAGGCAGTACGCCATTTTACCATTTGAAGGTATCTTTTTTCGAAATTTGAGCGAAAATTTGTGGTGTCTTTAGGGCTTTCATGATTTGCACCGATTGAGGTCCCAGTCGATACCCGGTCAGCGCGAAAAGAATCTGGACCCGCAATTTGGAATCTATCAGATATCTGGCTGCTTTAAAGGTTTGAAAATCTATAAAGTGTATAGCCAGCATTATTATATTTTGCAATATAGACACATTGATAGGGTGGAAAGTGACGGATTTTTCGTTTACTCCACTGATATCCAGTGGCGTCGCCAGCTGAATTTTCCGCAATTTTTGGGCGGGGGCAAACTTTGGGGGCTAGCGTGTCAGATTCCTTACCCACCCCCCCCCCTGTCCCCCCTCCACAGAAAACTTTCTCACCGGATTTGCGTGAATCTGGTAGGTGGTCTCGGATTAGAGGTTATGACATACTTAGTTGATCTTGCCCCATTTGCCCCGCAGCCCCGTGGCGACGCTTAATGAATCAATCACAGTGCGTTGTTCGGTAATTGCCTCTTGGGTAAACATAATTTCCTGGCCTTTAAAATCTCTCCTTTTCCCGTCTGTCTTTCGTGAAAAATACAGATGTAGGCTTAATTCTTAGTAGAGGCCTATGTCCTATCAAATTTCGGCACTATTCATCAGCGTTCTAAATAGAAATTTGGGTGAAATATCGACATCAATTTTCGGTCCCGGAACAAGGAGTCGAGTTTTTGAAAAGAAGATATTCAACTGGCCTTGACGAGTCGATGCCCACAAAGAAAAAACGATATCTATCAGTACTGTTAGCGTTTCCGTGTTATACCGCTTTCAATTGTTCAAATTTCTCGCATTCTCGGTCTCTTATACTATTTAATTTAATTTAACTGTGTTTTCAACAGTTGCCCCATTTGGCAGTACCCCCATTTGAAATCCTACTAAACCACTTAAATCCAATTATTATTATTATTATTATTATTATTATTATTATTATTATTATTATTATTATTATTATTATTATTATTATTATTATTATTATCATCATCATCATCATCATCATTATCATCATCATCATCATCATCATCATCATCATCATCATTAGGGCTCGTCCACAAATGACGTAACGCGCCTAGGGAATGGGGTCCGGACATTTGTTACGAAGTGTGACGAGGGGAGGGGGTTCCGTAAATGTGACGTAACGCAACACAAAATTTTTAAGTGACGACCTTTTTTCTTTTTGCTTGTCATGGTATTTGGAGAGGGTAAGATAGAAGGATGAATGACCTTTTTTGCTTGTCAAGACTTTTCGGAAGACGAAAAGGGGAGGAGTCGGCCCGTCATTACGTCATACGTTAGGGGTCTGACTTTTTGTTATGTCGAGCTACGTAGGGGAGGAAAGGGGTCAAAAAAGTGACAAAATCGCGTTACGTCATTTATGGACGACCCCTTATCATCATTATCATTATTACTAGTATTATTATTATATAATCGTCGTTATTATTATTATTGTTGCTGCTGCTGGTGGTGCTATTTTTAGTCGGCAGAGAGAGAGGTCGATGGTGCATTGAAAACGCTGCATGCCGTTAAATTGATAAACAATAGATTATTTTTATCGTATAGGCCGAGGTCTTGATGATTTCACGCAGTTGAAAATCACCCGTAGGTCTACCGTTCAACAACTCCGGCCCAGGGACACTATGCCGGCGGGCCCTGTATACAGCTGTGTCATCGCAGAGCACCTGAAGCTTGCTTAGCCCACTACGTACGGGACATCGATCTGTGAACACCTGGCGGACGATAGATGCGACACAGTTTAAGTTCAGCGTTTTGCGTCCTCGTGGTTCTGTCATTTTTCACTGCCTCTTCTTATTGCGTTGAATGCTCGGGAAAGACGGCGGTTCAGCGCGGTTGGATTTTTTTAATTAAAGAAGTACTCGCAGCAAAGCTTTTGTGCAGCAATTTAATGTTCAATTTTTAGAGAGTAAATAATTATAATCGTTGTCGTCGTAGTCGTAGTCGTCTGCTCGTGATGATAACTCTAAACATGGCCTATAGGACCTATAACTGTGTCTGGTAACGTTGTGCAGTTGTCAGAAGAGTAAAGTAGATCGCATTACATTACTACAAAGCGATTTCGACCTTCTCCTCCTCCTCCTCCTCCTAATCATCATCATCATCATCATCCAGTAGGCGTTTGGCCTATGACAAATATCTCATATTGCGTCTCTCAAGTGCATAGATAAGAGACGTCATGTAGATAGCCGTGCGCTGGATTGACCGTATACATATACAGTAGAGACAGGAACTCGATCGCCAACGGAAGAAATGTTTGCTTTTTACGGCCGAACCAAACCAAACCAAACCAAACCGTCGCCCGGTCACTTGAACGTTGGTCGATTATGAAGATAACCGCCGTCTCTGCGCTGTTGCCGACCTGTTGCCCCGTTCTCCGCTGAAGTCAATCTCGCTTATCTATCGCGGCGACAATCACGCGCCATCTACGCTGAGCAAGGAAACACCGGAAGTGGCTGAATGATGAGCCACGGATCAGAACGAGGCTAGGAACGTAGGAATCAAGCAGACATATCGTCTCCTACTCGACGTCTCAGCTTAATCTCTGCGGCTGATGCATGTGTCCTACATCTGCGACCGCAACCTAACGATTACCTACTGTCCTCGTGGCCTGATGCTCAACGCGGCCTACCTTTAGGCCTACGGGCCCCTATAGGTCGATCAGTGACGACAAAAAGAAACACGCGAAGAAAAAGGCCCGGACCCAGGCCTACGGGGCCTACGGGGCCTACGGGGCCTATGTATATACCTTCTTTAGATAACAGCGCTTTTAAGCGCTTTCCTTTTAATCGAGGCAGTAGTAGGTTCTGTATTGAACCCGCGAGTTGACGAAGGATTGGTCGATAGATAGAAGAGTGTGTATTATGTAACGCTTTATACGAGACATCACTGAGTGGTCGTAACGTAATCTTGATGGATTGCGCGGAAGCCACGAACGTGGGCCAACTACTGTCATAGAATTTACAACAGTCTGACTGAATTCAGTATAATGTCATTTACCGGAGTACAGTTGTTGAATTCTTCTTCTTAAATCGCAAGAACTCACAGACTGTTTGTCTGACGATAAGTGGCTGGGACGGTGACGGTGACGGTGACGTCTGCCTGCCTCGTTATCTTCGGAACAAGGCCTCGGCGCCCGCGAAAGCATTCGAACCACCTGCCCACCACGGACGGTCGTCTGCGCACGGAAACGGTCGCACTGGATTGTTGAACGTTGACTGACGTCTGGGATTTTTTTGAGAGAAAAAAACGCAGATTGCTGCGATTAACCCATTAACTGGGGATCCCGGATATGTCTGTCCATTTTACATTGAGTTACAGTTAAACACACGGTTAAGGGGTTAATAAACGTGCGAGATCAGTTCGACAATCGCAGACTACATCGAAACTGGCACACGGTCACACACCCAGCACTTTTTTCCAAACAGGCGTCACTACTGTATGACTCTAAATCGCTCATTCAGCGGGTTGATTGGCGTGACAACATACAGTATTCGGTCGAGGTAAAGTGATCCTGGAATCCTCTGTGTCGAAGTCTGACAGCTGATATCAGAGCCGATATCGATAAGATTTATTTCGCCGCGTAAGTCGTCTGACATTCGAACAGTATCAACGGAATCCGAACCAGTATCAAAAGATGGCCGTAGGGCCAGGACTATGCAGCGGTACGGAACTGTATAACTGCAACGGAAGGCAATGCATTGGCCGCAAATGGTTGAAAAAAATTGACATCAACGCGTAACCAGCTTCACAGATGGTAAGTCGTATTGAACGCACAATAATAGGCCGATTGTCTCGCGTGCAAGCGTATGTCGCAAACACAATATCAATCATCGCTATTAGTCTATACCTACGCGTGTACAGAAGAACCTTTCTAAAGGAAAATAATTTATCACTGTATTGAACTTTAAAAAAACGTGGACATTCGCGCGAAAAAGGTCGTCCGGAAAATTTTTCACTGTGCCAGTGGCTGTTCCACGTGGGGGATGAGTGGGGACGCATCCCCACCAGTCTTACTTTATACTTTTTTGCTTGTGTAACCTATTTTGGGTAAAAGTCTAGTAAAACTACGGGGAAAAACTCCGGATGACTTTTCTTTGCTTGTAAACATATTTTTCGGTAAAAGTGTAGTAAAATTAGGGATAAAATTCCCTTTTGTCGGTCTTTTTCGGCAAAGTTTAGGCCCTATTGTTTGTTCATTCTATTTTCATCCCCGTCAACTTCCTATTAATTCATTTCATCCCCCACCAAGAAATCCTGGAACCGCCACTGCACTGTACAAAGCACAGAACATTGTCAGTTTATCACTGCACATTTTGTGTATCACTGCACGTTGAAAAAGGCCCTAGTGCACAGTAGGCACAGTATATACCGACATTGGCGTAAACTTGAATAAAAGTGGGGGCCACAATCCATGTACCTTCCCCTTTCCCGATGGCAGAATATATTAAAAAAATTGGAAGGAGGCTCGAGCTTAGAGGCCTAATAGAAGTTAACGGGCATGTAGGCCTATGGACCTACTGGGTGGTTATAATATCGCGTTAGATTAGGCCTACACTTTGTGCATTATTTATAAAGTGCGTGATTTTTAAATGTCACGAGACACGGCTTTCAAGAAGTATCAAATGTAGGGCGCGATAGGGCCTAATCTAGACTCTAGAAACTCCGATCGGCGTTTAGTTTTGATGGCAACTTGACTCTTTCACAGTTGAAACCGCGCTCTGCAATCGCTCACGTGATTTCTTCAGCGTTACAGGATGTGCTCTCAGATGACTATTTGGAGTTTTCTTTTATCCTTCGACGACGAATGAGGAGCACCACGCCTCTGATAGGCACCGTATTTAAGTATAGGACCCTATTAGAACAGCAATATCCTATAAATTCTATGCTAGACCTAATAACATCCGGGGTTAATTAGGCTAATCAACAGATACCCTCTACCAGGGTTATTTCTAAGATTGTGAATTTGGGAGGGGGTGTCAGGATAATCTGAAGTGTCGGAGTTTGGAAATCTCTGCCGAAAAAGTCTGACAAGCAAAAAACGTTATCAAGTCGCAAAAAGGGGCTGACAAGCAAAAAAGGTCATCCGACGGACGATAAAAGTTGGGGGTGTCCTCCTCCATTTGGGGGGTGTCCAGGGCTAATATTAATATGCATTTTGTATGCATACCATTGTCATATCACCAAATTTTGTGGGTGTCGACCTCAAATTGGGGGTGTTGGGGGATGGCAGAATATAAAAAAATTGGAAGGAGGCTCGAGCTTAGAGGCCTAATAGAAGTTTAAGCGCATGTAGGCCTATGGACCTACTCGGTGGTTAATTTCGCGTTAGATTACACTTTGTGCCTTAGTGCCTGAAAGACGTTGTATAGTGTCGTTTCAAATGGCTGATTATTTTTCGTGGCATTTCGAAAGCTCTAGAAAAAAATTGAGACAGAATATATTGACAATTCTGGTACGGTTTGGCACAGTAAAGATGGGGACACAAGAATATGTGGTTTTAATTCGTTTCATCACTCTTCTGAATTTTTGCATATCTATAGCCTACCAGGGGCGGCACTAGAGGGGTTGGTCCGCAGGTCCGCGGGTCCGGACCCACCCAGTCTCGGGCAGAGACACCCGAGCAAATCGTGCAAATCTACAGATAAATTATGATTCGGGGTGGGGATGATGCGGAGGGGTAGTCTGAGCCTGGTCCTGGTTGTGTAGATTACATTAGACCCACCCAGCCAGCCAACAAAACCCAGCGCCGCCCCTGCAGCTTATATAGGTGTAGAGCTGACCCCACTTTATGAGGACAGAGTGAATGTTGTAAAATTAAACGAATAATTTTTTTAATCGATGAGCTAAAGGGAAGGGAAGCGGAAGGGAAAAGGTTAAAGAATAACTGCATAAGAAATCGATTTTGAGGTCGATCGACGACAAATCCATTAGTTTCGCGCGTAACTTTTAGTCTAAATGCGTTAATCATTCTTAGGAGTTGGAAAATGCTATAGCAAATAATTCGGCTATTATTCACTTCTCATTAGGTCTAGAACTGTTTAAAATCTGTCAAGACTACTGGCCTAACTTATTATTATTATTATTATTATTATTATTATTATTATTATTATTATTATTATTATTATTATTATTATTATTATTATTATTATTATTATTATTATTATTATTATTATTATTATTATTATTATTATTATTATTATTATTATTATTATTATTATTATTATTATTATTATTATTATTATTATTATTATCATCAGACAATTTACTATTGCTCTGTATTTGAGCTAGAGCACAACACAAGGGTGCTTTGACAACTGTTACTCATAACCGAGCAATTATTATTGCTACTACTACTACTACTACTACTACTACTACTACTACTACTACTACTACTACTTACTACTACTACTACTACTATTATTATTATTATTATTATTATTATTAATTGCAAGCGAACAACACAGCAGTGCAAAGTGCTGAAAATGCTAAAAAGAAACAATACTGTTTCAAGACATTCAGCTATTTAATTGCGCTTAGCCTAACCGTGTCATAATTGACCTACTAACAAAATTAAGAATAGAAATTTCTGGTCTGATCTGCAACAAAAATTCACTCGCAGTCGTCGTCGTCGTCGTTGCAGGCGACAACAACGAATCCATCGTCGTCTCTCGACTACTTCACTCACTTCACCGGTCCTGTCGATGAACCGACGTCGTCCGACCCGCAGTCCGACTGTCTCAACGAACGCTATTGGTTCTACTTCCTGGCGTCCAGCCTGATCGTTTTCTTCGTCGGCCTGGCGCTCATCCTCCTGGCCCGCCTTCTGACCGTCCTGGCCCTCTTCTACCGTCCCCGGAAGAGGGAGGACCGGTCGTCGAGCCCCGGCGGTCAGAGCCAGCGCCAGCGCCAGAAGTCGTCGTCGTCGTCGGCGTCCTGTTCGTCGCCGGTCGCCGCGACGGAGGCAGTGGAGATCGTGCGCGGCAGCGGCGGCGGCGGCGGCGGGCGGCGGCGGCGGCGGCGGCGACGGGCGCTCGAGGGGTCACCGTTCGTGTGCCTCCCCGAGCGTCTGTTACAACCGACTGAAGATCCAGTGTCAGGCGCTTCTGTCGGGACATTCGATCGTCGGAAGGATTCTGGTAAGCGTGGTGCTTTGAGACTTGACTACTGAAACCACCGTTTCCTCACCCTTGCATCAAAACTAACATAGGCCTAATCTATCTTCCATCGTCCAGTCGTGCGAATTTCTAAACAGCGATTTTGAGGAGAGAAATTATTTCCGAAGCGAGACTAAAACAAAGGTGGAAGAGCTTATAGGATTGCGCAAAATCAATATCCATCAGTGTTTATTCTAGACCTTCTTGGGGGGAATTTCCCTTCCCCAAAGTTTGAAATCCCCTCCCATTTTTGACATTTTGGCAAGTAGTATGACCTCCCAAATGTCTGTCTTCCCCCCCAAATGTTAAACTCCCTCAATGTATTGGGGGCTAGAATAACACTGATATCCATTCGTGCGTGTTGAATTACTTTACTTACTTACTTAATTAATTAATCGAGTACTTAACCCCTTAACCGTGTATTTAACTGTAACTCAATGTAAAATGGACGGATATATCCGGGATCCCCAGTTAAGGGGACAGTTACAAGGGAATAGATTCGCAACAGACCAGTCTCAAATGCTGATATGATAGACCGAGGCCATTGTTCTCATACTCATTCATGTGATGTTCTGCTCTTCAGGTGTCGGTGTCCTGTCTGCTTAGCCTCGGGTCTCTGGGAATCTACCTGTATCACGCATCGTTGTAAGCTTTCCGGCTCACTTGTCTCCTCCGGCTGCTGCTTTCGAAAACGCTATTCTTTAGATCAGTCGATCGTAATCTAAGTGTTACGCCCGGAAAGAATTAGAAATAGATCGTTTTGTCCAGAGGCGTAGCCAGGAATTTGATTTAGGGTATAGGCCCTAATGCAATTGGGTGGGGGGATATAAATCTTAAAACTTTAAAAATGTTAAAAACATATTAAAAACTTTAAGGTAGCCTTTGGGGGGTATATATACCGATATAGCCCCCGTCGCTACGCCCCTGGTTTTGTCTATAAAGCACAGTTTGCCTTTCGGAAACAAAGATCACGACGGAAATCAAATTGACAGGCGCCTAATACTGCAATTTTAGGGTAATTGTATTCTGTACTTGTAATCTGTATTGTAATTGTAAATTTCAATTGTAATCGGTATTTTAAAATGCCAGTCAGATGATACATTTAATAGAACCGATGGCGGTATATAAATGCATCAGCGTAGACACGAAGGACAGAATGGGGCGGGGTGGGTGGGTGGAGAGTTGGCTACGCCAGTGATATTATAATGAACCATTATAGGCGCTTCATAAAGCCGCCGTTGTTACCGTGTAGGCTATCTGTAGGTGCGCATACAATGTGTATACGTTATACTTGACCATAGGTTATAGGTCTAATTACTTCTAATGCTACGGGTGTTTATGGCTGCCACTGTGATTTTTTTTGCAAACTGACAATACGCGTGATTGAATGGCACAGTAGGTCTAACGATCCAATCTTTTTCTTTCCCGTTGGCGTTCCTTTTCTTGTAGACCCGGAGCCCAGGTGGAGACGTGTCATTCGTGGAGCAGTAGCATAACGCAACAGATCGACTTTGCGTTCAATATGTTCTTTCTGGTCTATTTCGTCATCAGGGTGAGCAAAGAATCCATTTTTTATTGTCCCTGCCGATAGAAGAGGAAGGCATTTATCAGCACTAGGCAGTGTGTGTGATATGATATGAAATGTATGAAAGTTGATTTATAGGCGCACTTAGGGACAAATGCGCCGCTGCTACTGAAATAACCATGTCTTCAACCTAGTTAGTATTTAGTAACACCGATCTAGAAATGCTAACGTCTCGTAGTTCTGACGGGAGAGGGTTCCAAATATGCGGTCCGATTGCCCTGAAAGACCTGTCCCCATTTTGCTCCGCGTGCAGTGGGTATCAAGCAGTTTCGTGTCGTTTGAGAGTAGGCCAGCTATTATTATTATTATTATTATTATTATTATTATTATTATTATTATTATTATTATTATTATTATTATTATTATTATTATTATTATTATTATTATTATTATTATTATTATTATTATTATTATTATTATTATTATTATTATTATTATTATTATTATTATTATTATTATTATTATTATTATTATTATTATTGATTTACTATCACGCCGTTGAGTAGACTTATTCAATGTATCTGCGATTGCGTTTCAGTTTATCGGAGCAGACGACAAGTTTTTCTTTTGGATCGAAATAAATTCTTTCGTCGACTACTTCACCATTCCTCCGGTCTTCGTGGGAATAGCGCTCAGCAGACAGTGGATGGGTAAGACACAGCAACTATGGCGTCTGCTCAGTCAGTTACACAGGCCGGGAAATAATATGTATGAAATAATAATAATAATAATAATAATAATAATAATAATAATAATAATAATAATAATAATAATAATAATAATAATAACAATGATGATGATGATGACGACGACGACGACGATGATGATGATGATGATGATGATGATGATGATGATGATGATGGTGGCGGCGGCGGCGGCGGCGGCGGCGGCGGCGGCGGCGGTGGCGGTGATAACTGGGTTTTAAGTGGTTTAGTAGGATCTCTCCTTTACTGAAAACATGTATTCGAAATAATACATTTAACACAAGGCAGTGGCGGCTCCAGGATTTGGCAATTGGAGGGGGACGGCGTTGGGGTGGCAACTTCTAATCATGGGGGAGCAACCATTTGTTGTTAGGTATGTAGTATTAAGTATACTAGTATAGGGTCCCAACAGGGGGACACCGGGGGGCAGGCACTCAATTGAGGGGCACGGGCCCCCCCCCGGGCCCTCCCTGTGGAGCCGCCACTGAGACAAGGTCTGGTTGGCTTTCCCTTATAGTAGCATTTTAAGGACAGAAGTTTTTCCATCGACAGTCACAGGTTCAGTTCTTTTCGCGGCCTCTTTCAGGACCCACGACCAATTTGACCCGTCTGACCCAGAGTCGTCTCTGGACCCGTCTCTGGACCTCTGACGATGCAGACACTTCTACGAGGAGTCAGTCTCATCGGTGTCTCGACTCTCGACTTGGATCGTGTTTTGTTTCGTTGTCGTCTTTTTTAGGTCTGCGTTTCCTTCGAGCGATTCGACTTATTAATATACCGGACATCCTCCAGTACCTGCGCATCCTTAAGACCGGGAACCTGATTCGTCTGGCGCAGCTGCTCAGCATCTTCGCCAGCGTCTGGTTTGCATCCGCTGGATTCGTTCACCTGGTACCTACGGACAATTATTAATTAATTAACTTATTATTATTGTCATTATTATTATTTACTATTATTTTGTCATTATTATTATTTAACATTATTCTATTATTATTATTATTATTATTATTATTATTATTATTATTATTATTATTATTATTATTATATTTTTATTATTAATATTAATATCATCATCTTCTTCATCTTCTTCTTCATCATTGTCATTAGCAGCAGCAGTAGCAGCAGCAGTCGCCCTGCGGAAGACTGTTAGAATAGTCTAATATTAGAGATTGAAATCTTGATCTTTGAAGCAACTGTTCATACTTTACGCCAACCAATGGGTATTCACCGCCCATCTACCCTAGCCCCCCTCTGCGTTTTGGAATTCATCACAATGCATTACAATACATTACTTGAAATTATTATTATAAAATACGAACGAAAACGGCACCACTAACCTACGACCACAGGTTTCAACTGAACTTTCAAACGTCGTACGCCGTTGGTCAGCTGATGTTCTGGTGTTTCGTTTTCAGCTGGAGCTGTCCGGAGATCCGTTCTACGATTTCGACAACGCACAGGACATAACCTACTGGAAATGCGTCTACTTCATCGTCGTCACCATGGCGACCGTTGGCTACGGCGACATCTACTGCCACACGACCCTCGGCCGAGCATTCATCGTTTTCTTCATATTTGGAGCTCTGGTACAACACGTGACATATCGCTCTCTCTCCCTCTGTCTGTCTGTCTCTGTATCTGTCTGTCTGTCTGTCTCTGTCTCTCTGTCTGTCTGTCTCTGTCTCTCTGTCTCTCTCTCCCTCTATGCAATCGTTTGCGTGTCGTTTCTTTAAATAGTATGGGGATGGGAAAGAGGGAACTGGGAAAGTGGCAGTCCACCCCCCCCACTGGTCCGACTCTCAAATTCCAGCAGATCAATGGATTATTTTAAAATGTTCATGTTGCGTAAGATTTTACAACCATTGAGCCCATGGATATAGCCCGGGGGTCATCTTCTCTCAGTTAAACGAAGAAATTAGAAAAAAAACGGGTCACTATTGGACCTAAAACAAAAAGCCATCGACGAACATTTGCCCAGGGAGGAAACTTTGAAAGTGCAAAAAGAACAATCGAGTGTTGTCTCCAGGGCGCGATTTGTAGGGGGAAGGGGGATTCCCCCCACTGCCCAACTGCATTCCTCCTACTGCTACATCCCTTCACCACTATATCCCCCACTGCTACATTTCCCCAACAACTGCATCCCCAAACTCTTTTCCCCCAAATATTCCCCCACTGCTCCAGGCACAAATCGCACCCTGGTTGTCTCGTCAGTGAGCTGGACCGGCCGTGGGCGACAATCGGAAAACGTCCAAAGGTCAAAAGTTCAGACTCAAATTGGAGAGAAACGTGAACTGAAAGCGTGCGTTCATTGCAGGCGATGTTTGCCAGTTACATTCCGGAAATCGCCGACATCATACGAGAAAGCCGAAACACCTACGGAGGATACTACGAGAAATCCATCGGAGTAAAGTGAGTTTGGCGACGCCATCTGGCTCCGTTTATGACCGCTTATGTAGCTCAAGAATATTTATTTATGCAAGGGATGGGCCAGACTGCATGCGGTTCTTCTAGCAAAATCTGTGCGGGTCGCGAAAAGTTTATTTTTGGAGCAGATTAAGGTATCGACAGAAACATACAACTGCCACGCAACAGTAATAATATTGTCTGACAATTTTAGCACGGGTCCCATAAAAATAACGACAGAGATTTAATGAAATTTTGCAAAGAGTTGCATCACACTGCCTCGTTTTCGTCTCTAATTATCGTGGCAACACGGCTCCCAAACTTTTGAAAATTATCACATGCGGCTCGCACATTCCATAGGTTTGGCCACCTCTGATATATGCAGTACATGCATAGACCTCTCTTGATACAGTACAATACTCTCTTCTTGTATCAATAATTATTTATCGGCAATGTCGTGCGTATCTTGATTTTGTCGCTTACTTATCTTCTTCGGGGTTAGGATTAACATTCAACAGTGTGGACTAGGAATGGAAATGAGAGGAAAGTGAGATTTTAAAAAAGTCTACAACTTTAGCGGGAGATCTACGCTTTGGATAGTATTTGCTGCAATCTCCGTGGCATATTTTCGACCTTTAAAGACGAATCTAAAGAACTTTATTTACACTTTTAACAGATTTCTGCATCTCGAACAATAATTACAACGATTATTTTGATCACAAATCGAACGCGAAACTCTGCTTGGTGAACAAATTAAAACGGCGATTTTAGCATTTGCGCTGTGACCACTGTATAGTGTTATAAATGATTAGATCGTTGTTGTTGTAGACACGTCGTAGTTACGGGCCATATCACGTACCATTCGGTGAAGAACTTTTTCAGAGACTTCTTTCACGATGACCGCGATACGAAGAACGTCAAATCGGTCTTTCTCGACAGGTAAGTGTCTCAGGTGAACCTCTGCGCAAATCAGGGGCGTAGCGACGGAGGGGAGTATATCGGTATAATTATATGCCTCAAAATCAGTCTACCTTAAAGTTTTTTATGCGATTTTATATGGTTCATGTGGTTTATAGTTAAGATTTATACCCCCCAAAATATTTATACCCCAAATAAAATTCCTGGCTACGCCCCTGACGCAAATTCGCCCATGTCTGAACGTTAGCCTCCGTCACGTGACTTCGTCTGTCGAAAACAAAGTAAAATAAGCGCTGTAATTCGAAATGCCGCAGGAGAAAGCGACAACCAGGCGCTATAAAAATCCGAAATTTTGAGGCGGTGTACGAGATCACGACACATTAAAACAGAAAGACAGTGGTGCTTAGTGCTTACTGTTCCTGAGAAATCACGCGTAGTACCACGTAGACCTACCATAGTACTTGGTACTAAGCAGGGGCGTAGCCAGGAATTTGATTTCGGGGTATAATGTGTTTGGGGGGGGGGGTTAAATCATAAACATCTTCGAAAATCTTTAAAAACAGTGAACATTTTAAGGTAGTCTGAGTTTTTGGGGATGTATATATACCGATATACCCTCCGTCGCTACGCCCCTGGTACTAAGTACCAGGTGCTGTATAGTAATTGTTCCGGAGCACGGATCAAACGAAGTCCAAAGTGTCTTGAAAATTAATCTTAGACGAGAGTCACCGACACCAGTGACATGATTAGACAAAGTAAACCTCATATGTACAGTTATATATAATTATTCGATATCTTTGTTTGGCGGTACAGTCAAACCAGGATAACAGAGACTCGGATAGCGTGGGCGCTTTTTCGGTCCCGTGAAGTGCGTGTAAAGGGGGCTTGACTGTATTTGATCTTCGGACTTGGCTCAGTATTCTTACAGTTCATGACCCCCTGTTTCGAATCGGGTGCGTTTTTGTGCTCATCTGCCGCAGTCGTCACCCCGAGCTGAACCTGGAGGCGTTGTTCAAGCGTCACGTGACCGGATTGGTCTTCATCAAAGGTTCCGTCATGAATATTCAGGACTTACAACGCGTCAGGGTACGACACATGCCATCATAAAAAAAATTTCAAAAGATTACAAAGTTTTTATACAAAGTAACTATTGCATAATTCCGATTACCTCCTTTATATGAACCAATCAGTCAATCAATCAAACAAATCTATAGCGCTATTATAGAATTATGCCTCTCTAGCATCAGCTGTTGTTGTAGAAAATACAATGATAATTATAATAATAATAATATAGGGACGATGGAGAGGGCAGTCTGATAGGTGGGGGGTTTCATTCGATACAACCTAACTGGGATATAACGTACTAAAGTTACAAGACCCGCTAAGTCAGTGTTTAAACTAGACTCCTGGACTCCGGGGGGGACTGACAAAGCGGGGAGGGAACTGACAAAACCGGGGGGAATTCTGCTAGGGGGCTGCTGTTAGTCCATGTAGTATGCCAAAATTTCCAAGGGAATTTGACATTTCCGTGGGGGGGGGAATGGAAAAATTTCCCCCGGAAAGGGCCTAGATTAAACACTGCGCTAAGTAGTAGCGGTATAGCACGTTATAGCGAAGTTCTACTGTATTGATTATCAGTCGCTAAATGGAATGCTGGTTCTTGTTGATGGCGTTCTTTCTGTCAGTTGCACGACGCCGAGGCGTGTCTCATAATGTCGAACGCTTCGACTTCTGATCCCGATTCCGAAGATGCCGCGAACATCATGCGCGTCATCTCCGTCAAGAACTTTGACCCCAACGTTCGAGTGATCGTGCAGTTGATTAACTACCGAAACATGGTACGGTTAGATGGATTGATTAATTAATATAGCTATGACGATTATAATTGTATTGTATTGTATTGTATTGCATGCTGTATTGCATTTATATAGCGCCGTAGGAATAGCATAACCAAAAACAAGGGCGCGCTTTACATTTTACTTTACATTACGCTTTATGGATCATAGATAATACCATAAAAGAGAAACTATAGCGACTAAAATGTGTACTGTAATAAAGTAAAGAAATTCTCGGTCGAGAGATATTATTTTTATTATTGTACACATTTTAGTCGCTAGTTTCTCTTTTATGGTATTATCTATGATTCATAACAGATGATGATGATGATGATGATGATGATGATGATGATGATGATGATGATGATGATGATGATGATGATGATGATGATGATGATGATGATGATGAATGATGCGATCTTGATGATGATTTTAATTAAACGGTAGATCTGGTCTTTTGTCGTCAGGCGCTGTGCATGAATCAACCTGCGTGGACGTCACGTGACCAGGTCATCTGTCTGTCGGAATTGAAGCTCGGTTTCATGGCCACCGGATGCCTCGCTCCCGGATTTTCCACCCTCATCGGGAACCTCTTCACCATGATCTCCTATAAACAGGTTTGAACGCCGGCGTCTGCGCTCGCACAGCGGCTATTGGTCTATTGCTGCGTCTTCAACGCTATTACCTATACATGTTTGGTGATGATGATAATGATGATGATGATGATGATGATGATTATGATAATAATAATAATAATAATAATAATAATAATAATAATGATGTTATTTTAATAATGTTTTTAAGTGGTTTAGGAGGCTAAGTAAGCCTGCGTGAAAACCACTGATTACTTAGCCTCCTAAACCACTTAAAATCACATTTTATTATTATTATTATTATTATTATTATTATTATTATTATTATGTCATAATGTTATAATAATGTTATGTTATAATAAATATAATTTATCTAGCCAATGATGCGTGCATGACGCCAGTTTTATCCAGACACTGCCTAGAGCCTAGACAGTTTGTCTTGAAGCAGTTTCTTTTAAGAATCTATTCTAATTTAAAGAGCATAATAAAATGTCTGGACGGTCAATGGATGTAGGCCTATGGTACCACCGTGTGACGTTGCCTTGATGTCTTCGTGTGTGTGTGTGTGTGTGTGTGTGTGTTTCCTGGGCAGTCTAAGAAATATAATTGGCTAGACGATTACCTGAGAGGAACGGGAATGGAGGTCTACTGCGAACCTTTCTCGAAGGCTTTTCACAACCGACCGTTCCCAGAAGTGGCAAAGTAAGTGGTGTCACTAGGTTCCATCCTGTATCGCCTTGGCTTCAGGGGCGTAGCGACGGGGGTATATCGGTATATATACCACCACCCCCTAAATCAGTCTACCTTAAAGTTTATTATGTGATTTACATGTGGTTATATGTGGGTTATATTGTTTATGTGGGTTATCATCATCATCAGCATCATCATCATCATCATCATCATCATCATCATCATCATCATCATCATCATCATCATCATCATCATCATCATAATTGCTCTCTGCCAACTCATTAGTGGCAATAGCTAGTCAGAAAACATTTCCAGGCCTTTTTGTCAAATGTTAATTTTCCTCCTTCTGCAATTGTCAGTTGTCTTTCTTTAAAATCTTCTTTTATGTTGTCTGTCCATTTTTTCTGGGCCTCTTCCTTTTTTTACCTTCCTTGTATGTGTAGAGTGCTTTTTTGGGAAGTCTCGAGTCGTTTTACCGGACCCCCCCCCTCCTACTGAGCACGCTATAACGAAGTTCTACTGTATAACCCGTTCGTGCTAAGGTTCTGCTACGATCGTCTGAACCTGCTGCTGGTGGCAGTTACCACCGACAGGGGTCGTCGTCTCCTGTCGAGGCGAGCGTCGTGTTGAACCCCGACAGTGACGTCATCATTTCGTCGACGACGAAGGGTTTCTTCATCGGGCAGTCGGAGGAGGAGTCGAAGCGGGTTCTCTTCTACTGCCACCAGCACCACGACCATCTGGCGGACGTCTCGGCCATACGACACTGTCCGTGCCCGGCCGTCGCCGCCTCCATCGCGTCGTCGTATAACGTGGTCGCCAACATCGCCAGCCTGGCGGGTGAGCGCGAAGGTCGAAAAACTCAAGTGTATTTCGATTAAGGCGTCTTTGCCGCAAAGTGCCCTCGAAACTGATGGCAAAAAGCAGCAGCAGCAACAGCAGCAGCAGCAGCAATAATAATAATAATAATAATAATAATAATAATAATAATAATAATAATAATAATAATAATTGTACGCCATTCTGGCTCTCTTACATGATGATGATGATGATGATGATGATGATAATAATAATAATAATAATAATAATAATAATAATAATAATAATAATCTATCATATTAAAATCGTTATTCTGTATGTCTGTTACCTTCAAGCGTTCTGATTGGTTGACTATTGGTAGACGGTTTAGACCGTTTAGTCCTTACGTCGCGATGCGTTGGTGGGCGAGCGTTGACTATTGGTAGACCGGTTTAGTCCTTACGTCGCGATGCGTTGGTGGTCGATGTTCGAAGACGACGTTGCTATTGGTAACAATTGTTCGTAGAACCGGTTTAGTCGAGTCATTGCAGCGTCAGAGGGCTGGGCGTGCGACGACGTTGCTATTGATAACAATTGTTCGCAGCCTGAGGTAGTTGCGCAATTTAACGTACATTTTAACGTACACAAAAATACGTGTACAGCGTCACAAACAACAGTTGCGTGATTTTAACGTACATAGGCCTAATTATTACGTGGCGCAGAGCTTGGCTAGGTGGCGATCATTGAATTGTTGTTCAGCATGAATTCAATGATTGGGTATTAGGTATAGGTATTGGATTAGTATTATCCTGCACTGCGAGCGAAGCGACGAGCCGAGCATCTTTCTATAATAATAATAATAAGAATAATAATAATAATAATAATAATAATAATAATAATAATAATAATAATAATAATCAGTGGCGGCTCCACCGGGGAGGGCAGGGGCCCGTGCCCCTATTGAGTGTCTGGCCCCTCAGTGCCCCCAGTTCTGACCCTATACTTAATGCTACATACATTAAACAACAAATGGTTAATATGATTAAGTTGTCACCCCAACGCCCCCACTTGCCAAATCCTAGAGCCGCCACTGATATAATAATAATAATAATAATAATAATAATAATAATAATAATATTATTATTATTATTATTATTATTATTATTATTATTATTATTATTAATTAACTAGCTTTTGGTGGCTAAGAGTGGATTTTTATGTAAGGCATGCGCAGCTCTTCGAGGCCGATGACCTCAAAGCCTCATTGCTAAAGTGCTTCATATCAATTGAAGATTTTTAATATTAGAAATTCAAATATCTATATTTAGCCGAAATCACTTATGAAGCGCATTTCTGTCTTCGACAGCGCAACGTCCGGTTCTTAACAGCACCGAAGATCTTCAGGAGATTTCACTCAGAACCATCGACGACCATTTGGCTTCCATGTTTCATAGGTTAGCCAGGGTCTAACATGCGTTGTATTTATTTATTGACAATTTATATAGCGCAGTAGACAAGGCTAAGGCCTAAAACCACAGGCGGATTTTATTAAAGGCTAGGGTAGACTTAAGCCCACCCAACTAATCTCACCAAAACAAAAAAATTCCACCAACACCAGATCTGTCGCGTGCTGGATGGCACCCCAGACCTCCATGCTAGCCTACCCAAATATTAAACTCTAAATCTGCCTATGCCTACAACAAGAGGTCTATATGACTATACATGCATATGTTTATTACATGCGTATTGTGTATAAATAAATAAGTCTGATCTCTGGAATGACCTGGTCTTTTGCTGACGGATTTGAAGTACCATCGATTGATAGGCCTACCCTTTGGCATTAGAACTGGTGCTAGAAGTGCGTTATATTATTATTATTATTATTATTATTATTATTATTATTATTATTATTATTATTATTATTATTATTATTATTATTATTATTATTATTATTATTATCGGAGTGCCTTTTTCTTCAGAGAACAGAATGGAAAGAGACGCGATTCGAAGTCAAACGGTATGGAATCCTCGATCCTCCACCAGCTCCAGAATCCCAGCTCCGTCTTTCCGTTCTCCACCGGATCAACCGCCGACGACGGCCAGGAGCTGCAGCCGGTCGGTCGGACGAAGGAGCAATTCGATTCGACCGGTCTCCTCCACTGGTGCCCCGACCAGGAATTCGACGACTGCCTCCTGGTATCTGCCCTCTCTGCTCAGTAGTTTGGATCCTTATTGCAATAATAATAATAATATTAGTAGTAGTTTGAAATGAATTCACGCTGTCAACACCCTAACTCGACATTTACACAAGAACATTCTTAACAATTTCGAATCACGAGCTATAACTCTTATTTAAATATCAGTTATGATGATGATGATGATGATGATGATGATGATGATGATGATGATGATGATAATAATAATGAGTAAACAAATAAAATTTTAAAAAATAATAATAGGGTTTAGAGTGGTTCAGTAGAGTCTGCCCTGTGTGAGAACCACTACGTTCCACCAGGTCTTTCGATCACATTAAGGTCTTGCTGTGTAATATCGTTCTTTGTCCTCTTTTAGTATCCACTTGTGGTCGGTTTTTCCTGTGTTGTCATTCTTTAAATTTAAATCTAAATCTCACTAAATGTCCTAAATGTCGAATTTTAAGAAAAGGTTGCCGCAAGAAACGTCAAGAATTAGTAGATTTCTACTGATATCCGACGAAGCAGCAACAGATTAGCCTATACCACACAACAAAGTCCTTTTCCTTGTCGTGCTGTTCTAGACTATCTCACGCAACAGAGAAGTCCTTAGAGGCCTGACCGGGCACGTCGTGCTGTGCTATTTCTCCGGGGGTGGCACTGAGTGTGGCGCCTCTTGCGCCGGACTCGGGAATTTCGTGATGCCGCTTAGGGCGAGCAACCTGCACTGGAAGGAGCTGAGGACGTTGGTGATCGTCGGAGAGGGAGAGGTCCTGCGAAGGGAATGGCCGCACATCTGCAACTTTCCAAAGGTCTACCTGAAATTAGTAAGTCATCGTTCGGACCGAGTAGCCCATATAATAATAATAATAATAATAATAATAATAATAATAATAATAATAATAATAATAATAATAATAATAATAATAATAATAATAATAATAATAATAATAATAATAATAATAATAATAATAATAATAATAATAATAATAATAATAATAATAATAATAATAATAATAATAATAACAACAAAGTACTTTCCTTGTAGTGCTGTAATAATAATATCTCAATAATAAAACAAGAAGTCCAAGGGTAGCAGTAGTAGTAGTCAGTAGCAGCAGCTATTTCTCAGGGGTGGCAGCAGCAGCAGGCGCCTCTTGCAGCAGTGGCAGCAGTGGTGGTGGTGTGGCTTAGGGCAGCAGCAACCAGCACTGGCAGCAGCAGTGGACGTTGGTGGTCGTGCAGCAGGAGGTGTTGGTGCAGGTGGTGGTGGTGGTGGTGGTGGTGGTGGTGGTGGTGGTGGTGGTGGTGGTGGTGGTGGTGGTGGTGGTGGTGGTGGTGGTGGTGGTGGTGGTGGTGGTGGTGGTGGTGGTGGTGGTGGTGTGGTGGTGGTGGTGGTGGTGGTGGTGGTGGTGGTGGTGGTGGTAACAATAACAATGGTGGTGGTGGTGGTGGTGGTAATAATGGTGGTGGTGGTAATAATGGTGGTAAGTGGTGGTGGTGGTGGTGGTGGTGGTGGTAATAATGGTAATAGTGGTGGTGGTGGTGTGGTGGTGGTGGTGGTGGTGGTGGTAATGGTAATAGCAGCAGTAGTGGTGGTAGTGGTGGCAGCAGTAGCAGCAGCAGTAGCAGCAGCAGTGGCAGCAGCAGCAGCAGTAGTAGTAGCAGTAGCAGTAGCAGTAGCAGCAGTAGTAGTAGCAGCAGCAGCAGTAGCAGTAGTAGCAGCAGCAGTAGTAGCAGTAGCAGTAGTAGTAGTAGTAGTAGCAGCAGTAGTAGTAGTAGTAGTAGCAGTAGTAGTAGTAGTAGTAGTAGTAGTAGTAGTAGTAGTAATTTGTTTTGTTCCTGCATTCTCCTATTTTATCTTCATGTCTTTGCATCTACATAGATGTAAAAACAGTAGGGGCATAGACGTAAATTTGGATGAATAAGTGGGACACAACCCCTATGTCCTTCTCCGTCCCTCACCTAGTCTCTCAAACAGTGGGAGCGGGGGGGCTCGAACCTAGCGGTCAAATAGAAATTGACGCCTATGGTAGGGGGTCGGAACACTGTCAAACCAAAATTTTTGACCACCATTGTGGGTCAGACGGGGGGCAGAACCAACCTTTTCCAACGGTCATTGGTCATCCTCAACCAGAGTGCACGGGTACGGGGGAGGGAGAAGAGGGTTGAACTTTGAACCTTAATCAATGCAGAAAATCCACACTGTATACTTTTGTAGTAAACCTATTCGGTCTTGTCATGCTTGTTGTTGCGGTGAATTCGACCACCTGTTCATTACCTGTCTCTGCAGGGTTCTCCACTCAACCGGTCGGAACTGAGGTACGTAAAGGTCAACCGGTGCCACATGTGCGTCGTCCTCACCAACAACGAGCGACTGGCCGAGGATCCCACCATGTCCGACAAGGAGTCGATACTCTGCACTCTCAACATCAAAACGATGAAGTTTCACTCTCACGAATACGACATCATGGAAGTCTTAGCAAACACAGGTAATAACAACAACAACAACAACAACAACAACAATACTGTAATAATAATAATAATAATAATAATAATAATAATAATAATAATAATAATAATGGACATAAGATGGAAAATACGTTAGTTTACTTTGAGGGCCTTGCCTAGAAATCTATACACATACACATACATACAAACATACCCTGTAGATACGGCATTAATATATACAGTATATATATATATATATATATTATATATATATTACATATATATTATATATATATATTATATATATATATATATATATATATATATATATATATATATATATATATATATATATATATATTATCATAGAGCTTCTATTTTCTGTTTTTCTAGCTGATGATCCCCTGCTTCCGTATCATCGTACAATGTCCGGAGCCTCGATTCCAATTCTCACTGAATTAGGTAAGTGAATTGTCACGTGACTAAGGGCGTACATAATGAACAGCAATGGTTGATTTTTCCAGACGACGTACGTGGGATTGGAAAACTCCGACTGCAGAGTCTTGGGACTTCCGGTATGAATGGGAATTCTAACAGCTAGAGTCAACAATTTCGGCCGCGCCCGTGTGTGGGGGTGTGGGGACCAGTTGGGGAGGAGGTAGGGCGGGTAATGGCAGACTCGTCTCGAGAGCCGTAACTGAGGTCAGAGAACACGCTTTTGAATATGCATTGTCCTTCCTCTCGTGATAACGGGCATTTACTGCACTTTCAGCGAACGACCTGAACGTTCAGTTTCTCGACCAGGACGACGACGACGACCCCGACACCCCCCTCTACATGACCCAACCGTACGCCAGCGGAAGAGCCTTCGTCGCCAGCATACTCGATACTCTGATGATCACATTAAGTACGCTTAATTAAGTATACGGGAAAAAGGGGAATAAAAATGCAAGCGGGAACAGGTTGGAGTTAGGCCTAGAGGAAATGGAAGAAAACTAAACAGTATTCGAGTCTTTACAAGACCTAAAGAATAATTATGGACTTTACAAATAGGGCCTACTTTTAAATAAACCGATATCGTTGATGAAATCTGTGGAAATAGGCAAATAGCTTGTTTTATCCAATTCTCTCGTCTTATCCGCTGCAAAAAACCCGATCATAATAGGCGGCATAAATGTCTATATAAGGCCGCTAGGTTCTAGCCCCCTACTTTTTGAGAGGCTAGGCCAGGGAAGTGGAAAGGCATGGGGCTTCGGGCCCCCACTTTTTCATCCAAGTGTATACGTACGCCTTCGTTTGCGAAGAGATAACACGATTATAACATAACCTTTATGACCTTTATAACGCCTATAACAATATTCAGGCGTATTTCAATCGAGAGACGCTCAGCCTCATCCGCCATTTCATCAGCGGAGGCGACACTCGGAGGCTGGAGTACATCCTGGCCGAGGGCAGCGGGCTCATCGGCGGGCAGCACCGACCGGACGCCTTCGATTCGAACGCCGTCAGAGGCCGGTGTCGAGTCCGTCTTCTGCCGCTGAACAAGGGAATTCTCTCCGGACTCCTGGTCGGTTGATCCTACTCTTTGTCTATAGGCCCTACTAAGTCACTGTCGAGATACGACTTTTAAAGATCATCTGGTGTACGCCAGGGGTGTAGCGACGGGGGTAAATTAGTATACTGTATAGTATAGTATACTAGTATACACCCCAAATCAAATATATATATATATATATATATATATATATATATAATTATATATAATACAGTATATAAACACACACACATATATATATATATATATAACATATGCAATATATTATGTACAGTATATATATAATATATACTGTATATATATATAGCCCATAACAATATATACCCCCATATTTATATCCTCCAAAATCGAATCTCTGGCTACGCCCCTGATGTACTCGCATCTGAATTTTTATAGCGCCAGTCGTGTGCTGCACTGTTTCGGTCGTGAGAGATTTTCCATGCGTGGTTCAGCATGAACCTAAGTTTTCCTCTTTGCCTTTATAACGCCGGAACTTGGAAATGACACATCTAAAGGTGCTCACCGAAAGAGAACAAGAGAACTGCTATAAGTAGATAGACAAATTCGAGATAAGCCTATGTATTTTTGGAACTTTAGAGTGTAGTAATTGTCAATAATAGAATAATGAACTTAATAATAAAGGTCCCAGTATAGAACGCAGAGGATTAACTCTGGCATGCGCCCTGATTTAGAATGCTTGTGCACGGTTTAGTACTTTTTCTGTAACTATATTGAAATTCTATTAATTATATATTAAATATCCGATTTGAATTGACTGAAGTTCTTTAAACAATGCTGTTGGCGGGCATATATATGTTTTTTCACTTAAAAATTCGATTGCAGACAAACGAGAAAAGGTATGGGATACTTTTCTTGCGCGCATTGGAGGAATGTGGGATCATGTGTCTCGGCCTATATCGACTCATTCCGTCCAAATACAAAACTGCCTCCGGCTACAGATTCGTCATCACAAATCCACCGCGCGATTTCCACCTCCATACGGACGACAAGGTACATCGGACGGCCGGACTAATCGACAAACACAATCGAATCGAGCCTAGCAGCTTCTGTAGCGCCAATATATTTATTAGTACACCACAATTGTCGAATTCAAGTAGTCTGCTTATAATAGACCCAGGGTTATTTCTTTTCTAGGATTCTCAATTGGAGGGGGTGTCGGTATTTTCTGGGGGTTTCTGGAGGGTCACCTGCCGTAAAAGTCTGACAAGCAAAAATGAAGAAAAATATTATCTCTGGATCAGATTGTGGTGGTGTTGGAGTGTCGGTCTCAGATTGGGGGCGGGGTGTAAAAATATCCCTGAATAGACCAATTCGTTTGCGTAAGAATAAAACCTTTCCAATCTGAGTAAGAGTCAGTCCCCAAAATTTTCCACATGCTCATTCAACCCCCACCCACCCAATTCACCGCCCGCCGGTTTCCCCTCGTACATCGCGGGGGCCCTAGGCACGTGGGGCGGAAAGTTACCAGAGTGGTAACAACACTGGACGATAGAGCAAAAGGTCGCGGGTTCGATCCCCGCAGGAGCCCTAAGGCCGACTCAGCCTTCATTCGCTAGAGGGCGGTGGTAACTGAGTAGCAGCTGTGGCTGCGAAGGAGGTAAAACGCGGGTCTAGAGAAAGCAATTGGCAAACTACTCTAGATTAATGGCTTTAGCCACCTGCGTCGCTGCTTGCCTGACACCGGAGATCAGCGCCGGGCCCGAAGCTCGAAATCGAGTACGGGCGAACTTTTACCTGTACGTTTTACCCAGTGGCGGCTCCACCGGGGGGCAGAGGGCCCGTGCCCCCCTATTGAGTGCCTGACCCCCCAGTTGTGACCCTATACTTAATGCTACATACATTAAACAACAAATGGTTGGCCTCCATGATTAGAAGTTGCCACCCCAACGGGTCCCCCACTTGCCAAATCCTAGAGCCGCCACTGGTTTTACCTAGTCACGTGCCTGCCATGCATATGCCTTAAACGGCCCTGTAGAGAGGTTTTAATGTATACTATACAATTTCCGATTTGATGTCTGTCTTTGCTAAGGTCTATTGTTTGGAACCGTTCGGGAGAGAGCGCCCCACAGCAGAAACGCAATTTTAGTTGAATACAGTATTCTCGTCGACGGCTATAGCTACGGACAACACAGCAGAAGGCAAAACGACGCCAGAAAACGACAGTCTCCCGTGCAGAGACGAGGGGGTTCGGTCTTCGACCGGCTGCGTAGGCCTATTGTACGGTATATGCGAAGTGAGACCGCGAAGGGTTAAGGGGAGACGTGGATGCGCTCGTGAGAAATATCGTCGACCAAATAAAAAAACGAAGCACAAACCTCCGAGCTGATGCAGTTGAAAGAATCAACGACAGGTGACACGACAAGATGGCGTCACTTTTAGAACAGTGAAAGAATGAAACTACCCGGCTATATTAAGCTTTGCATCGCGCATATATGTATGTATGTATGTATGTATGTATGTATGTATGTATACATGTAGTATACATGTATGTGTATGTGTATACATGTATGTATGTATATACATGTAGTATACATGTATATACATACATACATACATACATACATACATATATATATATATATACATACATCTATATATAATTATATACAGGGTGCGATTTGTGACCTGGAGCAGTGGGGGGGGATATGTCGAGCTTGAGGGGTATATAGTTGTTGGGGAAGTGTAGCAGTGGGGGATGTAGTGATGGGGGATGTAGCAGTAGGGGGGATGCAGTTGGACAGCGGTGGGGGTGGGGGGAATCCCCCCTTTCCCTCTACAAATCGCGCCCTGATTATATATATTAAAAAATCTAGACCATAGGGCCTAAATCTGTTTAATGCAACTGTGTTTTGACAATTTTGACAATGTGGCTGGTATGATGTTCTGTTGGAAATAAAACATTTTCAATTTTTAAAAAAAATTAGGTCCAGTGTCCTATAGGTACTGGCTCTGCTAAGAGCAATGCCCTATTGATTATGTATTCATTCTGTCTAATGATTATGATTTTTGATGACGAGATGCAAACGAACAAACAACGACGACGACGACGCATGTAAAAGACTTTTAAATCAGTGCAAAGCGAAACCTTCGATAGTTGTTGTTGCAAACAGCCTATATGCTGTGCGTATAGGTCAACACATTGCATCGTCAGAAATGTTGCCGTTGTTGTTGTTGTTGCTGCTGCTCATGATGATGACGACGATGACGACAAAGATGATGAAGATGATGATGATGACTGCAGACTTCCGCTCCACTTAAAGGACGATCACGAGACTGCCAGAAAAGTAGTTTTTTAGTCACGTGGCCTAGACGATTAGGCCTAATGATCGGAGTACCTTATGACCTTGTGCGCTATATAGGCCTACCTGATAGTCATATATTGCTTGAATGTAATAAAATAACTGTTTGGTCTACTGAACGATGGAAACTAAATCTGCTTGAATACTCAACGCGAGAGTTTACAAAAGGTACAGCTGCTGCTTCAGCTGAGATCCCGTATTTTAAAATTGCATAGGCCTACGTAGCAATCAAAGTGGTAGTCCTTACTGAACCAATAACCTATATTAAAAATATTTTAACATATTATTATTAAAATTTCAAAAATATTTTAACATGCACAAAATTTCTATGGGTAGATTGGTCATAACATTGCCAATCATACGTTTTTATAAAGTATCTTATTTTCTCCGGCATTACTCAAGAGAAGAAAATATAGGGAGTCGCTGCAAGACCAAAATTTGGAAAGAGTTACTGTAAAAGTTTAGGCCTATACTGCTCAGTTGATTAGCAGACGGTGCGTGACAGATATGATCAGGTCATTACTTACTTCACGTGTGACAATGATTCAGAAGGAAACAACTTAGCCAATTCTTGGTATAGGATCTGCAAAACTGTCTCGTGCATACGCCTTTTGAGACCAATAAAAAACCAGTCGAATGCTTTAATCTGCACATGACAGTTTTGGAGGGATTCCAGTCACCCGTAAAAATAGTAGGCATACATCTCGTTGTATTAATTAAAATTAAATGAATGTTCGCCATTTTAAAATATTCGATACTTTTTGCACGCCAGCTAAGTTTCCTCTAAAGACGTTGATTGTCTTTAGAACAATGCCAAATATTTCTATTCCAAACGCGCTCTTTAGAAATTATTGCGTTATTTCCAGGCGATCTCTCAGATCTACCGGTTTTCGCTGCCACAGAACTCCCCCGCCCTTCGAGGTTTTCAGTAGAAATACTGGATTAAAGGTGCGTCCTATACATGGGTCATATGATGGAAGGTGTGTATAAAAATCGAGCGCGAAGACGAAGAAACGCTAGAAGACGGAAGATAACTGAAGCCGTTTAATCGTCGTCGTTATGTCTCTTCATCTCATCTTGTTGTTGCGCAGAAATGGAGTCGACGTCGTCGTCGTCGTTGTTGTTATCGTTGTTCGTGTTGTCGTTGTTGCAATCGGTTTTATCATTGCCTCCGTGTCGATAAACGTCGACCCCAGCGGCTGCTACAAACCGATGCAGGGAGGCGTTAAGGAAGTCCGGTCAGTGCCTAATCCAGTAATACTGTCTATAGGGATACAGGGCCATATTAAGGCGGGGGCTGAGGGGGCTGTAGGCCCCGGCCCATCATGAAAATAGGCCCACCGATTTTCGAGATAACTTTTTTTGCTTGTCAGCACGATTTTCAGCACGATTTGGAAGGGAGATAACCTTTTTTGCTTGTCAGAGATTTCCAGTATAGGCGACGGCCTTTTTTCTCAGCCCCCCGGCCCACTCGGACCTTAATCCGGCCCTGTATGGATAGGCCTATTGTTGTTATTATTACTAGCTGTTAACCCGTCAAAAATGACGGGGAAGATTGGCTGGTTTTACCCGAGGTTTGCAGATGTTCTAGCATTCTGCGCAATGAATTGTCCGTAACTCGCAGCCTTTTCCTTCCACCGAGTTAACCTAACGTCCACTCACAGCTGGGTCGACTGGAGGCGCTTGGTACAGAAACGAAAATACCTTGTTGAAGTTGTCAGCAATTTTTCGATAACTGTGGTAAAATTGAATGAATTCTGCAAAGAGAGATAGGCCTAATAAGTTTAATAAGTTTTTATATGGAATATTATTTTAAACATTCACGGGTTTTTAAGGGAAAATGCGGGACATATAAAGTCACGGTCGTCAGAGAATTAGTAGCCTACAATAATTCATTAATAACAACATTTTTGGTGAACATGCTATTATTTTTGTTCAAAATATTAGTTTTCCTTAATATTAAAATGACGCCATAAAAGTTCGACGTTGACGACGACGACGTTGTTGTTGTTGTTGATGATGATGATGATGATGATGATGATGATGATGATGATGATGATGATGATGATGATGTACTTTGTTTGTTTTCTTTTTAATAGAACGTCTCCAAGAATATGGGAGATTACCGACGTGACTGTTCCATCATCATGGGATTGGCGAAATGTTAACGGAACAAATTATGCAAGTACAACAAGAAATCAGTACATTCCCCAGTGTAAGATTCTTTGTATTTCCATATTATTGCCATGGTAATTTTGGAGCTAGAACAGAGTCAGTGATACACACGGTAATTTGGTTTACGGACAAATCGCCCCAGCAACTCGCCCTCGGAAAACTCGCCCCCAGTAACTCGCCCCGGAAAAACGGGTTTTGCGGAAAATTCGCCCCCAGCAACTCGCCCCCAAATTGGTCAGCTCGCTCGTTACCAAATTCGCCCTCAACAACTCGCCCCCCAATTCGCCACTCGCTAACAATTGAGGACAAATCAACTCTCAGTTCAATTGTCATTAGCAATATAAATACGCTATTGTCTCGTTCGTTACTGGCACATCGAGCCTTTAAGAACTGGCTTAAACTGGTCTAGAGCAGTCGGTCTAACTGTTGAAACCACAATCCATTACGGCTTTGCGTGTTGAAAGGCCCACTATATAAAAACGATGCTCTAGTTAAGGCTATACCGGTACTCAAATATCAGTTTTAATTACGAGGTTTAGTGGGTGTTTAGAATGGCGGATTTTGTGCAGTCGCAAAGAGGAAAAAAGAAAGTTGGTTCACGAAAACCACATTTACGTGTATTTAAGGACGGGGAACATGAAATTTGGGTTTGCGAAACCGATCAAAGTGCAGAGTCTGGACGAAAGGGACGGAAAGAGAGGTAGTAAAGATCGTCTCGGAACACAATCACGCCACACGGGCTGAGCGGCAACAGGCTATCAACTTGATAGCCTTATGTACATATGAACAGCCGCAGCAGATCCTGGCGTCAGTGGCTCCAAGGCGCTCTGGGGGCGAGTTGTTGGGGGCGAGTTACTGGGGCGAATTGTCTGGGGGCGAGTTGTACCTGGGGGCGAGTTACCGGGGGCGAGTTACTGGGGCCATTTATCCGTATCCCCGGTAATTTCTAGGATTAGGGGTCGTCCACAAATGACGTAACGCGCCTTTGGGGAGAGGGGATCCGGATATTTGTTACGAAGTGTGACGAGGGGAGGGGGTTCCGTAAATGTGACGTAACGCAACACGAAATTTTTAAGTGACCTTTTTTGCATGTCAGGGTATTTGGAGAGGGAAAAATACAAGGATGACCTTTTTTGCTTGTCAGTATGCTTGGAGAGGGAAAAAATAGAAGGATGAATGACCTTTTTTGCTTATCAATACTTTTCGGAAGACGAAAAGAGGGATCGGCCCGTTGTTATGTCATATTCTAGGGGTCTGACTTTTTGCTACGTCGATTTACGTAGGGGGGAGGGGTAAAAAAGTGCCAACATCGCGGTACGTCATTTGTGGACGACCCCTTATCAATTTTGGAGTGTCCGTAAATTCTGGGGTCCCCTGCCAAAATGTCTGACAAGCAAAAACGTCATCCCATAGCTGAGATTGGGGGAGGGGTTGGGGTGTTGGTCTCAAATTGGGGGGCAGTGTTAGGGGTGTAAAAATATCCCTGGTTACACATTTCTGTATATTTAATTAAAAGAGATTTTTTGATGATACAGTAAGTCAAATTCAGTTAATGTCATATTCAGAGGACTGTTAAGATTGAGTGATGCTAAGTAGGATTGATGTTATCAGTAGTTGAGTTGAATATAAAGCATCGAAAATTTTTTTTCAACCTGACTGCATTGAAAGTGACATTCACTGGAGTGATATTGAATGGGGTCGATATAATTACACTAATGCATGCATTTGTTAGTTTATATTGTTGATTAAAAATGAATTTTTTTTCGAATCAGACTGTGGATCGTGCTGGGCTATGGGCTCAACTAGTTCGTTAGCTGACAGGATCAACATAAAGAGAAAGGGAGCCTGGCCATCTGCGTATCTCTCTGTTCAGAATGTCATCGACTGCAGCGGTGCTGGCAATTGTGGTGGAGGCGATGATATGGACGTTTATAGATATGCTAACAAGGTCGGCATTCCGGATGAGACCTGTAACAACTATCAGGCCAAAGACCAAGGTTACAATTGCACTGAGATAAAAATCCTCTTTGTCGACGCAGGCCAACTGGCAGTTGCACTTAATGTCCTTTGTAGGCCTAATTCACAGTGGCGGTTCCTGGATTTCTTGGTGGGGGATGAACTGAATTCATAGGAAGTTGGTGGGGGGAGGGGGTGAAAAGTGAAGAGTAAAAATAAAAAAATTGCCAAAAAGGCTGACCAAAGAAAATTGTCCTTCCACTTTTACCGAAAAAATAAGTTGCGTGCGCGCGCGTGTGTGTGTGTGTGCGTGTCTTGTGCACTTTTGCTTTCTGTCTTCGTAATAATTATAGTCGTAACTGTCTCCGTAATACTGAAATATTGACTTGTGTATTCATAATGAGTGCTGGACTGAGACAGTAAGGTCCCAATGTTGGAGAACATTTATAAGCACTGCAGTAAGCCATTTAGGAATGGCCATAAATTAATGAGATATATCGCAAAATGTACTGTTCCTAATAATAGACTTTGCAAAATCTGCACTGTATACGTTTGATCACTGACAAGAATGAAAGCCACGACAACTTTACCTATAGACTGATGTTGAAATTTTGAAAACTTGTCAAATAATGCAGTTGAAATTTCTTCTTTGCTGCCATTTTTTTAAAGCTTGCGAGCCTTTTAACCAGTGCGGGACTTGCGTTTCGGAAGGCGTGTGTTACAATTTGACAAAATACACTCGTTGGAAGGTCGGTGACTTCGGCCCTGTGAGTGGGCGCACAGGAATGATGGCTGAAATCTTCACCAGGGGGCCTATAAGGTAGGCCTAACGGAAACGGATGTTTTAATATATGTATGTATATATATATATATATATATATATATATATATATATATATATATATATATACAGTACACTTGCAAATAGAAGTAGCTTATGTATAGAATCATGCTCATCCCTGTAACTGATTCTGCTAACACTGGCAACTATTTGACCGTAGGCAAGGTTATTTGAACTTATTTCTAGGATTATCAATTTGGGGTGGGGTGTTGGTATTTTCTGGGGGTGCCCTGCCAAAAAAGCTTGACAAGCAAAAAGTCATCCGGCTCTCAGATGGGAGGCGGGTGTTGGTGGGTGTCGGTCTCAGATTGGGGGGTGTTGGGGTGTTAGGGGTGTAAAAATATCCCTGACCGTAGGATCCTTCTTGTCGATAATTTGTAGAGATAATAATAATAATAATAATAATAATAATAATAATAATAATAATAATAATAATAATAATAATAATAATAATAATAATAATAATAATAATAATAAGAGGAAAGACAGTATATGTTCGTTATATATCAGATCACTACAGATGAAGTTGAAATCTATAAATGTTGACAGATGTATACTTAGAATAATTGCTCAATATAACCACCATTGCCTTTAACCTAACCTATTTATTAGCATCTTGCTTGTCTGAAGGCCTTTGTAGAGATTTACTTCTGAATGCATATGCCATTAATTCTTTATTTTTCTTATTTGATGTAGAAATGTTTCAAATTTTTTTGTTTTAGCTGCGACATAGTGGCGACAAAGAAGTTTCATAATTACACTGGTGGACTGTATGCTGAACACCAAGAATTCTTTTGGGTATTAACCGAGGAAGAAGTTGTATTACATAAAACTCATTTGAATGTCTGTAGACCTAAGATAAAAAAAATTAAATTGTTTCTTTGAGTGGGTTGAATACACATTAACTTTATGTGACATTTGTTTTGATTGTCGATGTTTGTGGTTGGAAATTCAAATTATTCACTGATTATTCTCAATTATTTTACCTCCTCTAAGAATTGACTACAAATTCAAGATTGTAAGTGTATATCTACAAATTCAAGATTGTAAGTGTATATCTACAAATTCAAGATTGTAAGTGTATATCTTCATGTGGCTGTCAAATTTTTAGTTCCTTAATTTACTTAATTTGGTTCTTATCGAGCACGTACCAGTTTTAAAGACAGTAGCGCATATTTTTATCATAGTAAATTACTTTCAATGTCCAGTGTTTTGACCTGTCAATATGTTTGATTTTACAATTCTGTAAATACGCTAACTTTAATTTCACATTTTCAGATCAATCACATTGTTTCTGTGGCTGGATGGGGAATAGATAAAGCAACTGGAGTCGAATATTGGATTGGAAGGAACTCTTGGGGTGAACCATGGGTGAGTTCTTGCCTATGCAAACTATTTAATACTTTAGATATCATGTTTTAGAATTGTGACTAGAGTCCTCTAGTATTAATGCTGAATTGCAACTTTATCAAATTTGATCTTTTTGAAGATGCTATGATTACCGGGACGTAATTTTAACATGACAATACCACTGTACAGAACAAAATTTGTCACATTGTAATTTTCTCCTTTGTTGTTGTATTTTAGGGAGAGTCTGGTTGGTTTCGAATTGTGACAAGTAAATATAAAGATGGAAAGTACAATCTGGGCATTGAGTCCGGCTGTGCGTTTGCTGATCCAATCATTCCAGATGCATAAATGTTAAAAACAGAGGCGGATCTAGGTATTCGGCGCCCGGGGACAAAGTGTACGTTGGCGCCCCTAACATAACTGACAAGCAAAGAAAAAACGTCGTCACATCGTTGTCGGCGCCCCTCAGCTCTTACGGCGCCCCTCTTCATATAGTGCTGACAAGCAAAAAAAGCTCGTCACACGTGTTTCTTCTTCTTTTATGTGCATTTCACATACCCAAATATCCGATTTTGGCGCCCCATCACCTCGGCGCCCGGGGACATGTGTTCCCCTGCCCCTAGATCCGCCTCTGGTTAAAAAGGCTTTTTGCCCTTATCTGTGTAGTAGCCTTTGTTTGGTGATGATCTTTTCAATTATGTTGGTTTTATAATCATTTTGCCAATCTTATTTTAATACATGTACTAACAACTGCGATAAATTTTAATTTTTGAATGTTTTATTTCAATTGCTAACAGTTAACTGCGTAAGTGTTAACCACAATTAGGAACTCGTGAACAGGAAATAAAGTGAGTTTAACAAGACGTTTCTGTGAACATATGTAACATGCCATTTCCCTTATTTTAACTCATTTTAGCATAAAAACATGTGATCTGTTGAAACATCCTGTGAACGATATCATGTTTTGATGCCTGTATTCCCTGAGCAGTATAACTAAATGGTTTGCAGTTGCTGTGTGAAATCTGCTGTGTCCGGGGTAGAGCTGCGCCGAGTAACTCGAGTAACGCGAGTACTCGACTCCAAATTGGAGTCGAGTAATTTTTTGGAGTCGAGTACTCGCATAGAATAACTAAACAAAGAATAGAATAGATAAATAAAGAATAACCAAAGAATTTCATTAAAATTTGGCCTACCGTTATTTGTTACAAATAATTATGAATCAGTCTTATTTAGGTTATTATTATTCGTTATGCCCCAGTTAGTTAAGATGTTGTCCACAGTGGGCCAACTCTAGTGAAGACTGAAGACCTCATATTTTTTGCCAGTACCGGTAAAATAGTTTCTGTTCTGTAACTTCTGTTATACTAAATTTGAAAACGCTTGGATATCCGAAAAACTGATATGTAACTGCATCTAATGTTATGCTTTGGTTAAATGAGGGCCATGAGGCAAATAATACGCATTATGTGACGTGCAACGTTCAGGGGCGGCGCCAGACGTTTGAGAGTGGGGGGTTAGGGTTAACCCTAGGGTTAGGGTTAGGAATAACCGTGAAATACCCCCTCCCAAATTGATGTTAGAAATAACCCTGCTCTCTCCCATTCCCTCGCGTTAGACACTTCCCTTCCCGGCCGCGTCTAGCGCTGCCTCCCTTGGAACGGGGGTCCGGGGGTTTCTCCCCCGAAAAATTTTTGAAATCGTATATGCTCCTATGTGTGTTTTAGAGCATTTTGGACACAAAATCACAGGTCTGGCATCAATAGGTTCCATGTCTGTAATTTCTCATGCTTAAGTCAATTTCAAATTATTCTGCTTCAACTTGTGCATGTTAAGTCAAAAATTACTTGTCTTTGGCCCATACTAGTGTCAATGCTACTAGGTGTAAGAGTCACGTGGCAGATGCTACTGCTCAATCAAATCTTGAAATCTTGTTTTAAATCGCTGTAAATCTATTCAGTGTCACAACTCACAAGTGGCAAAGGCGACAAAAAGTAGACAGCAGGCAACTAAATTGCCATCGGGCCACCCGTTAAGCCCACAACGCCATCCTGTAGATATATACAGTTGAGAACGCTTGATACATAGACTAGTAGAACCGATCCTCAATCATCCCCTACCCCCCTCACCAAAAATTTCTCTGCAATTTTGCACGAATCTCACGGGTGGCCCGATGGCAAGTGGGGGGTTCAAACCCCCCCGTGGCCCCGCCACTGGCAACGTTTGCAAATCACGTATTTCCGGTTTTACGCGAGTACTCGAGTACTCGCTAAGCTACTCGACTCCTACTCGACTCCTAAACTACTCGGTTAGCGCAGCCCTAGTCCGGGGCAATGAACTGAAACCTATTTTTGGTGGTCACTTATTTTACCATGTCACTAACTATCCATAGAGTTCTTAAGTTTAAGTACCAAGTATTTATTTTTTCCATCTGTTACAATTTTATTTTACTGGGTATTGAAAGCAGGAAAAACACTGAAGGGTTCTCATGTTACTTATGTCATATTTCTGTATCTATTGTTGATTGCAAGATCTGATCCTTGAGGTAAAATCGCGTATTCATTATAAAACTTGTGGTAAGCCTAATACTGCGATGAAGATTGATTTTGGGAGCTATATCCACGGGAAGATAGATGAGTAGTAATATCATTGGGCAGGCACGCCGACGACACGGGTTCAATCCCGTAGGAGCCCCTAAGGTCGACTCAGCCTTAATCGCTAGAGGGCGGTAGTAACATCAAAAATGAGTAGCAATGGCAACATTGCGATAGTAACCATAGGTTCGGCGGAAGAGACTGGCCACCGTCCGCCGATGTATGGCTTAGCCACCTATGGGCTGCTGGCTACTAAATACGGGGATCAGCACCGGACCCTACGGGCGTGAGCCTACGGGTGAAAACCTTTACTTTTTACTTTATCCACGTGATTCGTTGGTTCATTGATGCAATGATTGGTTGTTGTTTGAATAATGAATTATATCTGCTAAATGATTTAAGTTTTTTGTCTCTAGGGGTCGTCCATAAATTACGTAACGCGATTTTGACACTTTTTGACCCCTCCTCCTCTACGTAACGTGACGTAACAAAACGTCAGACCCCCTAGAATATGACGTAACAACGGGCCGACCTCCCCCCCATTTTCGTATTCCGAAAAGTCTTGAAAAAGCAAAAAGGTCATCCTTGTATTTTTTCCTCTTGAAAAACCCTGACAAGCAAAAAAGGTCATCCTTGTAGTTTTTTCTCTCCAAAATCCCTGACAAGCAAAAAAGGTCAAAGGTCATCACTTAAAATTTTTTGCGTTACGTCACATTTACGGAACGCCCCCCGTCGTCACACTTCGTAACAAATGGCCGGACCCCCATAACCGCGTTACGTAATTTATGGACGACCCCTACTTACTCATTGACTTGCCATCCATGCATCCTAGTTTGTGGTTGGAATGGAGAGGCGGCTTCATAGTACACCTATGTAACATGTCATTACCTACTGAACATCTGGTCCACCAGTTGCCCCATACTAAGTTTAGTGCACTTGCTCTAAGCAATTAGCTAGGCCAGGTTTATGAAAAAAGTTATTAATGATTCCGATTTCAATAATGAGATGCAAACTAACAACAGCTCATGCGAAAGACTTTGAAATCTGTGCAACGCTCGGCCTGTGCTGTTTTAGAAACACGAAACTTTTGACGATGGCTGCAGTCCTCCGCTCTAGGCCTACTTAAAAAGGGCGATCACGAGACTGTGGGAAAAGTCGTTAAGTCGCGTGCCTAAACGATTAGGGGTTATGTTCGGAGTACCATATGACTGTGCACTAGGCTTTATACTCACTAATTGATTGAACCTAAGCAAATAACAATTAGGTCTACTGAAAGATGTGAGCAAAATCTGCACAGAATTACAATCTCCATAGAATTTCCTCTGAAGATGTTGAATTTCTTCAGAATTATGACAAAAATATTTCAATTTTAAACGCGCTCTTCATAAAACTATCGCGTTGATTCCAAGCCGTTTTTATTATTTAAAATCTACCCGTTACTACGAGTTTTTCCCCCATAGCAAACCACGAGTTCTAGAAGCTTTCAATAGAAACACTGAATAAAGCCAGGCACTGATAAAAGGCCTCATCGATGCCTCATACTCACATCATATGATAGAAGTTGTGTAAATAAGAGGAGTTGGAAGGAGAAGAAACATTAGAAGATCGAATACAACTCAAGGCGTTTTGTCGTTGTCGATTCATCTTGTTGTTGCTGCACAGAAATGGAGTCGCCGTTGTTGTTGTTGTTGTCGTTGTTTGTGTTGTCGTTGTTGTCGGTGTTATCATCGGCTTCTATGTCAAATAACGTCGGACCCGGCGGCTGCTACAAACCGAAGCAGAGAGGCGTCAAAAACGTCCGGTCAGTGTCTAATAAAAGTTATTATTATTATTATTATTATTGGTGTTATTCTTTTTTAAATAGTAATATCCTGAAGACACATTCGTTATTCATCAATAATTATCGTTTATTTAGTGCAGTATAAACTGAAATTATTTGCATAGCGCCTTTCTTTTCTAGAGACCCACTCCCTGTTCAAGAGTCGATGTTTAGATGTGTGCATTTCCTCACTTCAATATTGACATTCAGAGCGAAACTATAAATATTTCTTTCCCTAGTTTAGGACCCTTAACTGGTAACTGTCAACATGTACTTGATCCTTTTGTCTTTTGAACCCAACCTGTGAATTACCATTTCAACATTTCACCTTATGCCCAGTGTGTTTGTGTGATGGCGCTATATAAGTTGTTTGAACATGATGTTTGAATTTGATGAATGCTGTTAAAATAGTATTAGACCTTCTGTTATTCAGTTCAGGCAAATCATGTGATTAATACTATTGAGTATAGGCTGTTCCCTGGTTAATTGTGTTGGCCTTGCGTTGTAGGCATGTGTTGACTGATGCAGTATTTTGTTGACGTATTTTGCTTTCTTTTCCATAGAACTTCTCCAAGAATATGGGAGCTTACCGATGTGACTGTTCCATCATCATGGGATTGGCGAAATGTTAATGGAACAAATTATGCAAGTACAACAAGAAATCAGCACATTCCCCAGTGTAAGATTATTTGTATATCCATTTATTGCCTTGGTAATTTTGGAGCTGGAATACAGTCGGTTATACATTTCTGTATTTCTAATGAAAAGAGATTTATTGATAATACAGTACAGTCAAATTCAGTTAATGTCATATTCAGAGGACTGTTAAGATTGAGTGATGCTAAGGAGGATTGATGTTACCAGTATTTGAATATGAAGCATTGAAACTATTTCAAACCGACTGCATTGGAAGTGACATTCACTGGAGTGATATTGAATGGGGTCGATATAATTACACTAATGCATGCATTTGGTAGTTTATATTGTTGATTAAAAATGAAATTTTTGGAATCAGACTGTGGATCGTGCTGGGCTATGGGCTCAACTAGCTCGATAGCTGACAGGATCAACATAAAGAGAAAGGGAGCCTGGCCTTCTGCATATCTCTCTGTTCAGAATGTCATCGACTGTGGCAATGCGGGCAGTTGTGGTGGAGGCGATGATGCAGGAGTTTATGAATATGCTCATAAGTCTGGCATTCCCGACGAGACCTGTAACAACTATCAGGCAAAAAACCAAGGTTACAATTGCTTTGATATAAACATCCTCTTTGTCAACCCAGGTCTATTGGTTTGACTGGGAAGCAGGCATTAAAATTGTCTGTTGTTATTCAAGCTACAGTAGATGTCCTATTTCAATTTGCTATCCTGAATTCATCATCTTAGTAATGGTTGTGTGGCAAAAGTGCTTGATCTCTCACTTTCTGACAATTTGCCTTAGGTATCATTTTTATTTTTAATTTATTTGCAAATTTTCTAACCAAAAATAATCTCTCTCTCTCTCTCTCTCTCTCTGCCAGCCATGTGCACTCTTTCCTTCTTTATATTTATAATAGGATATAATATTGCAATATTGAGTTTTGTATTCTTTATGAGTGTTGGACTGAAACCGAAAGATCCCAGTGTTAGAGAACCTTTGTAAACCATTACCAGTACTTGACAAATAAAATTGGAAATGGCCTTGATTTAGTGATTGCGAAATGTACTTTCTTAACAACTGTCAAATTTGTACTGTATGTTTGGTCACTGAGAAGAATGAAAGTGATTGCTGCATAGTGCATATGCACGTAATGTTTCACTTGTGTAATAATCTAGACCAAAGTTGAGGTTTTGAAGACTGGGTACAATATTTGACATTTGGTGCTATAATGGAGGCTTTATACGTTGTTTTATTACCATCGATCATAAAGCTCCTAGACTGTACTCTCTTTTGGCCTGTTATAAAATCCATACAAGAGATAATGCAATTGAAAATTCTTAATTCTGTTGTTGCTGTTGTTGTGAATATTGTAGATTGCGTGCCTTTTAATGAGTGCGGGACTTGTGTTTCGGGAGGCTCGTGTTACAAACTGGCAAATTACACTCGTTGGAAGGTCGGTGACTATGGCACTGTAAATGGACGCAAAGGAATGATGGCTGAAATCTTCACCAAAGGGCCTATAAGGTAACTGAAACAGTTATTTTAATAGTAATTTATGTATGTTTACTCACATAGGGTCATACTTATTCCTATATCTGATTCTGCTAAGACTGGCAACTATTTGACCTTTAACCCCTTTACTGTGTATTTAACTGTAACTCAATGTAAAGTGGACGGATATATTCGGGGTTCCCGTCAAAGGGGTTAATAGGAACTTTCTTGTAGATAATTTGTAGATACAGTAATAATAATAATTGTAATTATACTCATTCAGTTTCTGTGGTCTGTATTTCCATGTGGTGACCAGTTCTCTCATAGTTTGTGTAGTGGGGTGGTTCCCCATTGCCTTATCCATGTTGGGTGACAATCCTCACCCATTCATTTCACTGCAGTGGTCCACTCAACCAGTGGTTGAGCATCCCATTACAGCTACTTATGTCTCCTACCACTAGAAGGTGGGTGAGGTGGAAACTTCATGCACTATCCAGTAACATGAGCCCAACGCTTCAGTCTGGCGACTGTCAAGAGGGACATACTGTCATTTTAGACCGTTCCACGAAGAAGATAATAATACTAGTACTACTACTATTACTACTACTAATAATAATAATAATAATGATAATAATAATAATAATAATAATCACTGGAAAGGCAGTATTAAGTTTGTGTATCAGATCACTTCAGATGAATTTACAATCTAACACTGTTGACAGATGTCTACTTAGAATACTTGCCTAATATAACCACCATTGCCTTTTTGTTGTTTTAGCTGCGGCATAATGGCGACAAAGAAGTTTGATGATTACAGTGGCGGCGTTTACACTGAATACTATGAAGATGTTGGGGTATTAACCTAGGAAGAACTGTATTATATATGACTCATTTGAATATGTCCATAAACCTAAGATACAAATAAAATTGTTTTTGAGTGGTCTGAATACACATTAACTTTATGTGACATTTGTTTTGAATGTTGATGTTTGTGGTTGGAAATTCAAATTATTCACTGATTAATAATTCTCAATTATTTTACCTCCTCTAAGAATTGACTACAAATTCAAGGTGATAAGTGTATATCTTCACGTGGCTGCCAAATTTTTAGTTCCTTAATTTACGTACTCTGGTTTTTATCAAGCATGTACCAATTTTAAAGACAGACAGGTGACAGATGTATACTTTTATTATAATAAATTACTTCCAATATCCAGTATTTTGACCTGTCAATATGTTTGATTTTACAATTCTGTAAATACGCTAACTTTAATTTCATATTTTCAGATCAATCACATTATTTCTGTGGCTGGATGGGGAATAGATAAAGCAACTGGAGTTGAATATTGGATTGGAAGGAACTCTTGGGGTGAACCATGGGTGAGTTCTTGCCTTTGAATGAACGCAAACTATTTAATACTTAATAAATCATGTGTTAGAAATTTACTTGAAGCTAACTCTGATATTAGAATTTAGTGACAGTATTATCAAATCTTATCTTTTTTAAAGATGCTATGATTATGTAATTTTAACGTGTTAAGGCCATGGTACAGGGCAAAGATGTTGCATTGTCACTTTTTACTTTGCAATTGTATTTTAGGGAGAGTTTGGTTGGTTTCGAATTGTGACAAGTGCCTATAAAGATGGAAAGGGCGATAAGTACAATCTTGGCATTGAGTCCGGCTGTGCGTTTGCTGATCCAATCATTTCAGATGCATAAATGTTCAAAACAAAAGGCTTTTAATAGCCTTTGTTTGATGATGATCTTATCAATTATGTTGGTTTTATAATCATTTTGCAAGTCTTATTTTTAATACTGACAACTGTGATAAATATTAATTTTTTTAAGATTTTATTTTAGTTGCTAACAGTTAACCAAATGTAATTGTTAACCACAATTAGGAACTCGTGCACAGGAAATGAGCTTAACAGGACATTGCAGTGAACATATGTAACATGTCATTTCCATTATTTCTAACTCTTGTTCTTAACATAAATGCATATGATCTGTTCAGATATCCTGGGTACGATGTCATATTTTGACGTGTATATTCCCTGAGCACTATGACTGAATAATTTTGCATTTGCTGTGTGATATCTGCTGTGTCCGGGCAATGAACAGAAACCTATTTTTGGTGGTCACAATTATTTTACCCTTTATTCAGGTTAGTGACAGCATTTTAAAGCACCAAGCAGTGGCGGCTCCACAGGGGGGGCCCATGACCCCCTATTGAGTGCCTGGCCCTCCAGTGGCCCCTCTGTTGGGACCCTATACTTAATACTATATACCTAACAAGTGTTTGCCCCCCCATGATTAGAAGTTGACACCCCAACGGCCCCCCCACTTGCCAAATCCTGGGGCCGCCACTGGCACCAAGTACTTATTTTTGCAAATGTTCCAATTTCATTTTGCTAGGTGGTGAAAGCAGAAAAAGTGAATGGTTCTTGTATCATAATTATATCTAACATTTCTTTATCCATTGTTGATTGTAAGTTCTGATTCCTGAATATAAACATTTCATATTCAGTGTGGACCTTGGTGCGTTAATATTATGATGAAGATTGAATTGAGAGCTAAACCCATGTGATTCATTGAATGTATGACTGATGAATTGATTAAATGATATAAGCTAAAAGAATCAAGAGAAATTTTATTCTGGGCGATGGAGTATTGGTGATTGACATAAGTTTTATAGTCTGCAATATTGCTTCCGTGTATTAGGCAGGTTATTTTTAGGATTGTGAATGGGGGTGGGGGGTGTCGGGGAAATTTGGGAGTGTCGGAATTTGGGGATCTCAGCCGAAAAAGTCTCACAAGCAAAAAACCCTTATCAAGTCTTCAAAAAAAGAGCCTGACAAGCAAAAAACCAAAAAGGCCATCCCTGCATCAGATTTGGGGGGGGTGTCGGGTCTCAAATTCAGGAGGTGTTGGGGTGTCAAAATATCCCTGGATTGGGGGGGTGTCGGTCTCAGATGAGGGGTGTTAGGGGGTGTAAAAATAGCCCTGGTTTTAGGACATAGGCCTACCCATAGTCCTTATATAATCACTATGGGCCTACCTAAGGTGAAGGGAGTGACAGGGGAGAAAGGAGATTAGTGACGAGAGGAAAAGACAGGGTAGCGGTAGGCTACTGAATAAAGAATTAACCATATCAGCGTTGGAATATCAACCGTTAGCCATACCCGTTAACTGACTCCAACGTTCTGTCTCCAAGTTAACACTCCTCACTTCACGAAAGTCACGGGACCTTGAATTTGAGATTACGTGATCGGCGTCACGTGCGACGATCGAAGCGGTTGAAATACCGGAAGCGGCATCAGCTGTTAATTGCTACTTCCGCTTCCGGGATCCACGAGACCAGCAACGACCCAGCCTAGAAGCGTGACTCGCCACATCACGGAGGACTCTCCACATGTCTGTGTATGCGTATGTGTGGGTATGTGTCTGTCTGTCTGTCTCTCGATTAACTCATTTTATCACGACCGTCTTAATCCAAGACAGGCTACGGCTAATCCTCCGAAACGCTGAACTAAGCCCCGTCCCTCTGGGGACCAAGAGGCGATTCCCGTTCTATTCGCGAATTAAATGGCGGATTCACGTGATCGTCGGAACGAAAACCGCCGGTTTTTTTCCCGCGGAATAATTCGTCCGCTGCGAATTTAATCCGAACCTATTACGCGTTCACATTTTAAGCGGTCCATCAGATGTACTCGGTTCGTGCAGCGATGCAATCAAGTCTCTTTGTGGCCGCCAGGGGTGCTGCTTCGAATTCGATCAGATTGTTTTACGCAAGACGACTAAAAATATATCGAACATTTGGGTTAACGAAAGGCACACCGATTCGTTCAGCAAGTTACTCGAGAAAATCGTGAGCGCATCCACCTGTACAGAGGGAAAATCGATCAGATTTTTTTTACAATTGTACATGTAGGCTAAATCGATTGTATAGGTAGCGGATTGAAGTTGAACATGCAGACAGATCAGCATAGAGGCGTCCCTGTAGTGGAGAGGGCAAGTTTTTGCAAAGATGTAGGGCCTACTGACCAGACAATTCCTCCAGCTGGCGCCACAGTGATTCCCTCTAGGCCTAAAGCAATGCTTGACTGAAATTACATGACATAGAAGCAGTGTTAATCTAGGCCGTTTCCGGGGGAAAAATTGCCCTTCCCCCAGGAAATTTCAAATCTCCCCGGAAATTGTGGAATTCTACATGGACTAACAGCGACCCCTAGCAGAATTCCCCCTCCCCACGGCTTTGTCAGTCCCCCCGGCTTTTTCAGTTCCCCCCCCCCCCGAGTCCAGGAGTCTAGATTAAACACTGCATAGAAGGACTGGAATTCTGATTACTGGCGTGCATATATAGGACTACTGTAATAGGCCTATAGGGTACTGTCTTGTTTCTACCGTTGAAGAGATATGGATAATGGACCACGAAGAATAGTTTTTATAACAGACGTGATTAGAGTCACTAATTTTACTGCTTCGAATCCCGGTTTGTTGAGGATTGTCATTGGTCGGAATACGTTATCAAAATGCTAATGCAAAGCGCCGACGGCCGATACCTATTGGTCGATGCTCTATAGGCTACTGACTCAAACTATCCTGAAACCCGGGAAATCTCTAACGGCATCCTTGACCAATGCGTGGACACGCCGTGAACTTCAGCAACGGACTCCTGCGTTTCCAGGTGACAGCATCTTCTTGAATGATGCGTCGCCGAACCCTGAGCGTCGCGTTGAGGGTAAGTTTTTCTTCCGTAGGCCTATAAAAAACGCTGGCGCTCACCTTCGAGCAACCATTGCAAGTAAAGTTCTTCGAGGGTCGACCGTTAGGTATTAGATTTCAGTGTAAAAGGGGACAACTATTTGAACCACCCAGCCGTACCTGTGGCAGAAGACTTAATTTTATAAAGTCGGTGAAATTAGAACGAAGTTAGCCGACGATTCTAGGGGGCACAGTGAGATATATAGGTTCGGTGACATCGAAGTGTGAAATTGCGACTTACTGTACTCTTAGGTGTGATGTCGGAAGTTGTTGGAAAATCTAAAAAGGCCGAAATATGGAATCCTGCTTTCGACATTGTTGACGTCTCGACGGAAAGCCTCGAGCACAGGTCGCGGCTCGAACGCTCGACCGAAGGCGAGAAATTCGCGAAAAATGCCGAGAATTTCTTCGGCGATCGTTCCTCAATCGCTTCCCCTGATCAGCTGCCAAGGTGGCCGACCCCCGAGGAGACAACTTCTGTCCGTATCGTGGATCCGAAGGCCAGCGTCATCAGAGGCCAGGCCAGGTCGACGACGAGCGGGGGGGAAACTGACTCGAACACCATCGTCTCTCGCCGTCGCAGGATGCCTGTCGAGTCGACGATACGGACGGTGGATCATCGAGACGCTATCCGCGAGAAGAGAGGGTTCCGGTGCGAGGCGTGCGACAAGAGCTTCAAAAGATCGTCGACGCTTTCCACGCATCGGATGATCCACAGCGGAACGCGTCCATATCAGTGTCAGTACTGCGGGAAAAGATTCCACCAGAAGTCCGACATGAAAAAGCACACGTATATACACACAGGTCGTCCCAGACGTTAATAACATTTTAAAACTCGTGTTCGATTTGACGGAGCTTTGGAAGTTAGCACCCAACTAGTGGAAAATTTCTGTTCTTGGCTGCCCCTCGCCCAAAGGTGATCGCAAATTTGGCCCTGGAAAAATCCGCCCAATAAATATCTGAATTTCTGCACAGTGTGCGTCCATACGTCTTGATAACTTCTTAAATAATGACTGTTATGTCTTTAGAATATTGATCAAAGTGTTTTTCTACGTAGGTTTGCCTTATTATTATTATTATTATTATTATTATTATTATTATTATTATTATTATTATTATTATTATTATTATTATTATTATTGTTATTGTTGTTGTTGTTGTTGTTGTTTTTGTTGTTGTTGTACAAGCCGACTTATATAGCGCAGTGCACATGAATACAGTTCAAAATCAAAAGCGCTTTACAGTCCAAATGATTTTTGAAAAAAAGAATGTTTTGAGTTTCCGCAGGAACCATTCAGAGTCAATCTTTAAATCCTAAAGGAGACGATAATTGGATTATCGGAGTTACTTCTTGCTATCTTCGAAAATCTTAGTCAGAAAATCTTTGCGGCCATGGTACCGGATCTCGTAGTTGAAAATTCATGGCCAGCTCCATTATTTAGGTGCCTGGTTCTCGGATACAACATTAGCGCAGCCACGGGGAACACGGGGTCCGGGCCTCCTATACTGGCTGGGACCGTTGAGAATATTTTTGGTGGTTGGGGGGGGGGGGTGATTAGGAGTAGGTCACATGACTGAAGAAAATATGTGAATGCACGAAGAACTCCTTGACGACCAGTGGCGTAGCCAAGGGGAATTTTGGGAGTTAAACCCCCTCCTTGGCTGCCGAAAACAAATTTTTTAAAATGAGTTTCTATGCATTTTATCATTTTGGGACGCGATTTTGAGGGTCAAAGCCCCTCTTGGCTACTTGGCTATAAGAGGTGAGGAGATAACATTTTTTGCTTGTCGAGGTTTTTTCGAAGTTGGTCATGGTCAAAACCAAAGACCAACCCCCCCTTCCGAAAATTCTGGCTACGTCACTGTTGACGACCCTTGTTGGTTGTCTAAGACTTTTTACCAGAAAATGTCGATGTGCTCCCCCCCTCCCCTATTCCGGAACCATGACTGCGCCACTGGGATGCGCAGCGCAGACGATGCCTGGTGCAACATCGGAGCAAAGGCTAGTCTGTGTCCGTGACCAGTTTTCTTTATCCTCGTTTTTTTCTTCTCGCAGGAGAAAAGCCGTACGTTTGTCGCGAGTGCGGCAAGGCGTTCAGCCAGTCGTCCAATCTCATAACGCACAGCCGCAAACATCCGGACTACAAGCCGTTCGTCTGCCGCGTCTGCATGACGTCATTCGACCAGAACGCCCAGCTGCGATCGCACGTCAAGACCCACCTGTTCCAGTGTCACGTGACGACCATCGCCGCCGCTTCCAACTGCGTCGTCGGGAACAAGGGCGCCGCGACCATTAGGGACGATGTCCTAAGAGATGGCCTTGGCCTAAACTGGTATCACCGATAAGGATCGCAGCGGTAGAACGAGACATGAGCGTCTCCGCATAGAGCTAAGAATACGTGTGCATAGGCCTATAGGCAGTGTTTAACATAGGCCGTTTCCGGGGGGAAATCGCCATATCCCCCCCCGGGAAATTTCAAATTCCCCCTGAAATTTTGGAATACTGCATGGACTAACAGCGGTCTCTCGCAGAATCCCCCCCCCGGCTTTGTCATTTCCCCCCCCCCGGCTTTTTGAGTTTCCCTCCGGAGTCCAGGATTCTAGATTAAACATTGCCTATACCCCTGTCCATGAAAAATTTTCGGGCGACCCAAAAATTCATGTTGATATATTGCTCACATTTCGCTTTAGAACCCTCAAGCGCCCCCAACTGATGTCAGAGGACTAGAAAAATCCGTCACTTTCCACAGTATTAATGTGTCTATATTGGCAATATAATTTATGGTGGCTATACATTGTATAGATTAAAAAACCCTTTAAAGCAGTCAGATATCTGATAGATATCCAAAATGCGGGTCCAGATTCCTTGTAGGCATCGACTGGGCTTCAATCGGTGCAAATATGAAAGCCCTACGACACCACAAAATTTCGCTCAAATTCCGAAAAAATACCCTGGACTATAGTCCATGAAAAATTTTCGGGCGACCCAAAAATTCATGTCGATATTTCACCCAAATTTCTCTTTAGAACCCTCAGGCGCCCCCCACTGATGTCAGTGGACTAGATAAATCCGTCACTTTCCACCCTATTAATGTGTCTATATTGCAAAATATAATAATGGTGGCTATACATTGTATAGATTTTAACCCTTTAATTCCGTCTTCAAGCGAAATATCCCCACAGAACAATAAGAAGTCTTCCGACCAGTTATGCCCTAATTGCTCCTGACAGGGTTCCGTACATAGGATATATCACATTTTGGTCCAGCAGGCCTATATCAAAGAAGATCTTCATGATATAAAAACGTATTTATTATACACCTTTATGATACAAAAACATACTTTTATATATATATAATATAACGAAAAATAATCTATTTATATACATCTTTGCATATTGCGTCCAATGCAGTTAAAGCAAGCTATATGCGCTGTAAAATCATTGCCAATTTTATATCTAATTGAGTTCTAGGGTCCATTGACATAAGAATAGGCACAATTATTCCACTGATTTAACCAGGTCTAACTTCTTAATGTAGGCCTAATGCATACAGGACCCACTGCATGTCTTCAAGGACCATAGCCTGTGCTAAGGCTAAGGCGAGAAGCAATCGATGAACGCAAATCAACTTAAATTCAGCCGGGTTTCTATACAAAATGCTTTCCATAAATGCGACGCGAGCACAAATCAAAAATTAACCCCTTAACTGGGTATTTAACTTTAACTCAATGTAAAATGGACGGATATATCCGGGGTCCCCAGTTAAGGGGGTAAACAAAACTTCGTTGACGTAGCCACGGGAGAGGAAGAACGGGTGGAGATTCCCCGCCAATTCTGTGTTGGACCCCTCGTGTGATTTGCACAAAACCGTTGAGTTAGTTTTCTTGGGGGTGGGAGGGAGAAGGGGGAACTATTTGACGAGCTGTTTTGCTCGTCGGAGACTTTTACCAGAAAGTGTCGATGTCCTCCCCCTCTTCCGGAACCCTGGCTACGCCACTGCAAAACGTCTGTGAATATTAGCGGACCTAAGCATAAAAGTTCGAATTACAAATCGAACGGAAAGACGTAGGCCTACTGCATTGCGAGCTTAGAGAATTTGTGCTTGAATCTGAATTTGAAAAAGAAGAAGAGGAAGAAGAAGAAGAAGAAACATTAACATCTGCCACAGTCATGGGCGCCCGGACGGGGGTGCAAGGGGGTGCAATTGTAACCCCGGAAACATTGTAAAGCAATGAAAAGGTAAAATTACTAAAAAAACAGTAACCTATAGTACTAAGTTAAAATATGAATTTATATAAGAATCCGATGAAAATTCCAGTAGCGCTAAAGACTGTATCATTAGTCCAATAGATCTTGACAGTCTTCACCTTACTTTTTTCATTTCTTTCGTCGCAGGACCCTGCTTGCGTCCCCCTGTAAAATGCTTTCACTTCCTTCGTCACAAGACCCTGTTTTGCACCCCTAACCTCTGGAAAAATTTCCGTGGACGCCCATGGCCGCAGCTGAAACTACTAATTGTGCCAAGCTTATAGGTTTTGTCAAGATACGGAACACAGTTAATATTGCTGCTGTACGAACCTAAAGCTAACGAAAATATAATGCCTGTAGTAGGGTGTTATAAATATAGTAAGTATGTACACACTATAAAACATGACTATTATTGTTGCAGGTTCAGTCTATACTGGATCGTAGGGCTATAGATGAAAAAAATTAAAATTTCTTTTCCCCATTTGGCCTTATTCTTTCTCCTTCCCCCCTCGACCCACTGGTATGTTTACTCAAATATGCTATCACTCTGGCAGGAGCTGAATTTCTTATGGATTAATTTTTTTAAACCTTTCTACAATGCCAAATGTTCTGCCGGAACTCATTTCCAACCCCCACCTCGCCCCGCTCCCCTCTCGAGGGAATTTCGCCCAATTACCTGTTGTCCGGATTACTTATTAGTGAGCATTGAAATATCTGACGTGCGTCATGTACTGTATGACTCGTATATCACTATTTACAAAAGGCGTGATAGATTTTTCCGAATATCGTAACGCAAATGCCCGGAAATAATTGCGAACGAGATAATGGAGACGCAGAAAAATGGTCACGCCACACGAACTGAAACAGCTCATGGAAGAAGAGGTCGAAGATAAGAGGACACAAAACGGGAACGACTGGCGACGAGCGAAGAGGCCGGCGAAGATGAAGATGCGATGAAACTGTCGATCACTTCTTCACTAGAGCCGAGAACAGGTCGTTTCAGAAATTTCGTAGAATAGGATGTAGGCGTCACTAGTACAAACCCGTGATCTCGATATGGAAGACACCCTGATCGTCAAAATATCGCAATAATAATCATTTTATTATATAATAGTTGTTGTACCAGCAGCAGTAGCAACAGTAGCAGTAGTAGTAGTAGTAGTAACATTATTTATATGAGGCCTGTTATAATTAGTATTAGCCGTTATAGTAGTAGTAGTAGTAGTAGTAATAATAATAATAATAATAATAATAATAATAATAGTAGTAGTAGTAGTAGTAGTAGTAGTAGTAGTAGTAGTAGTAGTAGTAGTAGTAGTAGTAATAATAATAATAATAATAATAGTAGCAGTAGTAGTAGTAGTAGTAGTAGTAGTAGTAGTAGTAACATTATTTCTATGAGGCCTGTTATAATTAGTATTAGCCGTTATAGTAGTAGTAGTAGTAGTAGTAGTAATAATAATAATAATAATAATAATAGTAGCAGCAGCAGCAGCAGTAGCAGCAGCAGCAGCAGCAGCAGCAGCAGCAGCAGCAGCAGCAGCAGCAGCAGTAATAATAATAATAATAGCAGCAGCAGCAGCAGCAGCAGCAGCAGCAGCAGCAGCAGCAGCAGCAGCAGTAGCAGCAGCAGCAGCAGCAGTAGCAGCAGCAGTAGTAGTAGTAGTAGTAGTAGCAGCAGCAGCAGCAGCAGCAGCAGCAGCAGTGGTAATAGTAACTGCGTTTTGATGGTTTAAGAGAATCTCTCAATTGTGTTGAAATCCGCTGTTTTAATAGGTCACTCCCTAGGTATTTATTGTTATGATTAGTACAGACAAGCCTTCAATGTCAGTTTACTGGGTCTACTTTTTATGCATAGGCGTCCGGAGGGGGGTGCAAGGGGTGCAATTGCACTCCCTGGAAAAAATGTGGAGCTATGAAACAAGTAAAATTACTTGTTTCTTTCGTCACAAAAGCTTGTTTTGCGCCCTCCTGGAAAATGTTTTCACTTCTTTCGTTACAAGACCCTGTTTTGCACCCCCTGGAAAAATTTCCAGGGGGTGCAAATTTCTGCGGACGCCCATGTCTCTATGCAAATGAGTTCAGCGAATTCAACTCAACGTATGAATATTTCTTTCACGAGAGGCCCACAGAACTCTCATTCGAGGCAACAATAAATCGTATTTACCAAAATTTTGGTATATAACCTGGCACCTGATTTTACTGAAAGCCTGCGACAACGACAGACTATAGATTGGCCTAACAGGTATCGCTTGATAGGCTACTGTAGGTGTCACGGTCTATGGGAAGAGGCACTGATGTCTCCAGGTGGAGGTGGAGGATCTGTTACCTGGAATCGTTGAAGCAGTTCCACTCCATCGTGTATGGATTCTTGGCGGTGGCTGTGTAATGTCCAGTCGATGGACTTCCCGAATGATTCGACACGGCGTACAGGTCGTAAACCGCAGCGGCCGCGTCTAAATATATGCAAGGCATCGTAATATTACCGTATACGACAGAAATAATAGAGTAGTAGTAGTAGTAGTAGTAGTAGTAGTAGTAGTAGTAGTAGTAGTAGTAGTAGTAGTAGTAGTAGTAGTAGTAGTAGTAGTAGTAGTAGTAGTAGTAGTAGTAGTAGTAGTAGACTTCTTTAGCGCCATTGAAGTAGTACATCTGCACCAGTCGATGGTCAATAGAGTGGGAGAGAGAGACAGAGATAGACAGACAGACAGAGACAGAGACATACAGAGTGAGAGAGTGAGAGAGTGAAAGAGAGAGAGAGAGAGGCATTCACTGCGAGCGACATTTCGGCTGCCATGGTGATGCATTTTGAAGCAGAATCGACTCTATCTCTCTACCTCTGTCTGTCTGTCTGTCTGTCTTGCCAGTCTGTCTGTCTCTGTCTGTGTCTGTTGTCTCAGTCTCTGCCTCTGTCTTACCTGTCTGGCTGTTTCTGTCTCTCTTTGTCTGTCTCTGTATGTCTCTCTCTCTCCCTTCCTCTCCATATCCCTCTCTCTCTTATGGCGACTCTTACCTGATAAAATCGCGAAGATTGGTTATTCTATGGACACGAAGCCAAAGAACACTGAGGGTGTGTTTACCCTAATTTTCACTTCCCGTTTCATATTGTACTTTGCATCACAAATGCTCCCCTCCCCCCCCCCTCCCCACCAATTTGCATTACCATCGCGAAATAACTGCGAAAGCCACGTATCAAAATAGATCGATTTTCTAATGCGCCTACTTTCGTCAGCAGAAAACTTCGTCAAGTCGAAGGCTGCGATGGGACAATTGACGAACGTCGAGAGTTTCGTCCAACGATCACGATCCATACGAAATCTCTTCAAGTCTTTGGTTCGATTAAAGATACAAACCTCTTTCTGTCAATGCAAGCGAACTACAGCATACAGTAGACCCTAATAGTTTGACTCTCTTACGATGTTCACGGTAATAATAATCAATTCAAAACGACTGCTGCAAATTAATTGCGTTGTACTGTAGATAGTTTTGTGAAAAACTGATATTCAGCGATTGTATAGTCTTGAGCGGAAAAACTGAGACTCGACGAAAAAGGATACGAAGTATGAGGATCTGAGGAAACTTCTGAATCTTCAGAGTTTTCTTGAATTTCTGTCGGTTGTTGCAAATGGAACACGTCTGCGCACAGGACCAAAGAAAAAACATTACACAAAAGAAAGCCAGCTTTATTTCATGGCGTCTTGACAAAATAAAATCATAATTATGACAATCTCTATGGTTTATAGAATATAATATTATGCATAATTACTGTATCATCTCCGTTGTTGTCGGTGTTTTAGTCATTACTGATCATGGTCGCCGGGGTCTCAGGGCACCCCCCCCCCGTCCCCTATCGGCGGGCCTGAATATTAATACGCGTGAATTAACTCGCTTAGATCAAAGACAACTTAAATGAATTCACTATGAAATCTATTTATTTAGCAAAACATTTATTATTATTACTAGATATTCGGCACGAAAAGCATTGTGGTGCTGTATATTGTGCTGATAGTGAAATAACCAACCGGCATGTCGTCTCCGTCGAGAGTTTCCTCGAGCGTAAAGAGTTTCAGGCATTCCTCTAAGTCCACTTGAGCCGACGTCTAAAAGTGAAATCATACAACGTTACGCCTATTTCGCTACAATGCACTCAGAGTTGGTTCTGCCCGGTTCACAGGTGGGCTAACTAGCTGCAGTGGCGGCTCCAGGATTTGGCAAGTGGGAGGGGGCGAGGCGTTGGGGTGGCAACATCTAATCATGGGGGGGGGGCAAACATTAGTTGTCAGGTATGTAGTATTAAGTATAGGGTTCCAACAGGGGGCCGCTCTGGGGGGGCAAGAACTCAATAGTTGCCGTGCCCCACTATGGAGCCGCCACTGACTAGCTGAAGTTTTTATCAACAATTCGTCCTACAAAATCTATTCCCTCAAATACCAATACGAGTCTAGATTGCACCCTGAATCAGGCGGCGTAGCCAGGAGGTTTCGGAATGGGGGGCGGGAAGAAATCGACATTTTCTGAAAAAAGACTTTGACGAGCAAAACAGGAATGTCGTACATTCAATTCACGTAATCTCTTAGATTATGGTCCCTCCACCCCACCCCCACCCCAATTGTTTTCTCGACAATTTTATGCATATCCCACGACCCTCCGCGTCCAACCAACTGGCTACGCCAATGTGCTGAATATACGAGCACCAGCGTAATTCACAGCGGTGTCGAGTAAGAGATAGAGAGAGAGAAAGAGAGAGAGAGAGAGAGAGAGAGAGAGAGAGAGAGAGAGAGAGAGAGAGCATGCTACAGAAAGAACCTCGTATAGAACAATAATATGTACGAGTTTTAGGGTTCTTGGCTGTTCATTCGACTTTGTAATTCCTGAAATTCGGGCAGATTTGAGTTACCTGACTTACCAACGGTATAGGAAGCGATAGATCGAGGAAAGGCTCGAACGAATGACTCGTATTTCCACAGTTAGTGCAAGTCAAAGAACTGCGCACACAGCCCATGAAGATATCTGAAAGACCATCGACTTAACGATAGAGATTACGCAACATAGAGAGCAATCAAATGACATTACATACACAACACGAGTTAAAGCCTACGCTTCTGCTATCTTCAAGGGTTGCGCCAGTGACTGAGGGGGAGTTCTAGCAGGCTTCTTTTGTAAGATCGCGTTTTAGAAAAGTTAGATTAGCTGTTTTTTTTTCTTCTCCCGAATGTCATTTGTACTATCTGTGCTTGAGATCTTCAGAATTAATTAGTTCATAATTATTTCAAAGCCGAGTGGCAAAATCTTCCCCTTGATCTGTTGCAGATATAATCTCATAAACATTGCAAATGAGTTTCGTAATCGTTTATAAAAATAGATCCTCACCGACTATTTTGCTGTTTTCGCGCTCAGTGTACCTGTTCCACAGTTCCAGCGCCTGGACGGAAGGCCTGCAATACGAATATGCGAAGATTTAGCACTTCTAGCAAGAAATGAAATGTATACGCAAGAATACAATTTCATAGTAGCAGTAGTATCAGTAGCAGTAGTATCAGTAGCAGTAGTAGTAGTAGTAGTAGTAGTAGTAGCAGTGGTGGTAGCAGCAGCAGTGGCAGCACAGCAGCAGCAGTAGCAGCAGCAGCAGCAGTGGCAGCAGTGCAGGTAGTGGTGCAGGTGGTGGTGGTGCAGCAGCAGCAGCAGCAGCAGCAGCAGCAGCAGCAGCAGCAGCAGCAGCAGTAGTAGCAGCAGTAGCAGCAGCAGTAGTAGTAGTAGTAGTAGTAGTAGTAGTAGTAGTAGTAGTAGTAGTAGTAGTAGTAGTAGTAGTAGTAGTAGTAGTAGTAGTATTAATATTATTATATTAATAATGACACATATGTCTTTCTCCGTTTTCCTCTGCTATTTATTGTATTGTGTTGATCTATTTACTAATTTCGGCGTATTTTCTAGTGAACTGAACGACGTACGAGAGATGATCGAGGTCGGAAGAGTCGAACGAGTTGTTTCGTTGCATCGTTTCTCTGTCCGTTCGATTCAAATCCTCGTGAAGTCCCTCGAGAAGATAGACCAAGAACTCTTCAGCGTCATGTTGACTGAAGAACACAAACACAAACTGCTACTACCACTGCTACCGCTGCTACTACTACTGCTGCTACCGCTGCTGCTACTACTACTACTACTACTACTACTACTACTACTACTACTGCTACCACTACACCACTACCACTGATACCACCACCACCACCACCACCACCACCACTTCCACCACCACTGCTGCCACCGATACTGCACCACCACCACCACCTGCTGCACCACCACCACCACCACCACCACCACCACCGCCACCACCACCACCACTGCCACTGATACCACCACCACCACTGCACCACTACCACCACCACTACTGCTGCCACTGATACCACTGATACTGTTGCTGCTGCTGCTGCTGCTGCTGCTGCTGATGATGATGATGATGATGATGATGATGATGATGATGATGATGATGATGATGATGATGATACTATTACTCAGAAGTAGTTCAGAGCGCTACGGCTATAGATCAAGAATCTAGTAGGCCTAATGCTACTGCAGTACTATTTTTACGGGCACTATAATATTATAAACACTCGAGAATTTACTTACTAATAGAGTAAATAGACCAAGGATAATTAATTTTGACAGACGTGCAATGAAGGAAGGGCGTAGAATGAATTCAGTAAAAGTTCTGGATTAAGACCGATTGAGTCAACATTTCTATGTCAGTGGCATTAAAACCTTGCCCTGTTGCATCAGTCTTTTGAATTGATTGGTGCATAGGTCTATTATAACAGGGTACCTGTAGCCAACGAATCTGTTGGCAAATCTTGCGATCTGATTCTTGAATTCGTTCGGCGAAACGAGTTCAGATCCTCGCGAAATCGACTCCATCAGTTTCGCGTACGCTGAAAACGCACGCAGACAATAATAATAATAATAATAATAATAATAATAATAATAATAATAATAATAATAATAATAATAATAATAATAATAATAATAATAATAATAATAATAATAATAATAATAATAATAATAATAATAATAATAATAATAATAATAATAATAATAATAATAATTGGATTTTAAGTGTTTTAATAGGATTTGTTCTGTGTTGAAAACCATGGGGGTGATTTGTGACTGGAGCAGTGGGGGGACATAGCAAGCATTAGGGGTACCGGTGTTTTAATAGGATTTATTCTGTGTTGAAAACCATGGGGGTGATTTGTGACTAGAGCAGTGGGGGCGGGGGACATAGCAAGCATTGGAGGACGGGGAAGATGACGAGCAGTGGGGGGGGGGACATGGGAAATGCATGGTTTAACGCACATTACGTTGCTCTAGTTTTCAATATTTTTATAAATTTTTACACACCATTTATTTAAATCATAAATAACTTAATAGCGCAACTGCAAATTACAACTGCGACTAAATTCAAGCAACTATCGTTTAACATTAACCCCTTAACTGGAAACCCCGGATATATCCGTCCATTTTACATTGAGTTACAGTTAAATACACGGTTAAGGGGTTAATACAGAATGTTGCCATGGCAGGAATTGACGCAGATGTCTGGTCAGTTTCTTGTCAGTTGGTGCATCTGAGGCAGCATGTCGCCCATCGCATATACCCGTTAAAATCGCATACACTTTTAAACACAACTGGCAGGATTAAACAACGCTGCTGGTGGTGGCCCATTAACTTTCATGAAAGCAAGAGATGAAAGCGTATGAAGACTGAGTTGATTTCTAACTGGTGTATCATTTATATACATGAACGAGGAACCCCGCTATAGCATTCAGCTGACGAGATAGGCAGAATTTGAATTCTACTGAGTACTGAAGCAAGCACATTGCCGATAACTTTCACACAATGTTCATTTTTTTATTCATGCCCGGCGTTAAAACGCCGCACAAATTTTCTCCCTTGCTGACGGCGAATTCATTTTCCTGTCACAGTACGGGGGGGGTGAGATTGACTTTCCTGGGTGGGATGTCAGTAGCCACCTCTGTGGGGAGATGTAGGGGGATGTGGTTAGGTAATGGGGAGGAAATTCCTCTTCCTCCTATAAATTGCACCCTGTTGAAAATCACTGTCGCTCATACAGCCCTTTGATATTAACTTGCGATAGTTTTCGTTTTTTCTGTTTCTGAAGAGTAGTTGGAGTTATTTTACAAGCCACGCGGACAGTTTGAAGCGGTCTGACCTTGTCAGAGATCACAGCTAGCTCAGCGAGACCATAAATAACGCAAGGTTCATTGCCTTGTTCAGTTCTCACGTGATCACGACATTAAAAAATCTTCTTCGGTCATAAAGCAGTAGGAGAAGAAGGAATGCCAATGGCAGTATATATTATTATTGCTCGAACCTTCAACAACGTACGAACTTCTCTCTGGCCACCTGCTGAGAATCTCTCTCTCTCTCTCTCTCTCTCTCTCTCTCTCTCTCTCTCTCTCTCTCTCTCTCAATACTAGTCCTTGAATTTTAAAGCACCGCTATACAGACCAACGCTCTCTCGACGAGCTGAGACTACGCTAAGCCAACGTGTTATCTTCTGCGTTGCTGTTTAGTCCTATAGAACACCGTCGACTAGGCCTATATAGATATAGCGCAGATCGAATCTTTAATAAGCCAGACGACGTC
>CM030843.1:3183804-3208804 GCA_018105865.1 Metaphire vulgaris
AGGGAGACACGTCAGCATTTTTGGGGGTTTAAAAGTCTGGACGAGCAAAAAACTCACCATATATCAATTAATTAATTAATTAATTAATTAATTATCAAGGACTGTCAACGTCTTTCGCCCACATCCTCATCGATCTATCCTCACCTATACCCCCTAAATATTTATCAACGGTTTTGCGCAAATCTCACGACCGCGCTCAGCCCGAATGGGGGTGGGGGTGGGTGGGCAGCGGACCCCCCACCCGTTGCTACGCCAACAGTAAAGATCAAGAATTGAAATCTATTTCGAGTAACTGATACCGTAGCATATCAAGAGGCGTGCTCCAAATCGATAAATGTAACAACACTCATGCTGCTACCCTGGCGATCGAATCAGAAACTCTCGGTCTAAAGTCAACGATTTGCGTCATTTGAGAATTAGAAACTTTACTACAAGACTCAAGAGCTAGCGCACCAAGTGCTTGGTTATAATTTCGTGCAGTCGTTGTGCCGAATGATTTTCGTCCTCGGGCAGCATTTTGTTTTTCTCACGGCAACAGGTTTTGATTTTTTTAAAATTCACACAAATTCTTACCATCTGGGCCTAATTCATTCTAGTTCGCTACTACACCAGTCTGGCGCTAAAGAAAATTGCCGTGAATCCCTAATGAAACAGGGGCGTAGCGACGGGGGGTATATCGGTATATATACCCCCAAAAATCAGTCTACCTTAAAGTTTTTTGTGTGATTTACATGTGGTTATATGTGGTTTATATGGTTTATGTGGTTTATAGTTAAGATTTACACGCACCCAAAATATTTATACCCTCCCAAATCAAATTCCTGGCTACGCCCCTGTTGTGAAAAATTGATATTCCACGACTTTAAGAAGGAAGCTGTGGACAGTGGGGTGTACAGCGCATAGTAACGAAGAAATTGAAAATATGTGACGAAAAATTTGGGCTTTTTGTGAATCACATAAGGCGCAGTTAGCAACTTAGGCTAATGGTTCTATTGACACGTGCACGGGTCAAAATCGAAATACCGCCGTCAAAGTAGGCTAAGTCAGTAAAGAATAAAGCATGCAAGCAAGTGAGTAAATAGACAAGCAATTAAGTAAGTCAGTAAGTCAGTCAGTCAGTAGAAAAAATTTATATAGCGCTCTGTATGTCTTTATTCACTTGGACGAGTTGGTGCTAACTGGTTTTCATTGCAATCTGACAGTCATAAACGAGTGATCTTTGTTGCCTCTGTCTGTCTGTCTGTCTGTCTGTCTTCTTTCGGTTTTTATGTCTGTTCATCTGTATGTCTTTATTCAGGGGGTTGGGTCGATGATGAAAATGTAAATAATAATAATACCTAATACTAAGGGGCTAATAATAATAATCTGGTAATGTCTGGAGGGGGTCCGGGCCGATGATGAAAATGTAATAATAATAATAATAATAATAATAATAATAATAATAATAACACAAAAAGGCAAAAAGGTTAGCACGTTGCGAAAACAAAAAAAAGGTCCTCACCACTTTTTCGGACTTGTCAGGGGCCCGGAATTTCTCTCGGCGGGCCTGCCTGGTACTCGGTGAAATGAAATTCGATGAGGGAAAGCGACATGTGGAAAAATATAAGGCGCCTAACCTTAAGCTCTAATACCATTTATCGACCTTTAGCAATAAAATCAAAGAAACTACTACGAAAACTGAGCATAAAACCTGATTTTAATTTAGTAAAATGTGCTATTTCAGAAATATCACGTATAATTCATCAATCGAATGCGGTAATATGCATGATTTTCAAGTTTCGCAAATAATTCACACTAAGCACCCATGAGTTCAAATGTCTTCATTATTCTGGTCTATTTACACTAACTGCCATTAGAAGTCTGTAGATGTATATTTAAATTAATATCTTAATTATGTACAAAATCTAATACTGCAATGGCCTTCAAAGCAAACGGTATGCGTAAAACATTCTAACGATTCTAAAAAAATATTACATTGGCATATCACTAAGCGACTCTAAAATACGTACGCCTATACAGTGGATCCCACTTAATCGCATACCGCTTAATTGCATAATCCGCATAATCGCATAACAACATAAAAACCCGAACCAGTGTTTTGTGTATCAGATGTCCCGTCCCGGCTATTTGCATAGCCCAGTTAATCGCATAAGCAAGGCTTGCACGGCACCTATGCAATCAATTAAGCGGGTTTCACTGTAATACATTCGGCGCTGTGGTAAGTCCCCTATTACATTACATTACTATCAATCGAGGGGGTTTTCCCCTTCCAACATCGGTCCGTTAACGGTCGGCTTTCCAAATGGCGTTCGATTAGAACGTCTGCGATCGCCGTCTGTCCGGAACACCGGAGCGCCTTCTCGAGGTTTCTGACCATCTCGCGTTCCTTGGTCTCGGTTCTCTTCAGCGCCTTCCAGTGACGCAGGAGCCTGTTGGTGACGGCGGCGGCCGAAGAGTCGTCCCGTTGCGGCCCGGCGGGGGCCGGGGCGGCGCCCGAGCCCAGCAGGGCGCCGACGACGACGGCGGTCGGGAGGCCGGCGAGGCACATGCACGTCGATAGGCCGCCGGGGCCGAGCGCCCGCGACAGACTCGACAGGCTGGCGTCGCTGAGAACGGAAGAACCGAGGGGCAGCACACCTGAACAGAAAGATCAGGTAGGCCTACGTAATGAAAAAAACATTTTAAGGGCAGACCAAGGAGGATGCCATTGGACTTGATGATGATGATGATGATGATGATGATGATGATGATGATGATGATGATGCAGGATAGTAATTAAGGGGGATACTGCCGCTTACCCACTTTCTCTTCCTCTTTGCTATTTAAAAATGGACAAGTCAGCAAGGAGGAGTGACCAGGAACAGAGGCGTCCCTAGACTTGTCGTCACCCGGTGCTTTGGCCATTCTGTCCCCTCCCTCCCCCAGACAATAAAACAGAAGCACATCATAATATATAGACTTCGTTTAGTCCTCCTGTACCAGCTCACAGCAACAAATGTAAACGATCTTTCTCTTTTCGTTTTGACTTCATCCCCTTTTGATGTTCTAATTGGTGTCATCGGCTACGACCCGCACTCCCTAGCGACGCCACTGGCGAGGAATTCCCATTTATCCCCCCCCAACAAATGTCACCACAGTGTCTCTAAAGTCCCTCATTCCTCATCGTGCCGGGGGATTGAATAGGCTTGCGATGAAAAGTGATGTTGAATTTTGTAGGATGAAATTGTTTCTCGTGAGTTTACTCAGTTGCAAAAATGTTCGGCGATGGAATTTTAAAAAAAAACCAAACGTCTTTGTAGAATAAAAAAACGTAGAATAAAAAAATTTCTTGAGATATTAAATTTTATTCTAACAGACATAAACGCTTAACAACGAAATTGACATTCGACGCGACTTATCTTTAAAAAATTCTTCAGAAATAGCAGAGGTTCCGCTCTGAGGGGGGGGTGGAGACACGGGCGTAAACTGCTAGGCTCGAACCCTTCACTTTTTTAGAGGCTATAGGCTAGAAAAAGGGAAAGATTTAGGGGTTCGGCCCCACTTTTTCATCCTATTGGTGGAAACATGGAGACATATAGCACAGCAGCAGATTGTCTAGTATGTAACATATGTGCATCGACTTTTAGCGCCATACAACACGCACACACACAGAGACCGAGACAGACAGACAGACGGACAGACAGACAGACAGACAGACATGTTACCTCCCTCCTCGTCTTCTGTCCGTTCCAGTTGCCATCGGACGCTTTTTGCTTTGATCGAAGCCTTCGTCATCAGCCGAGCGTTACAGAGGAAGAAGTACTGATTACATTACAGTATTTTCCCTCAAACGCCCGAACACTGCTCTTTCCGAACACCGATACAGCATATAACAGAAACTATCAACCAGCGAAAAAATAGTACCCGTGCGATCCTGCTCTGTGATATGAGCTCCTCGCGGGGTCTGTAAGATGCCCCCCCGGGGGGGGTGGCGAGGGAGGGGCCGAGGGAGTGAGCTCCTAAGTGCTCTCTTATCTTCAGCCTATCGTAACATATCGCATGTAATAGGTTACCGTAGGCGCAATAGCAAAACACACGCTGACTTATAAATATTCATAAATTTTAACGGCGACTGACTGACTGACTGACTGACTTTTTTTATTTTCTTGATAGTTCTGTACATTCGCCTACATAGGAGTTGAAATAAATAAAGTTCAATCAATCAATCAATCAATCAATCAATCTATCTATCTATCTATCTATCTATCAATAAGCGTTTCAATAACAGCCGTGAATGGCTTATGAGTGTTTATATATAAGCATGTTTTTTTCAGTACGTGGGGTCGCGTGTTGCCACTTCTCCTGGTCGATGAACGACGATGTTTTTATCCACACTTCCGCGCTTTGTGGGGTCTCTCTGCCCAGACATGCACTCAACAGCGCCATCCTAAGATAGGCCTATGGCTTTGAGGAGGAAGAGGGAAATGTCTCGAAAACACCGAAATCTTAGATTGCATTGGGGGTGTAGTGGGAATGAAGCCAATTCCAGATTTTTAGGTCTAGGGGCCTATAGACCAGGGACAGTTCTAGGATTGTGAATTTGGGGCTGTTGACCTCAAATTGAGGGGGTGTCGGAGCTAATTAGTATGCATTTTGTATACATACAATTGTCACATAACCAAATTTGGGGTTGCGACCTCAAATTGGGGGATTGGGGGGCTGGGGAGGGTTAGGGGTGTAAAAATATCCCTGCGGTCCCTCCGACTACGGTGTCGCTGATTTTTAAGGGTCTCAAGGGCTTCGCGCCTCAATAGGAAAGGGAAAACGAATTTTAGTTGATCATTACCAATGCGATTGGTAATATTCGCTCCGCGCCTTTTGTCTTTGTTGTTCCTATTGTGTTCAGTTATTCGTTAAGACAACTGCCAAGTGTTTAATCTAGACTCTGGACTCGGGGGTGGGGAACTGAGTCACTGACAAAGCCGGGAGGAATTCAGCTAGGGGCTGCTGTTAGTTGATGTAGTATGCCAAAATGTCCGGGGAAATTTGAAATTTCCGGTGGGGGGGAAGGCGGAAGGGCAATTCCCCCTCCCCGGAAACGGCCCAGATTAAACCCTGTTGCTGCCATTCTGTTCGAAGTGCGCCAGTTGAAGCAGGAATAATTCTTCTGTGAAAGTTGTTCTTTCGCCAGATGGCCAGTAGCACTACTAACGTAGACGTGTAGGTCTGATGCCTATAGGTCTGATGACCTACTCCAGAGTTTCACAAACTCTTTTCACCGCGGAACCCTTTTTATTCGGAAACTCTTCCGGCCAGTGGCGTAGCCAGGTTTTCCGAAAGGAGGGGTTTTGGTTTTGACTTTTGACCGTAACCAATTTTCGCAAAAATCTTCACAAGCACAAAAAGGTCATCCTATGTATATATCCCATGTCATTCCTTCTAAAATTGTTCCTTTTAGATGATGACAAGTAAAAAAGATCGTCACGCCTATGGCGCTTAAAAGGTTTGGTCAGCAGCCCCCAAGGGGGCGTTGACCCTCAAAATTGCGTCCCGAAAATTAAGTGGAAGGCGACCTATTATTATTATTATTATTATTATTATTATTATTATTATTATTATTATTATTATTATTATTATTATTATTATTATTATTATTATTATTATTATTATTATTATTATTATTATTATTCATTATTATTATCATATTATTATTATTATTATTATTATTATTATTATTATTATTATTATTATTATTATTATTGTTGTTTTATTATTATTATTATTATTATGCTTATTATGCTGCTGCTGCTGCTGCTGCTGCTGCTGCTGAGAGGCTGAGAAAACCGATATGAAACGAGAGAACTGATGCAGAATAACAATGCTCTTAAGAGAATCATTTATTGATCTCCCATTATCAACGTTATGCGGCGTCAAATATAAAGAAGGATTACGTATTGATGATGATGACGACGACGACGACGACGACGACGGCGGCGGCGGCGGCGTCGTCGTTGTCGCCTGCTGTGGTTTTTCTCGGCGGATGAATCCGAACATCCAGGGTTGTCATCCGGTCAGAGGGGCCGAATCATCGCGGAATAAATGGCCATTAGGCACGCGCCGGACGACGGCTAACGGGGACACAGCGCCAGAATGACAAAGCGGGATCAAAAGAGCTGGACAAGGGGTGGACATCGTCGTCGTATCGCCGCGCATGCGCCGTTGCCATGACGACGATCGACGATCGTCTGCTGCCGCTGACGTAACGGTCTATATTTAGACTCGTCTGTATAGGCGTTTCTAGAAACTTCCATGCAAGCAAGCGACACCACTGCTGAAGCGGGGCTTGCAAAATAAGTAAGTAAGATGACCGAACCAGCTGGTCGAAGATCTGTCCTGATGGATGGGACGAAGGACGAATATTCTAATTTACCTCCACCCCACCCACCCCGCCGAAGAAATGCTAAAATGCAACAGACACCCATGCGACCCGAACACTCAATCGGGTTCATGGGCAAAAACTTGGATGAAAAAGTGCTACGCACCCCAACCTCCTCTATATACATTGTCCCCTTCTCTAGAATAACCTCTCAAAAAGTTGGGGGAGAGGGCTCAAGCCTAGCGGCCCAACAGAAGAAGTTTGCGTCTATGATCGGGTTGTTTCAAACGGAAAAATTGGATGAGTAACCAGAGGCAGAAAACGTTTGGCGGTTTGTCGTCAGTTGTGTGTGTGTGTCTGTCTGTGTGTGTGTGTCTGTGACTCTGTGTGTGCGTGTGTGTGTGCAGTATCCGTGGGAATCAATCGTTGAAACGAATCCGGAGTGAAGTCGTTTGCGGGCGAATGGTTGGCGCTCGCCGTAGAACCACGCGAAGCAATAAGATGATGAGAGAAAAAAGCGTTGCTCTTCTCGTGGTCCTCGTTCTCATCTGTCTCTTTGTCTCTGTATGTCTGTCTTTCTCACTTTCTCTCTGTCTCTGCCTCTGCCTCTGTCTCTGCCTCAGTCGATTCGATAACAGTCAATGTTTTATCTGCGATTAGCATTTCCGCAGTTTAGTGAGCGGAAGGCAACCCTCCCCCCCATTCTAAAATATCGAGAATAGAAGAAGGTCCCGAAGCATCCTCTGCTCTCCGATCGCCACTTCCTCTCTCCTCCTCCTCCTCCTCCTCCTCTTACTCTTCCTATACCATTTCTCTTCCCTCCTCCTTCTCTTCTTCCTCCTCCTCTTCTTCCTCATCCTCCCCCCCAGTGCTGCTCTTCATCGACAATCATAAAACAACGAATCGACCATAGTGATGAACTCTCAGTCGATTACAACAAAGCACGAAACACTAAGCTACGTTCATATAGGATATATATACACAGGGAGAGTCCGACAGACAGACAGACAGACAGACAGACAGACAGACAGACAGACAGACAGACAGACAGACAGACAGACAGACAGACAGACAGACAGACAGACAGACAGACAGACAGACAGACAGACAGACAGACAGACAGACAGACAGAGAGGGGCATCATTCAAGCCCTATGTGTCCAGTGGACGGTTGTTGTCGTGCGATGTCTTCCTCCTTTAAGATCCGCAAAGAGAACAACGAACGGCCCTATGTCCGGCCATTTCAATCGGGAATCCCAGAATTCAATCAGCAATCCAAGAATTTAATATTTTTTAACAGATTAATCAATTAATCAATCAATCAGGACATTCTCTGATTCGCTCATTCATTTGATCATTTGTCGCTCTATCCTTTCTGTATGTCTATGTCTGTCTCTGTCTCTGTCTCTCTATCTGTCTGTCTGTCTGTCTGTCTGTCTGTCTGTCTGTCTCTGTCTGTCTGTCTCTCTGTCTCTCTCTCTCTCTCTCTCTCTCTCTCTATATATATATATATATATATATATATATATATATATATATATATATTACAGTTTAAAATGCGCCGTAGTTTCGTAGTCCAGCCACTCGAACGCCTGCTTCGTCGTCTGCTCGTCTTCCTCTGTCCCTGCATTAGAGCGTCGTCTGCTCTGCCTTTCTATTAATCTCGTCCGTCGTCTGCCGTCGAATCAAAGCGAACGCACCATGCATTCGGCTCCACGCTCCATCGTCGCAAGTGCTCCGTCTCATCAGCCGTTCCCGTAGCCTCCCTCTGCGCTCGTCCGTCGCCGCCGCGGTGGCTGTTGTATCCAGCGTATGCACCCCCGCCCCGCCCCCCCCGCCCCCGCCCGCGGATAGACGATTCAATAATTGTCAGCGGAAGATGCGTTCCTCGTATTCCAATCTCTCAGTGACATCGGAGTACATAAGTACGGAGATACTCAAAGCGCTGCTTTATATAGCGCCGTCGTCGGAGACTCCCGGATGATGATGACGATGATGATGCCGGGGGCGCTGCTCGTGCCACCGGTCTGGTGCCGTGGACTTCGCCGGCTGCTGCTGCTGCTTCAAAGAAGAAGAAGATGCTCTCTGGTTTCTGTGATTGTTGTTGTCGTCGTCGTCGTCAACCTCTTCGTTCGCACCTGTGAGTAGGAACTGAGTTTTTTTGTAGAAAGGCGGTGGTGGACTTTGTTTACCGGTTTTTTGTTTTGTTTTAAGAGTATGTCTGAGTTAGACATACAGTATGTCTGCGTCTCTGGATTATTAAAATTGAAATATTACGTCGGAATTATTCTTGCTAAACAGAGCAAAGCGTGTCAGAGGACACGCTTTGCTCTGTTTAGCAAGAATAATTCCGACGTAATTTCAAATTTAATATCTGGATATTAAAATTGAAATTACTCTTGGATGAAGATGTTTGGAGGTGCCCAAAACCTTCACTTTTTCATAGGGTTCAAAAGTGACCCGGGGTTGGGGTTGGTGCCAAGCGGCCTAATTAAAGTTTGCGTCTATGACTACCCTGGATTACGGATTACGGTCTATGGAATTTACCCAGTTTGAGCGCTCGTGAATAAGCTATAAGCTGGTCCACTGCGCCAAGCTTTTGTGCAGCGCTATATAGAAATTTTTGTTTTTTACTTACTTAATGTCAGAGCGAATCTGAGTTTTTTGGATTGATGTTGCGCCGTAAGCGATCGAAACCAACCTGCTTGTTATTTGATGCATACTGTAATAGGCAGATTTTAGCATATCACTGATATACCAGTCAAGTGGACTTCTAGAAATATCACCAGCTGTATTTTGATATTGAGGCATTTGATCTCATTGCGGTATTTTTCATTGATTACCTAAATAAATGGTCCTTTCCGACCACTTTCATGGACTATATAATATATATAATATATATAATATATCCTTTTTAGATATTAAAGTTCGTCTGTTTTAAAATGCCAAATGAGTTTGTTCATACTCTCTAACGTCTTAAAAATGCCTTGAAATCTTATTTTGCACAGGCTAATAATAATAATTATTATTGGTAATTGAAACATTTTCATAATTTCTCGGAGGTACCCCCCCTCCTAGGAGAACCACACGAAGCCCCTCCTCCCACTGTTGCCTGCCAAGACCAATGTTTAGTCTAACATGGGGCTGGGTGGTCAAAAGAAGAAAGGCTCTTTGGGGAAATGACCTTGATATTCCAAAAATGTTATGTTTAACCCTTTATGTTGAATATCCGTCCATTTTACATTGAGTTACAGTTAAATACACTATGTAAAGTTACGTCCTGTTTATTTCATAGCGACTGCGAGAGAACCAACCCCCCCCCCCTCACCACCACCCCACATAATCAGCGTTTTCTTTGTTTTACTGTCTACTGTTTATCTTTTATTTTCACAGTTAACTCTCTGATGCCATCGATGTTCTATTTGCGAGGGAGAGAGGGAGAGATGGGGCTCGCTCGTCGGCCCCTCAAACAAACGGTCGAAAATTCTGCCAGTTTTAACCCCTTAACTGGAGATCTCGGATATATCTGTCCATTTTACATTGAGTTACAGTTAAAAACACGGTTAAGGGGTTAATGATAAATTCTAAAACTGCTGAGAGAAAAGAATTGGTTGCTAATCTCGGCATAGAGACAAACATCGAAAGCGCCGAGACGATGTATCTATGGTCCTTTCGAATTGACCTTAAAAATGGAAATTCTTTTCCTTTCATCAGATATCAGAACCCGAAGTCGGCCCTCCCTACATGGCGCGCTCCGTCGTTAGCCTTTTGGGTCGGTTACGCTTGCACTAAAAGCTTCGAAAGAGGTCGACATCGCCATGCCGTGATGTCGAATGTTAAGTGCCAATATTTAGATTATGATGCTGAATGATGATGACGACGACGACGACGACGACGACGACGCATGGAGGAGAGGCCGGCTGTGTGCTTTATTGGAAAAGCAATTTATGCAGCGCCACGCAGAACAGACACACATATACATACGGATACAGACAGACTTATGGACATATATATAGACAGACGGACGAACCCTACAGAACTAGAAACCCATATATATATATATATATATATATATATATATATATATATATATATATATATAATATATATATATATATATAGAAGAAAAATGAAGAAGTGAAAAATCAGGGAAGTATATGAAAGATGAATGGATGAATGAATGGGTTGATGGACTGTTGGTGGTCCTGATGGACATACAGATAGGCAGAGAGGCAGACAGACAGACAGACAGATAGATAGATAGAAAGGCAGTCAAACAGACAGGCAGGCAGGCAGGCAGGCAGACGAACAGTATTTCTGAATCTGCAATCGTTGACGAACCATGCAGTTGTCCCCAGGGTTCGGACAGCTCGGTCGGGTTAAGAGCCGAGTGCAAAGGTCGTCCGTTCGACTGAGACCCCATGCAGTCTCAAGACTAATAATTATAATTCTCCTGTTATTAATTTATAGTCCACGGGGGGGGGCGCGGCCAACGGGGTCAATTAGCCAAGGATTTTCTTGGGCCTGTGGGCGATTAGCGCTTCTCGAATTTTCTGGTGGAAACCGATGTGAGGTTGCAGTTTGCCATAAGGAAATAATAGTTTTTTCTTCAGTTTCTGCATCTGTTATCCTGCTTTCGTCGCTATTATGCCCTCCCCCCATTCATTTCATTGGCCTCAGAAAGACATGCAAGCACGTGTACGTAACTGATGCACGTTAGACCAACAATAATACTGTACTTTATCTCCAATGACTCGCTCCTAAGAACGACAATATCGCGAAAATCCGCTGCTCCACATGTAGTTCCAACTGTACATACTCTAATGGCAGCCATGTCAAAAAGAGACCAGTAATTATTAATTATTATTATTATTATTATTATTATTATTATTATTATTATTATTATTATTATCTGTACTGCGTTGTAGTAAGTAAGTACGGCAATTGATCAGTAATCAGTTGATAGAGAAGTTTATGGTGTTTCTCTCAATGGGTGAATTATTGTCAGATAACGCATAGACCAGTGTTCGGATTTCCCCAAAAAACAGTGGGGGTCAGGTTACTCCCCAGCAAGAATTTTTACTACCAACAGAGGGAATTTCTCGTCCAATAAGAAAGGGTTATGCGCCTCTTCCCACCCCCACGACCCTCCAGTCACAGCTAATCCGGGATCTGATGTCGACTAAAACACGGATTTACCTAAGTTTCGTTTTTCTTATCGGGTTTTTGCGATCGGAAATGCTCCACGATGTGAGATGAGAGAGACAACGAGTAGAGCAACAAAATGGCAGTCAAGAGATCCCAATTTTCTCGCGTTATTATAGATACGGTGTGACTTTAACGGAAGCACAGATGTATTTGTGACCGACCGACCGACCGACTGACTAACTAACTAGCTGACTGACTAGTCGAATGACTGACTGACTGACTGACTGACTGAGTGAATGAATGAATGACTGAGTGAATGAATGACTGACTGAATGAATGAATGAATGAATGAATGAATGAATGAATGAATGAATGAATGAATGAATGAATGAATGAATGACTGACTGAATTAATGAATGAATGACTGAGTGAATGACTGACTGACTGAATGAATGAATGAATGACTGACTGACTGACTGACTGACTGACTGACTGACTGAATGACTGAATGAATGAATGAATGAATGAATGAATGAATGAATGAATGAATGATGATGGAGCCTGACGTCGCTGTGGTATACCAGCGAGCAATTTGCTTATTTGAGTCAATCGATTTCAATGGCGATATAATCTATCATTGGAGATAACATCACTGGGACGAAGCCTCTGTACAGATGCGCCTCTTCGAATCGCCTTCTGTTCATCTGCTGATTAACGGTCGTTTCAAACCGACCGAAATCAATACACAAGAACGCTTCTAATTCGACCACCAAATAATTCTGCATTCTTATACTGTGATCAAGACTCAACAGAGCCTGTCTACAGTATAGGAAGCACCTTACCAAACAGAAGAGATTTGCAATTTAGTCAATCAATTTGTTTCGCTAGTTCAAAAACAAATCGTATAGGCATAGCAATTCTTTAAGTATATGCGTATACTGTTTAAGTATATACAAGTATAGCTGAAGTCTATGACTTCATGACAATTTTTTTAGACAGCCTGCAATAAGTCCAAGAAAAAGCGGCGTACGACCCGATTTCTATCTTCTTCTTAATTATTTATTCATATAGCGTCTTTTTGGCGCCTGGATGCAATTAAAACTGTTCTAAAAGTCTGCACTAAACCTTATTTTCGGGATAATCTCGTGTCTCAGTGGTCATTAAAAAGTGCCTTCTGTAGGCCTAAGCGGTCATTAGAAAGCGTTCTCCGTAAAATACACCGTGGTCATTAAAAAGTGATCTCGATGGCGCTGGCGTTTCAATTTGGAGGAGCTAATGATCTAGTGTCTATATAGGGCTTCGTTGTTCCCAATGACGACAGAATCTGTAGCCAAATGCTTGGCAAAGATCGTCGTTAATAATTCAACTGTAATATTTTCAATCCCGTCACTGGAAATGTTTCGACCAGGAATTCTCAAATATAAAGCAAGGTTGAGCAAATATATCCCCACCACATCCCCACACCCTCCTAAAATGACGGTCAAGTTCTACTGTGGATGACAATTTGAACGCTAATATTTTCCACCTGAACAAGCAAATAGGTATAGCAAATAAGTAAGCAAGCAAGTATTATGCCACGTGTTTGTATAGCGCTGGATAGTGTGATGTCATGGTGGGTGCTTAATGGTCGTATATATGCGCTCAGTCGAATCTTAGAATATCAATGTCTGAAATATACAAATGTTGATATACACACCAGACATGGACTTAGGTCCGCCATTTTTTTAAATCAACCAAACCCATCATAATTCAGACCCAACCCGAGAAAGCAATCGGGTTAATTGACCCAACCCAACCCATCGTAACAAACACATTACAATTTCTTAAACCAATTAATTATTGACCGTATACAGAATAGATCAATAAAATAGGTTATGTGGCTAACCCAACCAAACTCATCATAAACATGGAAATTTTCGACCCAACCCAACCCATGGGTAGACCCAACCCATGTCTGATACAGACTGATGCAGATTTCATTAACCCCTTAACTGGGTGCCCCGAGTAACGCTCGTCCATTTTACACTGAGTTACAAATAGTTGCCCAGTTAAGGGGTTAAACCCAGATTCGTCGTCGGATCGACATGATGCCTTTATGAGGAAAAATGTCTTAAGTTTTTAAGCTTGCTGTAAGTCCGCGAGAAGAAGATTTGGGATATTGATGCAAAAGAATTAGCATAAATATTTATTTTTTATTATGATTTGGGCGGCGGAAAGTGTTCGGCGTGGAGTTTCGGAGTCCTGCATTGTGCCGAATTCAAGCGCGACGGTTTGCAGATCTTGAGCGATGACTGATTTAACGGAGTGCAAGCGAACGAGACGAAACTACTAGGGGAGGTAGGGGACGATGGGGAGTCGGGGATGGGGTGGGGAGGGCGAGTGGTCGTGACATGATTTGTATGCACGGTAGACATGTTTCTACGAAGGAAGTGGATTGTAAGCCATTGATATGAGTTTGTACCGAATGTGCTAATAAGAAGGGAAAATGGAATATAATATTAAATAATAGTAATAATAAAAATAATACTTAATCAGATTAAAATCTGTCAACGCAAGTAGTATATATATCTTCAATCTCGATATTCTGATGAAATTCAACTGAGTCTAACAGAGGGGTCATCCACATTTACACCTTAGTAGTATAATAGTATTCTGCTTTTTTTACACAGACTAGAGATTTCCGTGGATGAGATAGAGGACCCGAAATTGATGTCATATTCAGTGGGCGAATCAGCGAAGTTTGAATAGATTACCGTGTTTGCACAACCGCGTTCTCGATCATTGGACAAGGCGACACCTCTCCGCCACCTCCCCCTACGCACGATCTATTGATTTGTGCTCATCATATAAGACTTAGTAGATTGTATTCACTCTAAAAAATATACGCAGTTTTACAATAAATCGTTGATCACTTTTTGTTTGCCAAGAAATAGACTGTGGAGTGTGTGGACAGTAGGGTTCCATAAAGAACGCCATCTTTTGGCGCGCATTTGAACCAATTACAACGTCCTCGGACAGCAGACGATCAACGAGAAACCGCCTCTCCTTGTTTGTATTCTTCCGCCGCCCGTCAAATAGTTCCGACTCCATCTGTTTCGTCGATCCGTTGTTTCCACAAAGAGTCCGCCATTCCAAGATGGCGACGCTCATTCTTCTTCGCCCCTCCCCTTCGCTTAGCCCCGCGTAGGAATGACGCTTCCCCCCCGCCATCCTCCCCTCCTCCTCCTCCGACTCCCGACTGACCAATCAACACACGATATAGACCGTCGTCCTGGCGTAGAACGGAAGAAAAGGTTGCTGTATACGGGGGACAAGATCGATCGAAGATTAGAAGATCGCGGAGATCAGAGAAGACGTTCAGAGTGATTTTAAAGAAACCGAAAGTAGTTCTCAATAGACGACCGTAATGAATGAGAGTCGATGGAATCGGGGTGGGTGAGGATGAGTTGGGGGCGGAGGAGGTGGTCCAGGGTCCAAAAGTCTTTCAAACTCTGCGTGCTGGAATTTCGCGTCGCGTAGAAGTCAAAGGACGTCTCATTTGTTTGCCTTTACCACCCTCTATAGCCTACTTGAAGGAATGCTGTGTGTGTGTGTGCACGTGTGGTTCTATGTTTCATCCAGGGCTATCGTTTTGTGTTTCGCATCCTGCAGATGACGTTAAGAAGGACTTAGGGGGTTTCGATTGTCGGTGGAAAGTTGGAAACCTCGTCACGAGAAGAAAGCGAGAACCAATAATGGTTTTCCATATTCGGAACAGAGTTCCCGTAAAATTCCTTTCCGAACGTCGGAAAACTTAGAGCAGAAACTCAGCAATTTTCAGGCAATTGTGATATGCAGTGTTTTATCCAAACTCCAGGCCTTTGGAGGGAGGAATTGAGGCATGGGGGGGTCGACTTGGTTGGAGGGAAAAGACACAGTTCAATGCAAAATTTGTATAAGTGCTGGAATTTGGGCGTGGGAATTTTGAGGTTTGGGGAGGGGAATCTTCCCTCCTAACAGGCCTGTATAAAACACTGGTAATATGTGTACCGTATATGCAGGAAGGGTCAATAGAATCGTTACCATCTTCTTCGTTTTAAATATTTTCGCAACCTCCGGGTCAAATTGCATGAGATTTAACGAGCATCTGCGGTGTTATAACCCGCGACGCAGATGTTTAAGTTTTTCTTTCAAATTCCAAAGTACAGTGGCGCCACCTAGTAAAAATCATGCTACCTGTCGGACGCTATAGGGTATTTACCGTATATGTATCACAATAATTGCTTCTAAGGCACTTTGGGTTTTGCAGTTAGACAGTCAGTCCAGTATCATCGTCATCTTACACGTATTCAGTACATCTAGTCAGGTCTTTCTGTACAGTCCTTCATTCCCCCCTGCGTTTATAAACCCCTTCCCGCGAAAGGGGTAATAAAAAAAGCCCGAGACATCAAAGGGAAATGATCTCGGAGGCGCTGTTTCTGTCGCTTGTGACGTCGCAGGAAAAGCAATTAGACCAATTGGAAGCGATTTCCAGATAATAATAATAATAATAATAATAACTGTGGCGCGTCGCTTCCTTTTGCCGGCGGATTTCTTATGTTTTTAGAAACGAAACTTAACTTCCGTCAATCTTATCTGCCACTTAGTTAAATCGTTTCCCACTCGGATCAGACTAGAGACGGCAGATGATGCGAGTATATAGACACACAGACAAACAGACAGACAGACATGCATACAGACAGACAGACAGACAAATAGAGGGGTGGATTGACAGATAGATGGATAGGCGGACAGAAAGAGAAAGTGAGTGAGAAAGAGAGAGAGAGACAGAGAGAGACAGAGAGAGAGAGAGAGAGAGAGAGAGGAGGGAGGGCGGTATGGAGAGAGGGGAGGGATGGAGGGAGAGACACAAGACAGAGACAGAGATAGAGACAAAGAGACAGAAAGACAGAGAGAGACTGAGAGACAGAAAGACAGAGAGACAGAGAGACAGAAAGACAGAGAGACTGAGAGACAGAGAGAGACAGAGATAAGTGGCAATTCTGCAAAAGTTCTGCGTGGCGTCAACGTCGACGTTGCGTCAGGCTGACGGACGTCAAAGTCATCGAAGTGCAGGAGCGCGTGTAATGCAATGCATTCGCACTTTCTCCTCCGCGACGTCTGTATATAATGTTTCTCTTTCTCTCAGAATAATCGTCTTTCGATTGAAATTCAGAGATCGTAATGCAGTGCATGATCGATTATATTATCGTCTTCTAGCCCGAGATAAGAATCGGTGCATCTGTTACGCCATTTATATATAATCGAGTAGGTCTATCATAAATGATTATGCAGAGGAAAAAAGAATAACAAAGACCTATTTTGGTTGTTTGTTTGCTCAAATGAAAATGAATTTAGAAAAGTAGATTAATCCGGAGACGGGAGAAAATTATCAACAGGTTTTCTTCAACGAAGAACCGACATCTTTTTGAAATTTTCAATATGCCACCCCCCCCCAAAAAAAAACTTATTGAATACTCATAGTAGTTGCGCAATTTAAATAATATTTTAGAAGTATATGTGTTAGATACGATGCTTGTTTCTCACCGTTTATTTTGACAGTATGCCTATAGAACCGTTAATCTTTAGTTAAGTAACTGAAGGTAGGACAGTAGGCCAACGAAATACAGAATCTCTGAAAAAACGTTCCATGAGACAGAATGGTCTACGGCATAGATTGTCTCAATGTCTCATAGACAATTGAATGGTTGGGTGGAACAAGGAGTTAAATGCAGTTACCGCCTTCATGGTGAGGTTGTCAATTGAAGGGCCCAGAGGAATAAAGAAGTAAATCCAGTTACCCCTTTAGCGGTGAACATATCAGTTGAAGGGTCCGGTGAAATAAGGAAGTAAATGCAGTTATCCCTATTATTGCTACTGATACTCAAACCATATTGGGGGGTCGGATACAGTTGCCTCCTTATTCCACCAAGCCATTCAATTTTGATGCATGGAAGCAATTTCTAATATTCAAATTTCACCAATTTAATCGTTCATAATTATTATATTCGCTTTTTCACTACAAGAAAACGTATGATTCATTGGATGATACTAGTGGCGTTCCCGGGGGCAAAATTCACTCCGGGCCAACGATAAGGGGTTATCTTTGTTCCATCCTTAATCCTAACAATAACCATAGAAATGAACGTGCTGACGACCTTTTTTTTTTGCTCGTCAGGGTGAAAAAAGAGGTGATGACTTTTTTTGCCGTCAGCCAGAAACTTTGAAACTTTGGGGCCCTATGACAAAGATGCCCCATACATTAAAAAGTCAATGGTTGGCCACTGATGATACTATTCCCCAAAATTCACTCGCCAACGATAATTTTTATCTTTGTTCCATCCTTAATACATACAAGACCCTGCTATCTTCGCCCATTAGAGTACTTTAACAGCACCAGGGCAGAATGAATGCGTGGCAACATGTAGGCGTGCTGAAATATTAATGAATAAGATATCCACGAAGGTTTTTTAGATAAGCTCATAAAGAATGCGTAACTGTGGTTGAAACGCCAACATTAGTGAGTATTTATGCGCCGTATTGGAGTCTACATGGCAACGGAAGAGGGTCTAGGAGTCCTTAAAGACAGTGGCGGCTCTAGGATTTGGCAAGTGGTGGGGCCGTTGGGGTGGCAACTTCTAATCATGGGGGCCAACCATTTGTTGTTTAATGTATGTAGCATTAAGTATAGGGTCCCAACAGGGGGGCCACTGCGGGGGACAGGCACTTAATAGGGGCACGGGCCTCTCTGGCCCCTAGGTGGAGCCGCCACTGCTTAAAGGCAGACGAATTAACAACCCTAATCAGTCATCTGATAGGTCGTCGCAAAAAACGTGATATTTTAATTCCGATGGATATTGCTAAACGAGGGCGGATCGAGTCGTCGGAAACTAGGAATAAGATACGAATTTTAATATATTTCATTAAACACGAAACTCCTTTACAGCCTATGATAGTATACGAAAACCGGAAGGAAAGACACCCTCTCATACGGGCAAGAAGAAACAACTAGATGCCACCTAGCGGCCAAACGTCAAGCATAAGTAAGGCAATAAGTTATAGGCTCAACATGTAACAACGTGTGAATCAGTCTGCGCGTATGTCTATGTACGCGTGCGTGCGTGCGTGTTTTGTGTGTGTATCCTCTGTAGCTACTCGGGCACAGCAGGGGGCCCTCGGTGGCGGCGTGAGATGCCCCTCCCACTACTGGGACATTCCGTCGGGGGACTGCTCCTCTCCCCTATACGCCGTGCTGGAAAGAATCGATTCCAATCGAAGGGAGCTAACGCCAGACATCGTCGACAACATCTGCACGTGAGTAAAATTTTAACGTTCACTCGAAAGGACGACTACCCCCGCCACCCCTCATCTCCTCACCCCTCACCCCCGACGTTTCGCACCCAAGCGACGCCTCGTGCAACGCTGGTTAATCGACGTTTAGTCGGGATGTCGCATGGAACGCTTGTATTTCGCAGACGACCAACTTTCTGAAAACCTGCAGCAACTGTCTCTGGGGGTCACCCAAAAATTACGTCACTCAGATTTTCATCCCATCTCCTATCGTCATCACAAAGTGCACACTGACACTTAACTCCCAGTTCAATGAGTTGAGACCAAACGTTCTTATAGCGTTCACGCAGTACTCAATATCTTGACATATTTAGAACCAGACTGAAGACTTCCTATTCTGGTAGATCCTGACCTATAGGCATTATTCATGTACAATGTAATGTGTTCGAGTATCCATAGGACGATTTACCACAAAAATCTTAACTTTCATATATAGCATCCATAATAGTATCCATATGGTATCCATATAGTATCCATGCGTTCAGTCCCTCGGTTGCTCTCTCGCTATTTCTATTATAATATTTTATTAGTATAATCGGGCTTCGCTCGTCACTACATCAGGGATTTCGTCATGCGCAAGGATCGTCTTAGCAAATGCTTATATACTTGATCAGGATCTGACATTCCCCATGTATTGTCAGAGGGTGTCACGACCGTCGAGATCCTTGTCACTCTTCCGCGTCACGTAATTTATCGAATGACCTTTTAGCCGTCCGCAGGTGACCAATTTCGGGTCAAGACGTCCGTTCGATTTAAGTTTGGCTGTGAACCTCCAACCGTCACCCTTTCTCTTAAAAATTAATAAAAGCAGAATTAACATTCCTTCCTCTTTTCCTTGCTGCGTTTGTTCGTTCTTTCGTTGATTAATTTATTTATTAATTGATCGATTGATTGATTGGTTGATTGATTCATTCGTTGGTTGATTGATTGATTAGTTGGTTGATTCATTGATTCGTTGATTCATTGATTCTTTCATGAGGACGGTGCCATTTTCAATCATTCCTCATCTATAACTCGCCTGATCATATCGCTCGACGCTTGCCTTCCATGTGCAGAAATCACCGGCCGAATCCAGCATCTGCTTCCCGGATTCATTCCCGGATTCCCGGAAGCGATTTCCAGTTCTTGATCTTTTGTCTTTGAAGGAAAAGAGACTAGCTCCACCCCGTCCACCCCCCTCCACCCCCACCCCACCCCCACAAGTCCACACACGCAGACGTCACTGCGTCCAGCGAAGCGTCCACTTCAGTCGGCCAGATCTCCCTCGAAGGAAGCCTCTGGGGTGGGGTGGGGGTGGGGGTGGGGGAGGGCAGTGGGTACGAGTGGCGTGGGAGGGGGATCAGGTTGATCGTTTGACGTCGGTTGGCGGGGAGGGGTAGCGGGGCGGGGGCAGAACGTGTGCACAGCCGGTGCCCGTCCCGGGATGGATCGAAATCACGGCAAAGAAAGACTGGAGAGGGGAGAACGGAGGAGGGAGGGAGGGATGGGGACGCGCGATCTCCGTTTAACCGGAAAATAGGTTCCTCGGGATTTTGTAGAGAGAAATCAATAAGGACCGTTATACAAGCGATGAACCTCTCTCTCTCTCTCTCTCTCTCTCTCTCTCTCTCTCTCTCTCTCTCTCTCTCTCTCTCTCTCTCTCTCTCTCTCTCTCTCTCTCTCTCTCTCTCTCTCTCTCTCTCTCTCTCTCTCTCTCGGCCATAACGTACGTCTCATGTATAATCCACGGCGCCTTCATTGCCTGTTCCCGTTACCATCGGCCCCAAGATGACGAAAACGACGACGAGCCAGGATTACAGTATAGTTACATGTAGGCTAGATAGTACCATATATGTATCCACGTGGTACGTCCATATTCTGCTCCTGTAATCGTGAGGATGTTAATAATCTTGCTAATGAAAATCTACCGTTCGTCGTGACGAGATGATGATGGCGGCCTCGCCACCGTTAGAATGCTAATACGAGAAGATAATTATCTATACAGTGTATACGGTCGCAAGATGGCGGATGATAAGATGAATGGACGGCAGATGGCGTGCGTAAGGTCCATTCTGACCTGTTGAAGCTTGAATATCGCTTCAAATTGCGTGTTTTTGGAGAGAGAGAGAGAGAGAGAGAGAGAGAGAGAGAGAGAGAGAAAGAGAGACAGACAGACAGACAGACAGACAGACAGACAGAGAGCAAGATTCGCTCTTTATCGAAATAGTCTTCTCTTTTGGGCGTTGCGTCGTCTATCGACTTCGTTGCAAAAGAATCGGATTGTGACTGTTTCACTTTGTTTGCTTTCATTTCTCTTCTGCATTTCGTAATTATCAGTGAACTTCTTCTATAGCGCCATTTTAGTAATACACAATTGGCTTCAGTCGATGGTCGCGTTCAGGATTTGAATTTTAATCCCACATTGTCATATCTAATAAACGATTGGGGGATCTGACCATCAATATCGTTGGTACAATGCATGGTACTATTCGCAAGAGTACCAAAAAACGTATCCGATATTTTTATATAATAATTATCACATTACATCGAAAAAGTTTTTAGAATTTGAACAGTCCTGTCGTGTCCTCGAACTAAGATTGGTTGAATTGAAAAAACGTTAAGATTTTAAGCACATTAAGAAATTTGGGATTTCACTTTCAGATAGGAACGGGGAAGCTCCAGCGATATATCCCTCTCGCCTGTACAGCATTTATGACAAGCAATAGAGATATTTTGGCACCCCTGTCACTATTTCGTGCAAAATTGACCATCATACTCTACGGTTTAAATACGTGCTATGCGATGGCTGCCACCACAGTTTTGCTTCCGCCAATCTGCCCGTCCCTATTTTATCCGCGGATGGATACGCACTGCGCCGGCGGGTTTTATCGCCTACGCTGATTACAAGACCGTATCACTGCGCATGGTTGCCCTATCTAATCTCTCTCTCTCTCTCTCTCTCTCTCTCTCTCTCTCTCTCTCTCTCTCTCTCTCTCTCTCTATATATATATATATATATATATATATATATATATATATATATATATATATGCATGACCGGAATTGTTTACATTGGTATTGAGATTGCGTCGTCACGTGATGCGCGTCGCCTGCCGCTGCCGCTGCCGCAGTACGATCATCGGCGGGTGTGTTTTTGTTTCGCTGATTGCAGGAAATGGGACGAAACGCACGCCTGCTATCAGCAGCTACTCCGCCACTGCACCGCCGCCATGCCCGGCGCCTTCGAGGAACTGAGCACACACATCAACCGACTGGTCATCTTCTCCGGTCCTTGTCAGGCGCCGTTTCAACGTACGTACTGCGAATCTAAGTATAAGACCGAAGAAGGGGTCAGAGGTCAAAGGTCACTCCAGGGATATATTTACACCCCCTAACATCACCCCCCAACACCCATCAATTTGAGGTTGACACCTCCAAAATTTCCTAATCTAACAATGGTATGTACCCTAAATAGCCCCCGAACACCCACACATTTTACTGACCCCTCCCACCCAATTTACAATCCTAGAAATAACCCTGGGTCACTCGACGTCAACTTCAGAGGAATCCCAGAAATTCCCTTGCTCGCCAACGGATTCAGCGACTTTCACGGCTGTCGGGTTTCTCTGTGCAAACTGTGGCAGGATACTGTAGGGGCCCATGTGCGGCCAAAATTGGGTTCAACAGTGACCGGCAAACACACTCAATATTATGATAGCGAACACAGTTAAACCGACTCCGATGGACCGCTAACTACAACAACAACAACAACAACAACAACAACTACTACTACTACTACTACTACTACTACTACTACTACTACTACTGCTACTACTACTACTACTACTACTACTACTACTACTACTACTACTACTACTACTACTACTACTACTACTACTACTACTACTACTACCAGTGGCGCAGCCAGGATTTCCGCAAAGGGGGTTTTTCGTTTTTGGTTATGACCGTGACCAACTTTGGAAAAATCTTTACAAGCAAAAAATACTTTATCGCCGCTATTTTTTCCTGGAAAAATCTTAGTCACTTCTAGTTTTGTCACGACAAACAAAAAGTGTAATCGCCTCTTAAACCGTTACATTTTTAGCCAAGGGGGTTTGACCTCCAAAGTCGCGTCAAAAATTTAAAATGCATTGAAACTCATTAAAAATACGTTGTTTTCGGCAACCAAGGGGGGTTTAACCCCGAAACTCCCTTGGCTACGCCTGACTACTACTACTACTACTACTACTACTACTACTACTACTACTACTACTACTACTACTACTACTACTACTACTACTACAACAACAACAACAACAACTACTACTACTACTACTACTACTACTACTACTACTACTACTACTACTACTACTACTACTACTACTACTACTACTACTACTACTACTACTACTACTACTACTACTACTACAACAACTACTACTACTACTACTACTACTACTACTACTACTACTACTACTATATATACAATATAACGACAATTAGGCGCTCTTGTGGAGTCGTTTCTAATTCTCGAAGGTATAAGCTGATGGTGCGTCAAATCCAAACGTAAAAGACGAGGGAAATTCCGTAGAGATCAAATACGCTATAAGTGCAGAATTTAATTGAAGGTTGCTTGTGGAAAGTGCGCAATCGATTACATGGTCACGACCGATTATGTTGGCGCCAAGTTTAATCAGTGCAAAAACTTTAAAACGGCCATACTTAGCCTACATATATACTATAGTAGTTATGTGATTATATGTATATATTATATATATTATATATATACATATATATATATATATATATATATATAATATATATATATATATATGTGTATGTGTGTGTATATGTGTGTGTGTATTGAGAGTAGTTTGATGGGGGCAGGTAGTATGAGGTCGAGGAGAATGCATGAATGTTAAAAGCGCTTGACACAGGGCGGTGTTTTTGCTCGTCCAACGCTTTTATTACCCGAAAATGTCGAGAAGCCCCCCCCCCCTATTTCGTAATCCTGGGTACCGGGTTTCATTGGCAACCCTGTTTAGAAGGTAACTTTCGGTACCCTTTTAAAGCGCCTGCAGCTGTATCGTTTTCACGCAGTGCTCGATTCAAGACAAGATGGCTGCCTCTCTTGCACTATCTACGCGCATGCGCCTTGACCTTATGGCTCTTAAGGATCGATTTTAGACTCCGCTGTCGTTTTATTAAAACATCGATTATATTATCAAAGGCATAATAATAGGCCTATTAGGTGTCAACGTAAATTGCCAATTACGTTACAACATTACTAGAAATCCGCAGTTCATTATTCACAAGTTACAAGGTGCCAAAGTCTGTCGTTTTCTGTACGTGTTCCGGTGGGTGGTTCTCCTTCTGTCTCCGTTCCTTTGTCTGTCCTTATCCGTCTGCTCGTGAACTCTGACGTCCGTCTATGACTGATTTCCCCGTCGCATTCGATTGCCTTTCCCACAAGACACGCGATGCTCCGGCGGGAAAGACGCAGACGACTTCTCCTGTAGGCTATAATTACTGTCTCCACTTACAGTATTATAATTGACGCCGCATTCAATCGCAGATTTAATCATCGGGTCCAACGAAATGTCGTCTGCCTCGACTGAAGTGTCGTCTGCTCAGTCCGAAGGCGACTCCGCCTTGCATCAAAGGCTGGCGGATGCTTCGTGTCAGTGTTTATTCTAGGTCTTTTTTTTTTTGGGGGAATTCCTCCCAGTTTTAAAATCCCCAAAATTGCATATGTTGGCTTGGGGGATGGAAATCCCTCCCCCCAAAGCGTGGAGAGACAAATCTTGTCCCCCCAAACATTTCAAACTCCCCTTCCAATGTCAAGGGGACTAGAATAAACACTGCTTCGTGTTAATTAGCATCGCATCTTCTACTGTTTTAATCGGTCGTGAGCGGCGCTTAAATCGAACCATGCACCATTGGGCCTATAAATAATAATTGGCTATTGTGTCTCCGCTGTGGATTTTCTAAGAAAAACATTTGAAAACTTGGACGAAAAAGTGGGGGCCGGGGCCCAGCCCTATGCCTTCCTCTTCCCTATATGGTAGGTTTTAAAAAAGTGGGAGTGGGCGAGTGGCTCGAGCCTAGCGGCCCAATAGAAGTCTATGATGAAGTGGTCGTTGTTCATTGT
>CM030843.1:3213804-3236304 GCA_018105865.1 Metaphire vulgaris
TTTTAGACATTTGACAGAGAACAGATTTCTGAAAGACTTTGTATAGTGTCGTTTCAAATGGCTCACCATTTTTCGGGGCATTTCGAATGATCTAGAATAAAATTGAGGCATAATATATTGACAATTCTAGTACGGTTTGACTCAGCTAAGCTGGGGACACATGAAAATGTGGTTTTAATTTGTTTCAACACTCTTCTGAATTTTGCATATCTATAGCCTAGCACATAGTGAATTGGGTGATCACACAGATTAAGGAAGCAGCAATTTTATCATAATTATTTGACATAATCAACAATTCAATTAACAATTTGTTATGTTTTGATTCAACAATGTGCTGCATTCTTCTCTGTATTTGAGTATTATTGTTTCTTTTTTCATTTGTGTGATAAACATTGGTTGTTGTTGTTGTTGTTGTTTTGCAGGCTTTAGTTTGGGATGGAGCTCTGACTGGGCCAATCGATTTGATTGCAGATTACACCTTGCTCAAGGTTTTAGCTTATTCACTTATTGCATTTATTTGTTGAGCTGTTTCTGCAGTGGTTTTACATTGAGAGCTCACACTCTGAGAGTGTGCACAGGTAAATCAGGTGTGCAAAGTCAATCCAAACCCTCTAGCATCTAATATCAATCATTTTTCAGTTGATGTTTCTTACCTCAATTCCAGCAACTAGTATCCTAACTATAGGTACTGCTACAGAACCCACCCACCCTGAGAACCTTCTGATTTTGAACCATCTGTGTTTGAGACTTCTGATTCCAGTAACTTAAAATTGTTCCAATTCTTTCTTCTTTTATCTTTATAGCCCTGCATTGAATGTATCCAATTTCCATCTATTGATTTTTACTTATCAAACTTTCTGATAATGACTGATGTGCTTGCATGTTTGATTTAGGGGCACGAAGTTGACCGTATGTGGCCACTTCAGTACGGTCGCTTGCCCTCGAGCAACGTTCAGAATATTATATTCATCACAAGAGCTAAGTCATCGCTCATGGACATCATCAAGGATAATGTCACAAAGTAAGTAACATGCTAAGAGGTTGTTTCTTTTAATGCTGTTATTAGCATCTGGTTCAGTTTTGGCATTCAATTTCTTAAACACCAGGAAATTCAAAGCTCACTTCCACCAGTGTTTTTATCCATACTCCAGGCCTTTGGGGGGGGAGGAATTGACTTGGCTGGGGGAATAGACACAGTTTAATGCAAAAATTTGTGTAAGTGCTGGGATTTTGGGGATTTGGGGGATTTTGAGGTTTGGGGGAATCTCCCATTCTCCCGCCCCCAGCAGGCCTCGATAAAACACTGACTTCCACCATCTGTTCTATAAACCCTAGTGATGTCTCTGGTCACGTCTTGTCTAGACTATTGTAACATGCTCTTAGCTGGGCTACCATGGCAAATGATTTATGGACTTTGGGCTGTGCTCAGTGCCGCAGCACATCTAGTCTATCGGGCTAGAAGGTCAGACCACGTGACATCCCTTCTTTGCGAACTCCTCTGGCCTTGGGCTCCACTGTGGATTCAATACAAACTGGGTGTCCTTGTCTATCATAGAACTAATGAACGGAAGGTGTTACAGTTGCTCAATTTTGAATGTTTAAGGCTCGACAGTGATCGGAAAGAACTTCATGTTTTCTTTGTGCCGAGACGAAGTCTTCTGTGCGAGAAGAAGCTCAAGGTAGCTATTTTACCAGTGATCTCTGTCAGAGGGTGACTGTTACTGAGTGATAGTTGTTTCAGATTGCTGTGATTAATGTACAATGGAATCTCTTTATGTCATATTTCATTATTATGGAGTCTTAACTGTAGTGAATGACTTTCCAGATTGCCTGCCAGCATTATTACCCTGTTAAAACAGACTCAGTCACTCAGCCAATCAGTCACTGAACCGATCAGTCAATCACTCGATTGTTATAATATATGTCATTGTCAACCAACTTGACAGTGAATATGTTTAGCTGCATATTTAACAAACTGTCAAGAAAGAGAGAGAATTATAAAACATCAGCCAGTCAAATTTTATTTTTTTAATAAACCGTAAGCAATGCAATCATTATACATAAATTAGACGTTTTTTTGGATACACATGTCCCTGAAGTTATGAACCTGTTTAGAAAATTTCATCTTACTTACTTACTTACTTACTTATAGTATGTTGTAGAGGACTTATGATGTAGAGATCCATACAACAAGTCTCTTGTGTCATATTTCTATATTATGATGTTTTTAATGTTTATTTTGAGGTCAATTTGCTACTCTTTTGCTTTTCCCATATCCTGTGTTATATTTTAGATTCAGTGTTATGATGATTTAGGAATGAATTGATATAGTAAATATTCTTTTCGTAGTGCGATGCAGACTCAATCTTTTCATGCGACACATTTGTACCATTTATGTTATTTCGGTGTCGTTGAACTGCAGGACCTCGGAATCTACGGTCTGTTTGCATCGGTCGAAGAATATTCTCTCGATATCATTCCGATTGATTGTGACGTGCTGTCCATGGAGACGGAGTTGTCATTCAGGGTAGGAGGTTATATTGATGGGAAAGGCAAGCCGATTCCCACATAACCAAGGCATTTGCTCTCTTGTTAACCCCTTAACTGGGGATCCCGGATATATCCATCCATTTTACATTGAATTACAGTTAAATACACGGTTAAGGGGTTAAGATATGAAAAGCTGGTTGTCTTTATGGATGAAATTGACCGTTGAATGTACAGAGGCTTGCTTCTTTGCCGATATTAGTTTATTTTGATGTGTTGATGTTTGCTGGTGGCAGTTGTATTATTATTATTATTATTATTGTTATTATTATTATTATTATTATTATTATTATTATTATTATTATCATTATCATCATTAATTTATTATCATCATCAGTAATTTATAGCCATAAGCCAAAACCAAAACCAAAAGCACTGTACAGTCAACAGTATGTAATGTCATATGATCTTGTAAACAAGTATTATTGTTATTGTATTATTGTTATTGTATTATGAGCAGAAATTTGGAATTTTGCATGCATCAGTTTGTTCATCTCTTTTATTTGAGGCTGTTGACAGGAGAAGTAATACAGGCTACACGCATTGTGAGTGATTTCTCGATAATGAAAATCTTTGCTCATCTTTGTTGTTCTGCATATTTGCCTGTAGAATTGCTACTTGGAAAACGATCGGACATCGCTGTTTTTAGCCGCAAAGGCGTTGATGACTGTGCAGGCGCTGTACGGGGTCATTCCAAACATTTTCTCCAAAGGTGACTGTGCTGACGTAAGCATCTTTAATTTTTGCATTTTATACTTTATTCGTTGAAGCGCCCTCTATTGAATCAACGACGGCCATGAAAAGGAAATTGAATTCTGATGCGCGATCTTTTAACCCCTTAACTGGGCAACTATTTGTAACTCAATGCAAAATGGACGAGCGTTACTCGGGGCACCCAGTTAAGGGGTTAAAACCTGCTTTACATTTCAAACCAAATTTAGCAAATTTGCTGATTACGAATATGATGGTGATGGTTATGGTCGAGAGCTGAAACGTACACTACATCGATGGGCACAGGAACAGTTCGGTATGTTTTCTCTCTTTTTTTAAGGAAGTGGTTGATCTAATGATGAGGATGAGGAGAGAGCTCGGAGGCAGAGATATGCAGGTACCTCCCCAGATCGATAATCTTCTGATCCTCGATCGTGTCGTTGACCCTTTGACCCCGCTTCTGACGCAGCTCACCTACGAGGGACTCATCGATGAAATCTTTGGCATTAGCAACAGTAAGTTCTTTGGTTGTCGTTTTAAACTGACTGACTAACTAACTAAAGAGCTTCCATGGTGCTATTCTGCTAATGCAGTCACTTATATCAATGGCTGCAAAGTAGATTTGCACATTAGATGTTAAATTATATGAATATAGGTCATATGTGATTAGTTAGCAGATACAAGTTATGTTGCAAGATTTGTTAAGAAAAGTGGGCATTTGACGTTGTCTTATGGTGTTTCGACAATATAGAAATATATGTCTGGCAAGTGATTTTTGCAGATGCCGTTAGACATAGAAATACTCTATTAAATTGGTCAAAGTATTCATTCTACGTTATTTTGTGGTGCAGCATTTGCGAAGTTTCCTCCGGAGAAGTTCAACGCCAGTGCTCCTGGCGAAGCATCTTCGGATCCGAAGAAAATCAAGCTCAATTCCTCCGACGAGCTGTTTGCCGAGATCCGAGATAGGAACTTTAATGCCGTTGGAAATGTCTTGAGCAGAAAAGCAAAGCTTATATCTGCTCAGTATATGTATATATATATGTGTATATATATATGTGTGTGTGTGTGTGTATATATATATATTTATATATATATAATATATATATATATATATATATAAATGCTGCACCACAAAATAATGTGTGTGTGTATGTATATATATATATACATACATACATATATATATATATATATATATATATATATATATATATATATATGGGAATATCGAGAGGACTTACTCTATTTGTCTCTGGAAAATTTTTTCACAAGTCCCTCTGGAATGAAGTACTGAGGGCATAAAAAATGTGTGTGTGTTCAATTAAAAGATTTTCGTTGTTTATCTTAATACTTGAATTCTAATTCTAATATGAAACAGTTGAATTTTAGTTGAAAGGGTCTAGAGAGGGAAGAGAGGAGAGAGGTTTTTTTCAATGAGTTTATAAATGAAATTTCCTGGTGATAGTGTTGCCGCTGCAATGGGTTAATTATTGTTGACCGTAGGAGAGGCATGCGGCAAAGACCGTTGGCGAAATGAAGCAGTTCGTTTCCAAACTGCCGCACATCCAAGCGGAAAAGGCGTCGCTCGGCTCTCGTAGGTTCATTCCGTTCGTTACGGATAATCTGAAACTGCTTTTCCGATGCGAAAAAGTTCTTCGCGATTCGGGTTTTCTGTGCGGTTACGTTTTGTTTCTGATTTCTATTGCCGCTATTTTACTACCTTGTTATTTTGTTTACCTGCAATTATTGTTTACTTGCTTGTGGCTGAATCTTTTTTTTAAAGATACGGCGATCGCAGAACTGATCAAAGAAGAAACGGACACGGACGAGTTCCGGGCATCACTTGTTGCCACACAGGGTAAGGACAGTACAGTACATCCAAGGTGGTATTTGAGGGTCAGACCAGTGGGTAAGAGGAAGCTAGTTAGTTGGTTATTTAAATAAGTTAATAACAGCTTGAAATGCCTCCTCCCTTTGCTGCATATAGAGTGGATCAGTGGGTCAGAGGAATTTGATAAGCAGTTACCACAAATTTCATCCATTCCCTCTACAAATACCACGTTTAACTTGTGACTGCTTTACTTGCTAATTAAATGGTTTTTAATATCAGTTTTGAAAATTTGAGAATTGAGCAGTAAATTTATATTGTTTATGTTGAAATCTTTGAAATTCTGATCTGGGTGTATGTTTTGAAAATAATGCATTTGGATCGGATGTAGCAATGTATCCTGGATTGTTACTCGTCTAAATGATTTTTAACTTGTATAGAATTTCTCTCGGGGGCAGAAACCGACAAAGCCAGTCCATATATTGAAGACTGCATAGCTAAACAGGAACATCTACTCAAGGTATTATTATTATTATTATTATTATTATTATTATTATTATTATTATTATTATTATTATTATTATTATTATTATCATTATTATCATTATTGTCATTATTATCATTATTATCATCATTATCATCATTATTATCATTATTATCATTATTATCATTATTATCATTATTATTATTATTATTATTATTATTATTATTATTATTATTATTATTATTATTATTATTGAGACAATCTTTTATTGTGCTGTGAGCGTGGCAAAGGTGAAAGTCCAGGGTGCTTTAGCAAGGCAGATATGGGAAATAACTTTCACCATTTATGATTATTCACTCAGTGAATGACATAATGTGCATTAACAACCGTGTAATAATAACAATCATAGGTTATTCAGAACCATTTCTTTTAGTTCTTTTCTGAGTCATTAGAATTTTGATTGTCTTCCATTGAATTTCTAGCAATACTGATTAGTGATCTACACGTTGGAAACGGTTCTATTCAGTGTATGGCATGAAGAGTAATGATGAATGAAGTGCAGTGGGTAATTTTTGTTTGACGTTGTTGACCTTATTTCATTGTTTCTATTCGTTAGGTGCTGCGTCTCATCTGCATTCAGTGTTTCTGCAATTGTGGTTTCAAGCCGAAGCTTCTTGATTACTACAAGCGTGAAATCATTCAGGTTACAACGCTAATGTCCTCATTATCATCACAGAATGGACATATATTACACATCTAAGCTTTATCAGTGATTTTAAGCTAATGCTTACAGCATATTTTGGGTGAAGCCTATAATGTCTTAACAGAAAATTGTTAGTTATAGTATCAGAAGTCATTCTTAACTTAGAATAAAAACTAAAAGTATTTTGTTGCAAATTTGGCTCTAGAATGCTTTTAGATTAGCAAAATGAATACCAAAATATTCTCTAATGCAGTATTGTTGATGAGTTTACATGTTGTGGTGGAAGCAAAAGGGTTAACATTTTAAATTGTCAGTTAAGTGGCTGTATGTTTTCATGTACTGAAATTGCTGTAGATGAAATTATATTTACCGGTTTTATGCACACTTTAGACTTATGGGTATCAACATCTTGTGACGCTGCACAATCTGGAAAAAGTCGGGTTGTTGAAGGTTCAAGGCACAGTACGAAGCTATGCGACAGTCCGGAAATCGTTAAAACTACTCATGGAAGACGTCAATGAGCAGGTGAGTTTGCACTCACTTGTGGTAGTGAGCCCACTTGACAGATTTCAAAGTGGGTTCTTTGTTTCAGTACAACCACCATTTGTGGCTCAGAGGCATGCAAAACATAGGCTTTGCTGATTTACATCTGTGCTAAGTGACACTTTAAGACTGTCCAAACATTCGCAGTTGAAAATTTCTAAGGAAGAACCTGCACTTCTTTAGGCTTGATTAAAATGCAGATTATTTTAGAATAGACTTTTCATTTAAAACATTACAAGTGCAAATTCTGAATTCCTTGTTAATAAATACCATAGAACTTTGTTATAACGGGCTCGATCATAACGTATATTTGGTTTTAACGTACCACAATGTACGGTCCCACGTGATGTGCTACCGTATTGGATATTGCGTACCTCGGATATAGCGTACTCAATTTTACAAACCCACTAAGCACGTTATAGCAAAGCTCTGCTGTAAGTTTGTAGTGGCAGACATTAATTAATAAGTTTGTCGTTAATTTCTTTGTCTCTTAGAACCCAAACGATATCTCGTATGTGTACAGTGGATATGCGCCTCTTAGTGTCCGACTTGCCCAGTTGCTTCATCGACCCGGTTGGCGCGGCATCACCGAAGTGTTGAACGTCTTGCCCGGTAAAACGAGGGAGGAGTTTCAGCAGATACCCGAATGGCTGAGAAAAAGAAGTTTGTTATCATCTGTGATTTTTAAAAAAACTCTATAGTGTTGCACAGTATAATCAAGTGCAAATGCATGTAAAATATCTAGTCTCACTCAACAGAGTAACAGACATGTTGCTAAGTCAGGTTAACCTTTATTTAAGTCAGGTTAACCACTATTTATTAGTGAAGATAATTGTATAGTGTTGACTATATAAACATATATATTTTTTTTTTACAAGACCTAGATCTATTTTATATTTTCATTAATTATTATTATTACTAGATTATTAGTTTTTTTGTCATTTGTACAAAAAATTTGATGTTGGAATAATTATTCAACATATTGATTGTTCAAGTAGCAGTGTTTATTCAGGGTTTATACTTTAGGAGCAAGGGGCCAAATTGCTATGACATTGTTGAAATTTGATGAAATAAATTTGATTGATTGATTAAAAAGTTTTAAAGTTTATGTTTTTAGAAAGTTTGTACTGGAAAAGTTCAGAAGTCCTAAAAAAATATGCATGTCAAGTGCAAAAAATTACTGATCACCTTTTTTGCTTGTCAGACTTTAAAAAGGGTGATGACCTTTTTTACAAAAAAATCTGTGAGGCCCGGATAAAACTCACTGGCGGGCCGGGTGTGGTCTGCGGGCCGTAGGTTGCTGACCCCTGGTTTAAATGAATGCTGGAGGCTTTCCTAAGGCATTTTATGCATTTTCAGGAGCATCTGGGAGCTCGGTAAATTCCACTGGTTCGGAGCAGAAAGTGACCCTTGTGTTTTTCCTCGGAGGTGTAACGTTCGCCGAAATTTCTGCTCTGCGGTTTCTTTCCCAAATGGAAGACGGTTCGTTTTCAGAAATTCATTTTCTATATTTTATTGAACCCGATATAAGATATTTTTTGAATAATTAACTGAATTCTGTTTCATATTTTCTGGTTATGATGAATTTCTGAATAATATTTCTATAGCAAAAGGCAGTAGTAACCTTCAGCAGTTATTACTACCATTATTTATAGTATTGATGTTTAACAATATTTTCATATTAAATATATAATTTAATGTCAAATATTCCCATGCATTAATAATGATAATAATAATAATAATACTATCTGGGTGTTAAGTGGTTTTGGCATGATCTCTTCTGTTTTCAAAACCCATATTTAATTCTTTGATCTTACTGATCTTGCTTGGATCAGTCTAACAACCACTCAAATCTATGCTACATGATCGTACATCTCCGTTGCACGCTGCTTTCTGTTTCAGCTCCGGTCGACTATCTGATTGCAACGACCAAGTTGATAAACGGAAAGACTTGGTTGGACTCGCTGATGGACATCTTTCAGGCAAAACCGGTCAATCCATTCTGAGATGTTACCGCTTGTTTACCGGTCAAAAGTCCTGTGTCTTGGTCACTGTGTGATGGTCAGAGACCATTGCAGCATATTGTATCTTGTCAGATGTGTTCGATTATAATTTTCTTGTGATCAGGGCAGAGCTATGGACATGGTCAGCTGTGCATTCGGCTTCTGTTTAAATTTGATTATGTGTAGCAAGCACTATTGTTATACAAGATAACAATATTTCTCCCAGTTTATTGTAAATAAATGGAAATCCTGTCGCTTTATTATAAATAGTCCAGTAACACAGACTTTATGGGCCAAAAATCATACATGTTTTATTGAGAGTCTCTTGTTAAGCTGTTAACCTAGTCTGAAGAAACCTGTTTAATCTTGACCAGGCCAAATGAAAGTATCTTTGTTAATCAAGGATCGTCAGCTATCCGGGTATTTGTTATTTGTGTTTTACTATTTAGAGTATGGATGTTGTTGATGGATACTCGAGCTACATGGTCTCGGGGCACATTTAATATAAATAAACAATTGTTTAAAATTTTCTTTATTCCATGATTTTGTCATCATTTTATGCAAGGTTGTCATGTGACCAGACCAACAGAGAGTCCCGCCTAGGGGTTGGGGCAAATGCCCGGTGTCGTGTATTATGGTGGCATTTACGTCGCTTTAGTGTTGTATGTCCCACCACTGCAAATTGTATCGTGATGTGGCGTTAGGTTCCACATATGCTACTGATGATGATATATGTAAAATGTTACAGTTACTGTTTGTCCAAATGTTTGCGATGTTACACCATAACAGTGTTTAACATGTTGGATTGTTGGTGCTCAACATATTGAAGGCATGCTTCTTAGCCTTAATTAAAGTAGGCAACGGTCATAAAAAGCAAAGCGGGTACATGTACTGAACCGACAGAAGAACAGAAGAAATGTTATCAAAACTGTAATTTGTTGCCACTGTTTCTGAAACATTCAGTTACACGTATTTTGTAATCAGTTCATTGGTGTAGCTACTGGGGGGGCCGGGCCCCCCTTTTCTGGCTGGGACCAGTCATGGGGTTGCAACAAAACTGTTGAGAGGTTTTGGGGATAGGTAGCATGATTCATGAATGTGTGAAGAAATCCTCAACCCTTTTTTGCTGCTCAAAGCCAAAAATGGTGGTGTGCTGTGTCCCCCCATTCCCATTCCTGAACGCTAGCTGTTACTGAATCAGTTAGCTATCAGTATTATAAAAATATTAAGCAACTATATACCAATCATATGTACCAATCATATTTATCTAGATAATGTCCTGGTAGACAAACATATAGATATAATGTCTATGTTTTCACATCCGAATGACTGAAAATTGTATTAAATGCAGATAATTTTTTGGAAAGCTTTTTGAGGTTTAGAACTTTCCACCCTCATTCTGAGCACATCGGAGCAGCTAGAAGCAGTTTCTTCCATGATAAAGGAAAATGATTTTTGGCTTGAAAAATTCAATTTAATATATGGAGTGACAGAGAAATTCTTCTATTCGTGGCAATCGGTTGAATGAATTTTCTGTCGCACTAGAAAGAGAAAATGTGCATTCAGTTATTTAAATTGTCATCTCATAAATATATTCGCTGGTTTTTCATAACATTCAGAAGAAATTATTCCAAAAAATAAACTTGAGAATGTATTACTCGTATTGTGAAATTTTCTTAAACTAATTACAACACCTTTAAATGATGCTTAGTATTGTTTTTTTAGTTAGCAACATTGATTCACATATACTTTTCTTACTATTTCATATTCGGTTAACTGCTAACCTGTATATTTGTGGTTTAATTATCACTATGAACATTTTCAAATAACTAAAAAAAATTAAAAATAAATCTTATCTTCCATAAGAATTCTTACCAGTTGATGATGTTGATATGCAGTCTTCAAAGGCTGAAACAAATGTGTAATTTGAAAGATATTCTGTATTAACAAGTCTTGGTATGTTAAATGCTTGTATAAACTACAGAGAATTGAAAATCTGCTATAATGGAAATTTTGGAAAAGAATGAAGGAAATTTTTGGGACATACTGTACAAGTGATGATCAAAAAATATTGTTTCAATTTAATTAATGGTGTGATAATTAATAATAAAAGATGCAAAAAAGCTTTACTTACTTTTGTAGAGAAATATCTGAGCAAAGAACAGATCAAAGTTGCCGTCTGCTGGACGATGGCTTGTTTCAGTATAAACATCAGCACTGTGATAAGCTGTGACGTCACTCGAGAATGAGTCTTCTTCTTCGTTGTTAACACAATGACTGTCATTATTATTAGCTTGTGGGTCAATTTGATCGGGAAGATGACTTTGCAGCTTAGAAAATGCAAGCCTGTCTTGTGGAGAAATGCAACAGTGAAAATCGTTATCCTTGACTGTTGAGCATGTCTGATCGCTCAAAGACTGATTTTCTTTTTTTATCTCCCCAGTTTCTGTTCTTTCGTTTTCATTTTGAGGATTTTCTTGACGTTCTCCAGACTTTATTGTGATGCGCCTTTGCTGCCCATTTTCATCGTCTTTGCTATTGAGAATGCTGGACTTTATACCGATGTCTTCTTTAACCGGGCCATCAATCACCACCTCCCCACTTGTTGCTAGACTTGTTGTGCCAAAATTTTCCACTAGCATTGGTGCCACCTTTAAGACGGGAGCCGACCCACAAGAGCCCGTCGCTAGGCTGCAGCTCAGGGTTTGACCGAGACTATGACCCAGACTGGTTCCTATGCAAGCACATGGGCTGGCACTGTGAACTGACTCCTGCTGCTTTACTGTTCCCAGTGACTTTTGGCCCATTACAACAGTCCCTTGATTTAACGTGGAGATTAGTCTATTATGGCTGGAGAGATTGTTGCTATTTGGAGCGACAACTGAGATGGGTCTTCCCGAGCAGCAGTTACTGTGGACGTTACACTTGACATTTGGAATTAAGGAATCGATACTGCCTTCATTAGGAGATGATGTTGAAATTCGTTTGGTCGACATGTTCAGGTGGGATGTTTCTGAGCCGCCGTGGGATGCTGTGGGCGGGGTTGACCTAGCTTGCTTTGTGTGGCAGCATCTGTGGGCATTGTGTTTTTCATGGTTGTTGTTTTCATCTATGTCACTAACTGACACACTGTCACTTATACCATCTCTGCCTAGACTGCCGGTGTTGGGTAGGCTATGCTGAATGATCCTACAGGAACAAGATTCAGGCAACGTGGTGTCTACATCACTTGGTTTATTCGACCCACAGTCCGAATCTTGAACATCGAAACCGAAAGTAATGTCAATTTTTGTGTGTCCTTTATCTTTCCTATCGACAAATACTACCGGATCAGACTGACTTGTTATCCCGGCCGCGGGACAATTTCCTCCACGTACAAATGAGGTCGTGGAGTTGATAATGGAGCACTGATTGTCATTTTTCACGACGATGCCTTGCAAGTCGTTCGTTTTCAAGACATCACAACGTTCGTGCTTACTTAGCGTTTCGTGATTCGTAGAAGCACTTGAGGGGCACGATTCTATTACAGAGTGCAGGCAGTTGCAGCTGGCTTGACTAGGATGTGATTCTTCTGGATTTGGTGTGATGGTTTTGATATTGTTGAATGGTGGAGTTTCGTGGTTATTAGCAGCAAACTGACTTGGTCTGACTTCTCTATTGATTGGGTTCACGTAATCTCTTGGCTCTTTGTGACTAATGCTCGTGGCTGAATTGCTTGCCTTGCTATCATCTTCCATTTGTTGTTGAATTTTGCCTTTCTTCCGCCTTCTAACGGGTGTGAAGTCTTTCCAGTAAGAGCTGTCGGCTGGAAAAACTTCGCCTCCCGTCCTAGAATCCGCGATAGACGCGGTCGTTTCCATCTCCACGTGTTGGCTTACAGATTTCTCGCTGGAAATCGATTCTTTCGCAGCCTCCACTTTTTCAGAACTCTGCTCTTTCGTCTCGTCAAATTCCATCGAAGGACATGTGTCTCCAGTTGTTTTGCCATCACTGTGCAGAAGTTCGGCTCTACCATAAGTTTTTACCAGTTTCTTTTTTACAGAAACCTTTTTGGATTTTCCGCTATTGATGAAGTTCACGAGGTCATCGACCGGCATTTCCCCTTTGTATTCCGGAATGTCCTCAGCCTTTACTATGGTTGTCGTGCTCCGGTTTTTTCGATGTCTTGGTTTTGCGGCTGTGCTCGAACTGTTTGTGGCAAAAAAGCTGTCTATGGGCACGGTGCCGGGTAGGAAGTAATGTTGACTGGCCATGAACGCATCTGCAGCCGAACGACCTTCTAAGTCGGCAGTAGCTGTTGGAAGACTTGGCCGACTTTCGGATGCATCTGGCTTTATCTGCTGAACTCCATTTGTAGGCATGCCACTGTATCTGTTGGCAGGATCACCTGTTCAGATACAAACATCAGATCTTTGGCTTTCTAACATAGTACTTTCAATGTCCTGCGACTGTCTTGCAGTGTTTTATCCAGACCTCAGGCCTTTGGAGGGGGGCAAATTGACTTGGCTAAAAGGGAAGAGAGACACAGTTCAATGCAAAAAATGTGTTGTGCTGGGACTTTTAAGGGATTTTTTTGTTTTTTTTTTTGGGGGAAACCCCTCCTATCAGGCCTGTATAAAACACTGCTGTCTTGTAACCTCTAGTTGACATCTTACATCCTGACAACCCTTTATTAAATTTTATGAAGGGCCAGATGTTTTATGATTGGTGTTCATGGCTTGAGGTTTGCTAAGAAATCAGTAGTCTTCATTTATTTAATAGAAAACAGGTGAGTTGAAAAAAAGACATTTAAAATGTATTCTGAAAATATCAGAAAGGTGTCATGTCAACATCTTCACAGGTCATTTCATAAACTTTAGCAGGCCATATCTGGCCTTCGGGATGCCGTTTGAATACCTTTGGTCTGTGCCCATAATAGCTCTTCCTTATTTTTAAAATATAGCTTTAACATTCAAGTGATGCATCATATAGCCTACAGGAAACTAAACGTTTATCTCCCTTTGTTTAGAATGACCCCTAGTATTGATGAATCATGTTGGCATGGGCGTCCGGAGGGGGTGCAAGGGGTGTAATTGCACCCCCTGGAAAAATTGTGGAGTTATGAATAAAGTAAAATTACTCGTTTCTTTCGTCACAAAACCTTGTTTTGCACCCCTGGAAAAATTTATGCAGACTACCATGCATGTTGGGTTCCAGCTGTCTTACCAAGTTACCCACAGTCCTCCATCCATTGGAGGTCTAAAATTTTTGGGTGGAGATAGTCCAACCCCATTGGTCTTTGAGAAATCAACCACTGGTGAGACATCATGAGCAAAAAATTCATCGTAATAAACTGTAAACTTCTATAGCGCCATTTCATAAAGCCTCGGTCAGCTGCACTAATGAGGATGGAAACTTTAAACAAAACTCAGCTGACAGTTTTAGTGGTGTCCAATGGACTGAACAGGCTACATTAACACGCGGGTAAACCACTTAAAACCGAATTATTATTATTGTACTGTCGTCATTATTATTAGGCCTATGTACAGAATAGGTAACAAGCCTTATATTTCTTAAACTTACCGAGAAAAGCTGTGGGCAGAAGAATGATCGGTCGTGACCAGAGCCGGTCGGTCGCCCTGGTGAACATGGCTCCCGATAGAATGGGAGAAAGTCTCGACGATCTGGGTCAAAATGAAGCGAAGACCTTGCTCGCAAGAGTCCGATTTCAGCAAAACACCTCGCCCTAAATTTTCTAATCCAGATGTCTGCAAAGCGAAGGTTTCACTCAGCCTGTCGCTGTGAATTAGGTCTACCGCGCCGTCCTACCGGCGACACGCCGACGTGGGAGCGCGCTGATTGGGCCGGGGACCTATCGTATACACTCAGTTCTCCCAAAGACCCAAACGGAGTTAACTAGTCGTAGGTTCCACCAATAACGTCTCAATTGTAGACGAACACACTGTCACACGCTATCCGCGTCTTGTTCCGCGGACGTTCTTTGAACATTGGACTGTGATATCAATGTAGTCGTGGAGCGCAAAGTCGATGGGTCTTAAGATCTTTACGCACATACTATGACGAGACTTTAGATCTAAAAATTGTATGTGTAATTTATAGATGGACAAAAAATGAGAGGGCAGAATCTGTCGCGTTCATGAACATCTTCTGGATCACGGCCGCTCGTGTGCGCCGTTCACGTGGGTAACGCGACACATTGCCTTGAAAGTTAAAAGCAGCAATAATCCAACGAACCGGCGGACTACTTCACAAGCCGAGACAGAAATTAAAACCCAACTTACAGGTCAAAGCCTGCGGCAGTTAGTGTTAAATTGAGAACCTTAGGCATCGACAACGGACCAATGCTTACTATAGTAAGACGTATCGGTTCTCTGCTGAAGAACGTTCAGAACCGTAGGTCTGGCCCTAATTAGTCTAAGGGTCAGACTGCGGACTTTGAAGTTTAAACGGCGTGTGCCAGTAAGAATATTATAGGCCTATCGACTTAATTAGCCTAGCGTGTTATTGATTGAATCATTGAAATATAGACTTATCATAACATTGGCCACTACGACTTATAAAATCTCAACGATTGATTCACTTATTTCGTTAAAACCAGTCTAGGCGTCTACTAGCCAGTGGCGGCTCCAGGATTTGGCAAGTGGGGGGTGGCAACTTCTAATCATGGGGCCAACCATTTGTTGTTAGGTATGTAGTATTAAGCAGTGTTTATTCTAGCCACCTTGACATTGGGGGGATTTTGAAATGTTTGGGGGGACAAGGTCTTAGTCTCCATACTTTTTTGAGGGAGGGGGGATTTCCATTCTCCCAAACCAACATACAAAAATTTTTTGTGGGGGAGAATTTTAAAACTTTTGGGGGGAAATTCCCCCCAAAGAAGGCCTAGAATAAACACTGGTATTAAGTATAGGTCCCAACAGGGGCCACGCACTCAATAGGAGGAGCACGGGCCCCCCCTGTTGAGCCGCCACGGCTACTAGCCTAAATCATTGTCAAAAAATCAGATGCACTGCACATAGACCCAGTACTTTGTTTGTGTGTGTGTGTGGTGTCAGAAGGGGGAGGGGGTTACAATTCAACTTTGGAGAGACCATTGATTGACCCCATACCATCTCCTTCTTCTTTATCTTTCATCATCTTTGATGGCGCTAAGTTTGAAACGAAATGACGCCAAGTCTTTCTGTCTCTTGATATGTGTTGCTTCTTCTAAGTTCAGGTTTTGTTTACTGGCATCTTCTTTTATATTATAAATTATCTATCCAGTTCTTAGGAAACGTTTGTCAAAAGTTCATCTATAATTTTTCCTGAAATCTTGGGTTCTAGGTGTAAAACTTTCAAAACAAATGAAGATCTAATCACATTCTCAAAGCGGAAAGCAGTTTTCTTGCAATTAATCAAAATCCAACATGATGAAATAACTGCTATTCTAACATCATTGACAATTAAAATTTACATACAAAGTCCACTATTGTCTGATATCTTAGTTATACACAGTATCTCACATGCAAGCCTGTGGTGCAACATAACTTGAAAAATAATGGTGTCCTTGAACAAAATTGGTTCTTTAGACTGCACTGCAATACTTCAGACAATCCTTTGTTGTTTTAACAGCGCATGTCCTTTCTAAAAACAATCGCATAAATACATTTCATTAGAATAATGAATTTAATCAGTCCAGTGGTGTAGCCAGGATTTCCACAAGGGGGCAAGGGGGTGGTTATAAAAAAGGTCATTTTTTTCTTCTCTAAACATGTTGACAAGCAAAAAAGGTCCTCAACGCACCAGCCAAAGGGGGTTTCAACCCCAAAACCACACCCAAAAGTAAAAAATGCATGTAAACACTTTACAAAAATTTTCCGTCAATGGCCAAGGGGGGTTTTAACCCCCAAACCTCCCTAGGCTACGCCACTGAATCAGTCTATAATGATAAATATAAAAATACTGAAGAAAGTAAAACTCAGCCAGTAATAGATTTGCAACATACACTGTACTTTCAGTTCAAACAAAAGGCATTTTAAAAAAATTCATTTAAAAACTGGTTTAAAAAAACTGGTGGCAAAAATGCCATTTTTTATCCAGAATTTTCATCTAAACTATAACACAGTGACTGCAAAAACTAAATGGTCAAGCATCAATTAACCAAACCTGTCACCTAAAGCAGAATACAACTAGCAACTCCCACAGATGACTGTCTTAATGTCTTTCAAGAAATTATGTTTTAAAATAAGTTGCATAAATAGAATTTCCTTAATCTGTCTTTGCACTTTAATCATGACTTGTATACCGACCTCAAGAAGTCGTAGTCTTTCTGACGGCTCTTCGATACTTCGATTACTCTCAAATTCACTTCGTATTCTTTGAGCATAATATTCTTTGTCAGTGAATTTTAACTTCTGACCATTTCTCAGAAGTAACCGGTACAGGATTAACACATTAATTCGACTCCACTCCGACATTACTGTCCGTTTCTGAAGGCTAATAGAAAATCAGAAAACTGAAACTTGACGTGCTTAGAAAGACAACAACAGCTTTAATATCTCCAAATTCCTGTTATAGCCAGGGCTGTTGAACAAAAATATGGGTCAGAGGACAAATATTGATTCTTGCCCTCTTGTTTCAAAATCTTGACAAGCAAAAAAAGGTTATCCTTTATCCAGGGTGCGATTTGTGACCTGGAGCAGTGGGGGGGGGATATGTCGAGCTTGGGGGGGATGTAGTTGTTGGGAAATGTAGCAGTGGGGGGATGTAGTGGTGGGGATGTAGCAGTAGGGGGGATGCAGTTTGGCAGTGGGGGGGAGATTCCCCTTCCCCCCTCGCAAATCGTGCCCTGCCTTTATCCTCATATTAAATAAATGCTGACAAGCAAAAAAGGTCGTCACCTTCATCTTTACGTTAAAATAATTTTTTTCTGGTCAGCGTGGGCCCTTTGGTTACAGATGGTAGCCGCCTCAGCTATGACCGCTCCAGCTATGACCGCCCCAGGTATAAAATTAAACTAAATACTAAATTAAAATAAAATAAATACTAAATTAAACTAAATACTAAATCAATGCTGGTACTTCTTACAATGCTCTGTCCAGAGGCAGGTTCCATACTCCAGTGTCGCCACTCCTTTCTATCTAGAGCAGGGTTGTCCAACTGGCGGCCTGCGTGCCGGATCCGGCCCGCAGGACAATTTCACCCGGCCCGCCACCGAGTTTGGGAAAATAATTTTTGCTACAGGACCAGCTATTACCATTATTTTTAGGACTAGGAGGTTACCAAATTGCTTACTTATCCACAAGGACATAGAACAAGAATAAATAACAATGTCTAATGCCAGTGTTTAATCTACACTCTGGACTCCGGGGAGAAACTGACAAGGCCGGGGGGAAGTCAGCTAGGGGGTTGCTGTTAGTTGATGTTGTATGCCAAACTTTCCGGGAGGGAATTTGAAATTTCCGGCAGGGGAAAGTGCAATTTTCCCCACGGAAACGGCCTAGATTAAACCCTGTGTAATGCAATGCTTCATTGTGTTCTTTACCTACATTTACAATTTACACTGTTAATTACTTAGAGTCTTAGACTTAAAGACTTAGTCATAGACCAAGGTATTACCGGTACTTGTAATATGTGCGGGCCCCGACGTTGGGTTTGTGGTCCAATGCGGCCCGCCAACTGATTTGAGTTGGAGACTCCTGATCTAGAGCATTTAACATTGGCTGTGTCAAAATAGACACTTTCTTTAACATTAGGCCGACATTGACACATTGATTCCATTGTTACTTGCTTGCTATAGATCCATTATTCGTAAGTCTAAATGCAAAAGTCTATAAACAAATTAACCGTAAAACTACGATAACAAACCATATTAAATTGGGCCTAAAACGCGGAAAATATTTTTTTTCCAAAAATACATTAAAAATTACCTTCGCAAATGCCTCCAATACCATAGATTCTAATACGTATATTTATATCAAATTCTATGTGCACCATATAATTTAGTGCCGCTTCTAATTTTTCTTGGTAGTCAGAAAAATATCAGCTTCATTGCCTATCGAAGCTAAAATATCTAAGCACAGCGAAAATCGACACATTACTGAGACCATTTTAAATCCCATTCCCCGTCGTCGGACATGTATGTATGTTAGTAATGTGACCGCCCGCGAAATGAGATCTTATTGAGGCTGATTAGAAGAGGGATAAAAACAACACGAAACATCATTTGTTAAAGATTAAACTTTTCAAAATGATACTCGTGAGTTGTGAATAAGATCTGATTTCAAACGATTTCCTAGAATCTATTTTATAACTAGACAAGTTTTTTTAGAGTCCACCTACACATTCGACTTTTAACCTGTCCTATTTATTTGAATAAAATACTTTATCGCATCGAGTAAAATAACAAAAACACTTTTCTAACAATCTTTATACTTTTGCAGTAAGATTAAGATAAATATAGCGTGACGGCTGAAATAGGTAATTTTTGAATTATTTATAAATAAGTGGTATGCTTCATATTGCTTACAGTTCTTATTCGATCCCGTGCACGTTGTTTTCCAGATGTGCAAGAATTATGAAAATTTAAATGGACAGCAATCGAAGTAATCGAAGATAAATGTATTTACCGTTTTGTTGTCGTTTATCGTTTCGTTTACGTTTTTGTTCGAAGCAGCGCTGCAACGGTTTCTAAATCGGAAAAAATCCAGTTGACAAGTTCCAGCGCCGAGTAAATGGAAAATTATTTAGCGCACTATTAGACAAAGGCTCTAGTCTCTTCACAGTATTGAACCTCAATGGCTAATCCGACAGGTAAGAGTTTTGACTTAGCAACAGTCTCTTCTTTTGCAATGATTATTCAATCAATCTATCAGTCAGTCAGTCAGTCATTCAGTCAATCAATCAATCAATCAATCAGTCAATACATTTATTCACTGAAGGGATGCTTTAGTACAGTTGCCGCTGCAAGAATTTAAGATTTGGGCGTGATCTTGAATTTCATGCATTGAATGTTATAATGCTCGATTTTTATATATTGATTGAAGATTGCATTGAAGAGGGGCAGATGTAAGATTTGTGGTCCTGTCAAAATGTCTAATGTTAAAAATCCGAACCCCCAAAATTCAGCTGGCAGTCTAAAGGAGGGAACCCGAATATGTTAGACAGTGTTGCCGGACTTTAACCCACGAAATGCTCAACCCTGAAGACGTTTACTGTGGATGATTGAATGTGAATTGAATGAATTGAATGTGAATGATGAATGATACCTGGATGATTTTCCCATCTGTCACAGTATCACAGAAAGCTTATGCATGACATGAGGTTAAGACCCATTTGTGGTAGGTGAAATGGAAGATATTGCAGATGTAGTAGGAAAATGGTTTGGACATTGACTACTGAGGTAAATATTGCATTAAATTTTTGAAGGAAACAACAGAGTGACAATTGGGGCAACCAACTAAAAGGTTTGGCATTACTGCATTGCCCAAATTTTTACTGCTGACTGGTATTAGAAACAGAATTTTTCTATAATGAGTGGGGGTTATTCTTAACCAATCAGATTGTCAACCCTTTTGCTTGCCTCTTCCTTACCCTGCTGCTTTATGACCATTGCCTGGCTGACCGTTATGCTTTGCCTAGAGCTATTTCAAGATAGACTAAGCACCTAGAAATGATCGACTACCGGTACTTTAGAAAGCACTGTATAAATCCACAAGTTTATCCTTATTTACTTACTTACGTCTGACAGTTGAACACCTCATTAATTAACCCCTTTACTGGGAATCCCGAATATATCCGTCCATTTTACATTGAGTTACAGTTAAATATATGGTAAAGGGGTTAAAATAATGAATAAAGGTATGAAGAAGTTTTGATTCAAGAGACATTCTCAAGTTAGGAAATGGATGCCGACGAGTATGCAATCTTGAATGTGATCAGCTATGTCGTTGTTGGCCGCTTACAGCAGTGAAACGCTGTGTTTGCGAGCATATCATGTTCATGCACGTGTGCATCTTGTTGAAATTGACATAGCTGGCTAATAAAATAGCACTATCAACTGAGCATATCACATTTGTTGGCGGTAGTATTTTGAGTTACCATATCATGAAGTTCATACATGCCAGATTACATTTAAACTCGGCTATCTAGAAGATATTCATTTCCCCAGTGCCAAAAATGTATATATTTTCCATTATTGACAACTTCTGAATGATGTTTAATGCAGATTTTGATCTGCATTTATCCAAAAAATGCGGTTCACTTTATTTTACCATGGAGATGTTTTTCAATTTCTACTTATGTTATTGAATCATAGTGTAACATTAAATTCAGAGATACAGTAAGTACGACTGACTTGTATCATTCAAGGCTGTTGGCCTAATCTTATGGATGGTACTGAAAATTATTCAAGCCAAATTCTTACTGTGTTGGTGTGTGTATGTTATGAAATCCTAGGAGAGATGGATATTCGTGAACAGCTTCTGAGAAATGTGAAGAAGGAGGTCAGTGAAATGGACAATCTAATTTACTAGTTTGTTCTCATTCAATATTTAGTTAGTTTTTTATGTCTATAATCCTCTGGCCAAAGGTGTTCTTTTGCATCTCTGAACATTCCACTTGCATGCAGCATATTTACACTGCATTTACATTCAGGAACATAAGGTACTCGTTAGAAATGTCATTGTAATTGTCACCTCCTGGAATGTTAGTCTTGCCTTTTGGTTATTCTGTCATGATTGTCGTATGAGGTCTCTGAAATTATCAGGAGATATATTTTTGCATATCTTTTATAATTATTCGTGAAGCCAGACATACGTACACTTTGCCAAGAGGCTTATTATTTGTTTATTTATGGATTCAGTGCTTATGCTTTCTATAATACCAGTAGCTTCTTTTCAGCATTTCAATTTGAAATGCATCGGTGCTGGTGTCACTGCAGTGTTTGTGATATAATCATATTTATTTTGATTTTTCAAATCTTTAGGCACTGCTTTAACAAAAAAACTTTTCATTTGATGAACTTTTCTATGAATCTACTGGAAACTATGGTACTGTTATGTTTCAGTGAACCTTTTTTCTACATGCCTACTGAATTTTTTAAAATTTTGGTGCCTGTTGCATTTTAGACGATTCGTGTCTTTTCTTGTGTTCATGTAATAGCCTGATGGAATTGATCCTATGTATGAACCCCGAGTTTTAACAATAATTTCTGACCATGTTCATATTTTGTCAAAGGCCATTCATTATAGGTGCCCTTAGACGGTCTGTTGTAGGCTAGTGGTATACTGGCTTCATGGTAACTTCATGACCAACACCTTGTATATATATATATATATATATATATATATGTGTGTGTGTGTGTGTGTGTGTGTGTGTGTGTGTGTGTGTATAATGTATATATATACACAGGGTGGTGCAAAAAATGGACTATATTAATGCAAATCTAAATGTGACTGGTCCGGTTTGTTTGCACCACTCTGTGTTGCAAATGGCATAGACTGTCGAGCCGCCCACACAGTTTCAGCTGCTGTACTGGATAGGTTCAATAGGGTTTAGGTGCAGGACGTAGAGAAACGGAATCAAATGATGAATGATTGACAGGATGTGGATTTCTTCTTTTTTTTTTTTGGGGGGTGTGGACACCCAACAGAATCTCAATCAGATTATGACTTCTCTTTGCTGTTGTGAAGTTTTTGGC
>CM030843.1:3241304-3296304 GCA_018105865.1 Metaphire vulgaris
GATGCCTGAGTTGCTGTGATGAAAGAGGGATGGAAATGGAGGAGATGTCTCTCAGTTTACAGTGTGTTCTCAACTTCTCATGGACAGGCATCCAGTTTCAGTTGATTCATTGGTGATCTTTTGCTTCTGGTTTTGTATAGAGATGCATAAGATTTTGAGGGAATTCCAAAATGCCTGGGTCTGAATTCTGCTCTTCCTATTATAATTATTATTATAATAATTAAAATATTTTAATAACTAAAACAGCAATGAAAGAATCCATCAATATCGATATCTTCTTCTGCAACAGTCCAATTTTATGTGTATATTTGCATGTGCATTATAAAAAATTGCTTTAAACTGAAATTGTTTATTCTTATACGGCATGTGCAGTCAGGGAATTTTGCAACTCTGGCATGCAAAAAGAAATTGCTACAAAATTTAGACTTTTTGAGAAAAGTTTGGGCAGTGCTGAGTTAGTGCAGCACATTTCTCGTGATTAGCATGCACAGTGAGTTCATGCTGTATGGATTTCTGATGGCTAGTTTCTGATGACCTGGTGGTGTAGGTGACAAAGAAAAATCTGCAGGCCCCAGCTGGAAAAGTCAATAGGATGCATTATTTCTAAGCAGTCGAAGAGGATGAGGAAATTCAAACGATTTCACACCTTGAAAAACAGCCACTTTCAAAAGCAAATGAAGGGGCACGCTGGAACCAGCTTATGAAGGTACATGGCACATTTCAAGTGTGTTTATTTCCTGCCCAAGAAAATTCAAGAGAAATGTCGTTGAAGTTTCAGTGTTGTTCGTTGTCCTTCAGTTGGACCCTGCAGCCTGGAGTACAGTCGCATGAAAATTCCGGATCATTACTGGACCGATCCCTCTGCTGACGAACTTGTTCAGCGCCACCGTATACACAGCGGTTCCAGCTACCGTGTTCTGCCAGCCACCGGTGGTGCCATTGTTGGGTCACCGAAGCGACCTGGTCTTCAGGTGTGCAAGAAACGATGTTAATAATCAATCAGTCAGTCAGTCACTAAACTTCTATGGTGCCACTATCATAGTACCTTACTGCATTGCTGGCTTCTAAACCCTGACTGCAATGAGTATAAACAGATAATTCTTGCTTATTAATAAGAGGAAGTAAGTACCAGTACTCATAGGTAATAGCATGAACATTAGACAGCAGTTGCTGGTCTTAATGGTGATATATATATATATATATATATATATATATACATGTATATATAATATATATAATAATAATAATATATCATCATCATCATCTATGATATTGTGAAGGAATATTATATAGGCAGTGATTTCTGGTTACTTTTTTTTTTTTTTCATTCGACTGGTGGAGTTAAAATGTCTGAGAACTCTTATTTCACAAGTTTTTACGGAAATTGCTGACCTTTTGAACGGTGTTTCACCGTCTTTGCTTTCTCAGGTGAGACGGTACAACAACAGTTCTGCAAATGAGGAGAGCCAGGCGCTGGTCTATGCCAAGGATTACGTCAAATCACTTCATCAGAACACTCGATCGGCTCTCCTGTACGGAAAGAACAATGTCGTCGTTCAACCGGTAATGTTGTTCATTTCTGCGGACATTTTTGAAATCGGACATGTTAATAGAGACGATAAAGGTGGATGATGGTATTGGATGAGGTAGATTCACCATATGGATAGAGATGATGATGATGATGATGGCGATGATGATGATGAAAATGATGATGATGATGATGACGATGATGAAGATGTTAAAATTATGTGACTGACCTTTCCGGCTTGACCAGGATCACAGTGGTTTTCACACAGGGCAGTCCCTACTGAACCACTTTAAACCTTGTTATATTTATATTTATTTATTTAATTCGGATTGGATTTGGCGCGCCATCGACTGATACCCTAGGCATTATGATTGTTGCACCATAGAAGTTTATTGATTGATTGATTGAATTTGACGGTGTTGGTGACAATGGCAGCTGTTTTGATAGTAATGGGTGATGGTGGTGATGGTGATGATGATGCATTTTCTAGACTGATGATGTTGAGCCATTACCTGGCTACTTGTCACTGCATCAAGATTCCAAATTGAACATAAAATGGACGCCGAATCAATTGATGCACGGATGCAGCGACGATGAAAATGGCCACAGCAGGTATTTGCGATTTTAGGCTCATTTTTATCTGTTATGCCATCCCAGAGGAAATCCTTTGCCTCATCAATCACCATTCACTACTCAACCAGCCATGAAACCAAAATCATTTCGAGTCTCTGATCACTGATCATGTTGATGAGATGATCTCTGTGAAGCGGCTTTAAATTGAAACATTTTGAAGACCATTTTGTATTTTAATGTGTAATGATACTGATGTTTTTTCATTTGAATGTTTTTGGCCTGCAAAGTATTTGTGGTGCTTCACATGTGACAATAAATTCGTACTGATCTATCTATCTATACATGACGATTTATAGAGCGCCGTAAGCATGACAAAGGCCAAAAACAAAAGTGCTTTACAGTCAAATGGCTAAATTTGTGTTGTTATATGTAATATAATTGTAATATGTAATATATGTATATGTAATATGTAATAATATGTATATGTATATATGTAATATGTAATATAATTGTAATATGCAATATAATTTGTAATATGTGTTGTAGCATTTACTGGCAGTTTGCTGTTACCATCTGCGTGGATGATATTGTGTACATACATTGCCACCAACAGCGTGAGTTTCTTACTAACTAGACCTGTAAATGCGCTAGTTATTTTTAAACGGTGCTAATAGCAGAAATAATTTTTTATTCATGCATCAGTCACTGTTTTAGCACACATGTTGTATCGCGTTGGACTTGTGGGACTAAGTACTTGTACGTAGTCTCTTAATTAATTAATTTTACTTAAACGTAAAAGTATTAAAATTAAGCAAGAATTCAAAAATCTGACTTCATATAATATTCGCCAAAGTGTCAGTTATTAAGTCTACTGTGCTACGTAAGTCTAGTTTGATTTGAAATTGAAACTGAAGAAACTAAACAAGTCACAATCAAAAGTATGACAAGTCGGTGTACAATAAGACAATCGCCTCACAATTCTGCAAGCATAAAGTATGACTGTCAATTGCTCAACCGGTCTGATAAGCAAACTAGTTTGTTGACATTTAGTGGTAACAGCAAAGCCTGCTTCTTGCTAGCAATGTCACCAGGCACAGAAAGTAGTCACTCTCAGAACCGACTCGGACATTTTGCAGTCGCAGTGCGCGTGTTGTGTTTGTCTAAAGATGCATTTGAATGTAGTTTGAATAGCTGTTTGATCTGGTTCACATTTTTCCACTGTGGATTTTTGCACTCTATTCATTTTGCAGCGACTAGCGGCGGGACTGTGGTTCTGGTCAGTCAGGACGGAGTGCAGAGATCACCCTTGCATTTTCCAAAGGGCGGTCACCTCCTGGCTTTCCTGTCTTGTCTGGAGAATGGACTTCTGCCACACGGGCGTCTTGACCCACCTCTTTGGAATCAGAGAGGAAAAGGTCGGCAAATCATAGCAGCATTAGCAGTTTTTGACTTTATAATATGGCAAATTAATTCACTTGATGTGCGCGGAACTTAGCACCTACGGTCTGCTTGCAGAGTTTGAAAGGTACTCGGCCATATTGGATAGTGGTTTTGCGTGTTTTATTTTAAATGCATCAAAATTCTGGGGGTCAAAAACTTTTATTGGTTTATTGACGGTGACAGGAGGTATTTGTCTTTGAGTCTAGTTTTTCTCACTGTTTGCTTTGTTTCAGGAAAGGTATTTCCTAGGTTAAAGCGAAAGACAAGCAGCTTGTCTGGAAGTGTGAGCAGTACGGGTTCCTCCTCCACCATGTCTTCGCAGTCGTCAGTTATCTCCTCGGTTGACGGAGGACTTGGCCAGGTGATGGTTGAGGAGGAGGAAGCAACGGATTTTGTTTTCCGTGTCGTCACTGCTTTCCGGCCGGAAAATTTGCGTGAGTTTTGGAAAAACTCCCTCGCATTTCATAATTACTGTGCATGTTGCTGTTTATTGTTTTAACCGTAGAAAGGTTGATGTTCGTATCTGAAATGTTTTTGTTCATTCGCACTGAAAATGCTATATAGTTTGATGAAGACTTGTTGAATAGTGGAATATGTCTGATATAAGAAATGCAGTTTGAAAGGCTTTACAATGTGCATAAAAATAGCATTCATAACTTGACGGCACCTAATGTCCCTATTATATGGATACATTTTCTCATCAAATATTTGGTGTCATTATTGGGGAAGACATCAGGTTGAGCTTATCGTAATAAGCACTTTTTCTTCATACCACATCTGATGGCCGCTTCTTGAAACAAATAAACCCATGGCTACATCAGTATGCAGTATTTTCTAAAGAAGTTCTTCTGAGTTATTTCTCAGAAGGAGAGATGCTATGTAAATATTCTGTTACATTGCATTACACTAAATTGCATTACATATGATACCTTCTAATCAGGCCAACCATTTGTTGTTTAACGTATGTAGCATTAAGTATAGGGTCCCAAACAAGATTGTCACCTGTGTTGGAGAAACAAGATTGTCAGTGTGTGTTTTCCAGAGGTCAATTCCCGGTGTTTAAGCATTCTCCCACTCTGACCTAAAACTCTATTCTGATCCAAATTTAATGCATAATTCATTCGGTGAGACCTTCAGGTAATTTTAGCTAAAATTGCGGTTTCTGACGACCGCATCATTCGTCATTGTTTGAAAACTTCACTGAATTTTCTGTGTTTTTTGTGGTGGAGTGTTTTCACGTCGTGTTTGTTTTGCCACAGAAGAGACTGCAGAACCTAAAGACTGTCTGAATGGGATTGTGGACTGGCCAAAAGAAGAGGATTCCGGCTCGTCGGCCGGGCTTTTTACCGAAGACCTGACAGAAAGTGCCGTGGAGTTGTACGCCAGAGCGCAGGAACTCTGCAACAGCAACGCCGTTCTCACGAGCGCTGTCCACAGGTACCAGATCGCATTTTGGCACTGTACTGTTGACTCGTTTCTTCAGAACGCCGCCTTGGCAACTGCTTTCGTACAATTGCGTAAAACTGTGATGGTGCTGATGGTTTTGGTTTTGTTTGTACAGCAGAAGTGCGGTGAAACAGCTCTGCGATTCGATGAAATGTCAGATCCTATCGAGGGCCTTTTATGGATGTTAGTTTTACTAAATTCATTCGGCTCATAAACGTCCTTTTTTTCTTGTGTTTTCATGATCCTCTTTGTATTGTTGTGTTGACGTTTGGAATTAGAAATGATTACCGTTGCCTGTAGATAATTGTTTTAATATTAGTTACTTGTTTTCATAGTTGTGCTGCTACTGAAGCCATAAAGATTTTGAATTATCTTTGAAAATATGATGCCTTTTTTCCTTTTTGAAGAAGGGGATATAACCTTTTGACCTTCAGATATTTGACCAATACACTGATGTTCTTTTGCTATACTTTTTAAATCTTGTATTGTAAGTATGGTGATGAAATTCAAAGAGCTAAATGGCTAAATGTTTGCATCCAGGAATGCTGTGGAATGATTGTTAATATTGTGTATTTTTCTTAGCATGCTTGCTGTTTAAAATTATTCTTATAATGGTTTGAACTTCAGGGCTGTCTCACTGTCGTCACATGAAGACCGTTAGAACTCATCTCGCTGGACTCGTACTTCCGGACGTTATTCCGCGCGATGATCCAAGGCCAGCTGGTGACGGTCTGACGAACGAAACTTGGAAATTCATGAGTCAGTCAGGATCTGTAAGCATTCTTTGCTTTTACTTCAGTATTTGCTCATTTAGTTGTCAGGAGTTGGTCATTTGAAGTATTGAGACATCTTCGAGTTAATTAATTAATGAAATTAGATTTTTATGTCTCTTTTTTACCATGCCGATTGTATATTATGGCACTGTTAGAGATCCATCTATCAACTATCATTTGATCCAGTCATTTGTGTCAGTGGCTATTCTAGCTGCCTAGGCATTGGGGGTTAAAAATTTTTGGGGGAACAGACATTGTGGAGGTCATACTACATGCCAAAATGTCAAAAAAATTTGGGGAAAATTCAAACTTTGGGGGAGGGAATTCCCCCCAGAGAAGACCTAGAATAAACACTAATTTGTGTCGAGTTTGTTATACACTCGAGGAGACTGCAAACAACGAAACACAAGAGATATCAAATGACATTTTGACAAGGCAATGCTTGATTATGCATATAATTAATTATTTAGGATATCAGTCATTGCTCCAGTTTTTGCTGGCATAATGAAAACAGTAGAACTAAGATGTTATGCTCAGCACATTACTTTGACTGTTTGCTGATCACCTCATTCATTGATTCAAGGTGATCGATGAGATCGAGATCTACCGGCTTATATATTATGGTGGATGTGAGCACACCATCAGACCTGAGGTAGGATCAGCGGTGCCTATGTTACGGTATTTATTTAAATAATTTATGGGGTAAAATGAGAATTTTTAAAGTTTTTAAACATATGACTGGTGTATGAAAAGGCACTGTACAGCATTATACAACCAAAATAGGAGGCAGTTTAAAATTTAATATATGCAAAATAGAATAGTGTTTAATGTTTTGCTAGATATTTTCGTTTTTAATTGTTTGGAAATAATAATGAAGTTGTTCACAGTTTTACTACTATAGCTTCAGTGACTGTAAAAAAGTTATGTTGATGTAAATGGTTATTGTAAATTTTTCACTTGCAGTGATTGATATTGTATGTGAGATTTGTGTATACATGTTTTTTTGCACCAGGTTTGGCCATATCTTCTTAGCTACTATAAGTTTGGAAGTACACAGGGGGAACGGGAGGAATTGGATCGACTGTGGAGGCAGCAGTACGAGAACACCGTCTCAGAATGGCTGGCAGTGGAAGCGATTGTCCAGCAGCAGGACAAGGAGACGATGGAGGCCAACCTCGTTAAGCTGTCCTGTGACCAGCCGGAACGCTCCGTTTTGCTTTCGCACAAGGACTCGACGATCAGCAACGACGTGTTCGAGAGCATGCAGTCCGACGATCTCTCCGTTCCCGAAACGGTTCCCGAGGAGAATTCCGAAGCGACTTCCCCGACGCCCGACTCCAAGAAGCCACCGCCGTCGGGCGCTTCTATGACGCAGGTGCGGCAGGTGCTCGAGGGCGAGCACCAGGTGCTGACCGCCGTTCGGAGCAACGACAGCAAGGGCACGATCTCGTCGACGGACGACGGGCTCGGCGACTCGGTGGCTCACGGGTCTACGAGCGACTCGTGCTCAAAGTGCTGCGACGGCAGCGACGCGGAGCGCGATATTGCGCCGATCGGGAGCAGCGTCGAAGGCGAGCCTGCCGACTCGCAGCACATTCTCATCACCAATCCGACGCTCGATATGCCCGACTGGATCGAGCACGCGATCGAAGCGAGCCAGATTCCGGATCGGTCTGAAGCGGGATGTCTTCGTTCGGAAGTGGCAATGGTGGATTTGGATGTGAACGGTATGTGCGTTCATAGCATGAACATTAGGCGCATTATTTTTCATCTGATCAAGTTTTCGTTTTTGGGGAGCATAAATTGTATTCACTTTGGGGTGTCTGATATTCTGCCATACTTTTGTGTTAATGAGTTTATACTTTTTGGTCTGGTGCAGAGAGTCAAGTGATTGGTTATAGTGCAGTTTTGTTTTTTTTAAATGAAATTTCTTATTCCTTCTGTTTTAACATTTCAGCGTCTGCATCAAATGAAACTCTTGCACCGCCAACCTCTCCAGCAGTTTCAAATGCTTCAAATGGTGGAGTGTATTCGGTAAGCCGTAGTGCAGCTTCCGTCAGATTTTTTGATGCCACATTGCACTGCAGATAGATTACTTCAAAAGCTTGTTAATCAATACCTACTTTACTTTGAATGATTAATATATTTTGTGATGTCATTAGGAATGTGCATTAGTAGTAGTGAAAATAAGTGAGTTTGACTGTATAGTTTACTTGAAATTTATTCTTAGTCGATATCCTCGAACATTATATTGAAGAAGTTATCGGATTAAAAATTTCAGACAGTCTTCCTCACTAGTTGTTTTACGTTGCATTCACTTGAAAGTCAGACTAACAATGCCGTTAGTGATTGCTATGGAAAATATTTTTTAATGAAACACGGCGTGGATATTTATTCTAGCCGGAATTCATCGAAACAATTGCCATTAACATCCATCGTATCGACAAGGATGTCCAAAGATGTGACCGCAATTACGCGTACTTTACTGCTGACAATCTGGAAAAGCTGCGGAATATTGTCTGCACGTGAGTACTGCAGAGTCATCATTTTTTAAAATTGTTTCTTTGACCTAAAATGCTATTTCCAGATTATAACACCAGTCAGAAATACTGCTGTCCTTGCTGTTTCTCTGATGGGACTGGCATAAAGTAATGCTTTATTGTTGTCAGCGTCAGTTTTGCTATTCTGCTATTTTACTATTTTCTTTCTACTATTCATGTCCAAAGTCTTCTTGTAAATGCAGACAAATTTTGACTTTCAAACAGTCGGACACAAATACCAATTTCCTGTTATCTACTAGATTTTACTGCGCCATCTACCAGTTTTTAACTGTCTGCAATCAGCCAGTATCTAACCACTGAATATGATTATCTCTGTGTATATAGTAGTTTTCGATATACATACATTTTATTTTTTTCCAGTTGGGTCTGGCTCTTTTAATTTCATCTCTATTAGTCCTTCCTGTTTATAACAACAGTTTTAGCATACAATTGACTCCTTTATACTGCTACTTTGTGTGTTTGTTCCTATTTACTGATTCACTAAAGTAAATGAAAATGTGACGCTGTTTTTTTTTTCCAGGTATGTTTGGGAAAACATTGACGTCGGTTACATACAGGGAATGTGCGATCTTGTTGCTCCGCTGCTTGTAATCTTTGATGACGGTAAATCTCAGAGTGGTTTCACGTTGCGCAACGTCTGTTTCTTTTCTCATTCAAACGTTTTGTCTTATTAAGTGCCTTGCTACAGTACATGCATTACATTCTAGATCGATTGATTTTCCAGAGGCAAAGACCTACGGTTGCTTCACTCAACTGATGAAACGAATGAGTGCAAACTTTCAGCTTGGAGGTGCAATGGACCAGCACTTCGGCAACATGCGGTCACTTATTCAGGTACTTCACTTGGCATAATTATGTCTAAGAGTGTTTTGTATGCATATATCAATATATACGCACACATATATATGTACATATTATATATATATATATATATATATATATATATATATATATATATATATATACATACATACATACATATATATGTATACAATTATTATACATATATATGTGTGTATATATATATACACATTACTTGAGTATGAAGCTGAAAGTTTGCAGACTTCACTGTTTTGGAGACCCGTCAGTACCTGAAGATTTCAGTACATCATGTCGTGAGATGGTCAGACCTGAAACCTCCAAATTAATTTGAATTGAGGCAGAATGACTGACGCAATTTGTCACTCAAATGATGATGTGGCTCGGGCCACCGCTTCTTTGGAAGATGTCTACGTGTCTTTGGAGGATGTCTACGTGTCTTTGGAGGATGTCTACGTGTCTTTGGATGTCTACGTGTGTCTTTTAGATCCTAGATCCAGAGCTGTTTGAACACATGCATCAGAATGGAGATTTCACGCACTTCTATTTCTGCTACCGATGGTTTCTGCTGGACTTTAAGCGAGGTTTGTATCGATCATTTCAATTAAATTGCCTTGTAAGTTCTAACGAAAACCCAGTATTTAAAATTTTGGAATGGCTTCTATTTAATAGCTTTAACAGTCGTTATATAAGAGAATTTGCTTGTTTTCTTCTCAAGTTTACATATTAGTTATGATTGCACAAGTGCAAACTTAAGTGCAAAATTAAGTGATTTACAACATTTCACATATATTTTGAGTGTGTGTCACGTGTTTTAATAAATTCATTGACCCCTGATCTATATCTCCTGTAGAGTTTCCATACATTTACTGCACATTCACGTCACTTATGGTTCATTATATGCTTGAGAAGAGAATTTTACTAAAATTTAAAATATTTTAGCATCCCCATCAAATATTATGTTATTATTATTTTATTAGTTTTTGAATGATGTGCATATTAAATCCAGTTGAAAATCATTTCGTGAGCATAGTTTTAACCATTTACGTCACTGTGTTGTATCGTAAAGGTTCTGAAGGAATGTGGTTTTTCTACTTTTGATGCTAAGAGATTTATTTGTAATAATTGTGCCTAGTAAATGAACTTTATGTATGTATGTATGTAAGAGCCTCATGATCTGCACTCGTGTTTCTTATTTCTCATTAGAACTTCTGTACAGTGATGTATTCAAGGTATGGGAGCTGATATGGGTGGCACGGCGGTTGAGCTCCACTCATTTTCCACTCTTCTTTGCGCTCGCCTTGGTTGAATTCTACAGAGAAATCATCATTGATAACAACATGGACTTCACAGACATCATCAAATTCTTCAATGGTAAAAATATTCTAGAGCATGATTATTTCACTTTGTTTGTGCAGTGCAAGTGTCTTAGTACCGGTTCATTGGTTGATGTCTCGATGCATATGATCAAGTGAAAATGACGTGTATGATTAAGTGAAAATGACATGTATGATTAAGTGTGTGATTAAGTGAAAATAGCATGTATGATTACCGGTAAGTGAAAATGACATATATTAAGCAGTGTTTATTCTAGCCACCTTGACATTGGGGGGATTTCGAAATGTTTGGGGGGGACAAGGTCTGAGTCTCCAAAAATCTTGACAAGCAAAAAAAGGTTATCTTCCTTCTAAAATATGGTGACAAGCAAAAAAAGGTCATCCTTGTTATCTTTTTACCCCTTCTTAAATGCCCTGACAAACAAAGATATTATCGTCCTTACATTTTTCCCCTCTCCCAAAAAATACCCCCCTTCTGGAGGGAAATTTCCATCCCCATGCAACATTTAAAAACTTTGGGGGGGATTTTTCAACTTGGGTACCCCCAGATAAGGCCTAGAATGAACACTGCTACCCACATTCCTGAAATTGGCAGAAATTGGTTGCTATTAAAATATATTTCTTATGACAATGGCATTTTTTCTATGTAGTTTTGCCTACGGACCTCTAGCAGTTTAGGCCTATAAATTTTGATTTCTTGGAAGGAGCGACTAAATCTTTGAGTTATAAGGTCCAGAGGGCTAGCACCCATTACTGAAATTGACAGAAATTGATTGCTATTAAATTAAGTGAAATGACATGTATGATTAAGTGGAAATCACATGTTATAGTGACTTCTGTTAATTATCTTATCAATTATTTTTATATGCCTTAGGAAAAAATTATTAAGATAAGATAGATGCTGATTGGCTGAACATTTGCTACTGGATGAAGTCAACTGTGAAGACGAGTGAATCTGGCATTTGAAAGAATACCAGGGTAATTATGTAAAAATTTAACTGTTTCGTTTTTTTCTCTCTTCAGAAATGGCTGAGAGACATGACGTGAAAAAGGTCATGCAGATTGCCCGTGATCTTGTGGCACGTCTTCAGGATCTCATTCAAAACAAGTAGACCTTGGTATTTCGACCAGTTCGATTCCGATACGTTTCTACGATCTGTCACTGCGTACTCCAGTCTCTCGAAGCAATTGTTCTTCTGCCATGAAATTAATAACTGTTGCTGCATACATGCATACTCTTCCATTTCAGAGCTTGAGTTTCCATGTCCTAAAACAAGCATTCGGTGTTTTTGAGGTCGTAAGTTTTTGTAGCTAAACGTGTGGAGGGAGAATGTCCATTCTATCTCTTGGGCGACATAGATGTGGTATATAGTCATAGAGCTTAGTGTGTATTTTCTTATATTTTTGATTGATTTGATAACTGATTTGAATCGTATTAATTGGCACTCGCTTGGTGTTCTATTGAGGAATTGCCACTTTAGGGTTACACGATTGATGTTATGTTCGGTTCTGAGTTTGTGTACATTCATTAGTGTGTGTGTGTGCATTCATTAGTGTGTGTGTGTACATTGTGTACATTCATTAGTGTGGTCACTGAGTAATTTTTAATAGGATTTTGTTCTTTGTGTTGTGACATTTGTAGTAAAATAATTATAAACTCATTCTGAATATCTCTGAGGTGTATTGATCCTCAAAATGTCCTTTGATGCGATTGACTCTGTAGCTGTAAGAGCATTTCTGTTGTTGTCAGTATTCATTCAAAATATTAGACCCACCAGGGTAAGTGCTATGTACTGAAGGTATTTAATTGTGTATTTTATTGCACAGAAGTACTGGGTGCTTGTTAAAATTTTTGTAACCAGTATAGAGACTCGAGTCTTGCTAGAGTTTCATTTGTCCATTTTTAATGAATTTTTCAATTTATTGCACTTCAAAGAAATTGTGTATTTTAATTAAACTGTTTGTTGGCATTATTGCTTTGCAAGTTCATTGTAATCTGTAGGTTTGTACACAATGAAGTAGACTATTAATGGAACTTGTGCTCATAAAATGATTAGTATTTTATCTTTAATTAATTAGTTTTGTCAATCTGTGTTATTACTGTTTCTTTATATTTTATGTATGTCATCTAATAAATTATGGAGGTTTTCACATGTCCTACTTCTTATGGAGTGCTTTTTAATTTTATATTTCATCATCATGTTATCTGTCCTGGGACAGATTCGGACTCCATTGTTTCCATTCCTCTCTGCGTCTTGCTTCTTCTTTGAATTCTTCATAGGTCTTGTGACGCTGTGCATCTGTTTTCATCATCTAGTCCAATAGCATCTTCATTGGTCTTCCTTTTGTCTTTCTTCCTGATATTCTTCCCTCAATTACTGTTCTAAGCAATGTTTCTCCCATTAGTACGTGTCCAATCTAGTTCCTCTGTCTTTTTTGATGGTGCTGATTATCGATCTTTGTTCGCCCACCATCTGTAGTACTTCATCGTTTGTTTTCTTGTCCATCCACTTGATGTTTTCCATTCTCCTCCATATCCACGTTTCGAATGCATCCAGCTTTTATATGTCCTTCTTTTGGAGAGTCCATGTTTCTTTTCTGAGGCATATAAAGTGGCACTCCATATCAACATTTTTATCGGTCTCTTCTTTAGTTCCCTATTTTGCCCTCCTCTTATCGGTTCTCCTCTGTCCAAAAAGCTTGTTTTCCCGTCGCTATTTGTCATATTCTGTTGATGTTGTATTTAATTTTGTAATTGTTTGTTGAAAATCAAACACTGTCTTCATTTTGTTAGCTGTTATATTAACCGCTTAACCGCCCAAGGATTAAAAATTCCGGCGCTATGGTGTGAGCAATTTGCCCCGTACGCCGGATTTTTCCGGCACGGGGCGGTTAAGCGGTTAAGTTTGGAGTTAAACCGTGGCATTTAGTGCATTTCGTGGTGCACGTATTTTCCTCATCTGTTGCACTATTATTACTGTGATTTACTTTTGTGATTCTAGTCATAAGTTTTATTTTCTATGTGATTGACCTTTGAATGAAGAATTGCCAATATATCGCTGTTAAAATGACTCGTGGATTGAATTGTTACTTGGACCTGATATCTATACATATAGATGCATCCATGTCTTGTCTTGCGACAGATAGACAAATATTGCTTCTATTCTGTATTGCTTGATACATAGCCTAAGTTTGAGAGTTGTTAAACCTTTTTAAAACTATAAAGCAGGTGCATATTTGTGAAGATACAAGACTGGACCCATCCACTTGTTAACTGGGCTGCTTTCAATCCAATGGCTGCTTTTGTATGACAATATACTATATATACTATACTATAAATACTACCGGTATACTATTATACCCACACACATACATTCCTGCTCAATGGCTGTGTGATCTGTACTCCTTGTCTAGCTGCCTCTGTTTATTCATATGATGGTAATTTTCATTTAATGCCAGGCTATTATAAAATTGAGGAGTGCAGATGCATAAAACGGTTTATTCAGTGTTTATTCTAGCCACCTTGACATTGGGTGGGGGATTTTGAAATGTTTGGGGGGAACAAGGTCTGAGTCTCCACACTTTTGGGGGAAAATTTCCATCCCCAGCCAACATATAAAAATTTTGAGGGGGAATTTTAAAACTTTGAGGGGAATTCCCTCCAGAGAAGGCATAGATTACTGATTGGTACTGATTGCTGATTGGTATATTTGGCTACCTTGAATTTTGGGGCCCACCTACTAGTTTAATCGCTTAAGAATAAACAGCTACCATGGTTCTCTTTCGAAAGTATTATTTGAACTCACGAGAGTTTCTTCTTACTCAATTCTTTTAGTCAGGACCATGTCTAGTTTAAGTTCTTGCCTTGCTGCTCTAAGTGCAAAGCCATGGCATATGAATGATTCCATGAGACCGATTTAACTTGAGCATGTATGGCTCTATTACAGAGTTTTCGATTCGAACATCTCGTAGTTGTTGTTTAGATGCAATTTGTTAGCGCATATTATAAGGTAGTTGTTTAGATATTTACTTACTTTCAATGCTGTTATCATGTGATCATCGTTGTGAAATGTTGTTGATGCTTATCACTTATCAGTTTATTATTATCATTATTATTATTATTATATTATTATTATTATTATTATTATTATACGATTTAATTCATCAGTAAAGAGTTTGAGTGTAATTTTAGCATGACGTCCTTGCACAGTCGACATATTTGTACGTATCCTTACGTACGGACACAAATAACCCTTTGAAACAATGATCTGATAAGAAGTTATTGTAATTAGTTATTTTCGTCATTGTTGGATGCTTATTATGCTGTTCTTGCTGCTGTTGTACTGTGTGTGTGTGTGTGTGCGAGTGTGCGAATCACTTGGATTTTGTATTTAGAGCTAAGTAAGTATTGTCGGCTTAATTTGAGGCCGTTTTTTGTAGTGTACTGAAAAGTACTTCAGGGATCTGCGAGCACCAGCCGAGCTATTTATTTTGCCGACGACCAGCGGTGTGAGATATTTCGGAAAATGTTTCGCGATTATTTTATCCGGAGGCAACTTCAGAAACTGTTGGAACTACCGAATGGCAAGATCGATGACGTGCAGTTAATTGTCTTAACCTATTTTGTTTCTCTGGTCGACGCATCACTTGCTGATTTGTCGATGTTATTTCGCTCGATGTTGTTGTGCAGTTGAGAAGAGAGTGTCACAGTATTGCAAAGCCTATTATTATTATTATTATTATTATTATTATTATTATTATTATTATTATTATTATTATTATTACTATTATGCCTTTTAGGCTTTACTAAAGGAGTTCCATTGTAGCGCATACCAGTGGCGGCTCCAGGATTTGACAAGTGGGGGGGGGCGTTGGGGTGGCAACTTCTAATCATGGGGGCCAACCATTTGTTGTTTAATGTATGTAGCATTAAGTATAGGGTCCCAACAGGAGGGCCAGGCACTCAATAGGGGGTCCGCTCTCCCCCCCCCGGTGGAGCCGCCACTGGCGCATACACATAGTTGTTGTGCGAGAAATCACAAAACGTTTTTTAGAATTAGATTTTCGGCCAAAGTGATGCTCATAAATACCCACCTGATTGTTGTGGTCCGGTTTCTCACCGTCTATAAATATTTATTGTAAGTAGTCCTGGGTCAGTGGGACTGAACGCCCCCTGGTTTTGAGATGACCATCATTTAAACTCAGGGCCGCCGAGAGGGGGAGGGGCCCGGCGATCTGTAGGGGCCCGGGTGGGTCCGTATTTGGGGTCAGGGTAGAGTTAGGGTTGAAGACGATGAAGGCGGGTGAGGGCGTACAAGGATTTAACCTTTAACTCGTGAAAAAACCGACAGGCAAAAAGGTCGTCACCCCACTTGCAATATAAACTTTCTAGGGGCCCGTGACTGTCCTGCCCTGGGGCCCGGAATTTCTCTCGGCGGCCCTGATTAAACTAACCCAGTGCCAAGATATTGTGGTCTTAGGACCATAAGACAAGGTTAAACACTCGCCTAACAATTCCTAGTTCTGGTGCCACAAGGGTTTAGGCTTTGAGATTTGATACAGTTTTGTAGTTTATTTTTGTCATAATTGGCATCGCTGTATATTTAGTATGTTGTTTGTATGAATGGAAATTAAAACACGAACGAAACTTTAATTCCGATATCTTTATTTAGTATTTGAAAATGTACAGAAGTAGCGTAAATTCAGGTTAAACTGGACATGAACTCAATGAATCGAAGTCAACAAAAGTATAGGAACTGGAATAAATAGTTTAAGTTAAGGAAAAAATCTACAGTAATGAGTAATGTGATGAAATTATATTGGCGTAGCCACGCTCCCCCTTACCCCGCCCCCCACTGTTCGAGCTGGGACTTGTGTAAATTCGTTGAGTAGGCTAGTTTGGGTGGGTGGGGGGAGGTAGTAACGAGAACGAACGAAAGAAGTTCAAAAGGCGCTGGAGCTTAACACGACGCTTTTTGCCCCTCCCCAATAATTTTTCACCTGAAAATGTCGGCGTGCCCCCCGCTTATTCCGGAATCCTGGCTATGCCACTGTTCCAAAGCAAAGAGAATTGTGGAGGCAGAACAAATTCTCTCAAAGCATCTTTTTCTATAAGCCTATACTGATCAAAGACACGTGGAGTTGCCGTAAAATTTCGGGGAGGGGATCAAATTTGAAATAAAAGGGTAAATTTATTCATTAGTTCCGTTGGAAATATTAACGATTGTCAGAAGCACAAATGGAAAACAGAGATCTTGTAAAGAGAAGGAATTATTTTATATGGTATTATTTAAAACAGTTGAACGAAGATTTTATTAATGAATTTTTGTCCTATGACTGAGTGATTTCTAGTCAGACGATAGCAACACATTTTCAAAATACAAAATCTTAAACGATTAATAGCATCGAACAGTGGCGGCTCCACCGGGGGGGGCAGGGGGCCGTGCCCCCTATTGAGAGCCTGGCCCCCAGTGGTTGCAACAATACATTAAACAACAAATGCATGATTTTCTTCGAGACTGCCACTGGCATCGAATATCAAGCATAGTGTTGCCTAACAAAATGCAGTTTCTTCGAACTGCCAGCTTGCTGTTGCCTGTTGGCAGTGGCGATGTCAGGATTCCAAAATAGGGCTACCATCACGTAAACAGGCGACTTCGACTAGGGAGTTTGGGGAGCGTCGCGAGCCCACCCCAGCAGAATCCGGGGCGTGGAGCCGCAAAAATTTCGTGAAACGGAAATTAGTCCGATATAAGTAAGTAAGTAAATCTTAACGAGGACAAAACGTCACTCCGTCGTGTTGAGCGTACATTTATCTTTCGTTATCTTCGATCTCATATAAACCTAGGCCTTTCTAACTGATCCCGTCCCCCAATAACCCTACTCAACGGTTTTGCACGAATCTTAAGACCGGTCCCAATCCGAATAGGGCGGTCCGGTCACCCATCCCCGTGGCTATGCCAATGGTTATAATAATAATAATAATAATAATAATAATAATAATAATAATAATAATAATAATAATAATAATAATAATAATAATAATAATAATAATAATAATAATAATAATAGTAATAATAATAATAATAATGATAGGCTGGCGCTGTGAATTCTGGGACATGATGCATGATGAAGTACGTGTGGTCTAGGAGACGTATGAAAGGAATTCTGTAGTGACGTCATTTGGCAGTAGAGGTGATGATGACTTGGTATCGGAGTCAGGTAATGCGAGCACTTGATATCGGATTCCGTTACGGTGCCGACGACCGTTCGGCTCGTCCTTCGAATACCGTACGACCGCTCCGTCAGTTCTCCCCTTCTCCTCCGTCTCGTCGTCGGCCGCGGCCGCGGCGGCGGCGGCGGCGGCGACCGCCTCTTCCTCCTCCTGCTCCTTCCGCCGCCGCCTACGCCGCTGCCGCCAGCACCGGATCTTCCGCCGATAGACGCAGGCGAATAGCAGGACGTTGACGGCGAGCAGGACGCAACCGACGGCGACGACGGACACCAAGGCAACACCGTGGTCGGTCGACGACGCTGCGGCGGCGCCAGGCGGAGGAGGAGGAGGAGAGGCGGCGGTGGCCAGCGACGGCGTCGTCGTCTTCGGGGCGCCGCGCCTCTCGTCCAAGAAGACGACGGAGTATTTTCCGCCGATCGGTCTCGGCGGCCCTCCCGGCCGCGGCGGCGGCGGCGGAGAAGGCGACGTGACGAGGAGAGGGTCCGGCCACGAGCCGAGCCCGGGGTCCGCAGCGGCGGCGGCGGCGGCGGCGGCGTGAGCGGGGTCCCGCTGGACCGCAGTCCTCCTTCGGTCGTCGGCGCTGCTCGAGGAGCAGTGGAACCGGACAGACGGCGGCGGCTGCGGTGCGACTGCCTGGATGATCGTCCGGTTGAGGGGAGGAGGAGGAGGAGAAGGAAGAGGAGGAGGAGGAGCGTCGGCGGGAATAAGAAGGTCTCGGTCGTCGTCTTCGCAGTCGTCGTCTGGTCGGTGGATTGTCGGAATGAGGTTGAGCCACAGAGCCAGTCTCGCCGCTCGAAACTGCCGACGCGAATGACTGCGGGCTTCTGAAAGCATCAACGAATGCTATAACAGGCCTAATAATAATAATAATAATAATAATAATAATAATAATAATAATAATAATAATAATAATAATAATAATAATAATAATAATAATAATAATAATAAGTTTTAGAGTGGTTCAGTAGGTTCAGTAGGATCTGCCCTGTGTGAGAGCCACTGTGGTCCACTCGGCCATTCATTCACATTATGTTCTTGCTGTGTAGGCCTAATAGCACCCTCTCCTGGAGAAATTTCTGCGGACGCCCATGCCATTTCACACTCCTTGGCGGGCCGGGTCTGGCCCGCGGACCGCCATTTCAATAGGCTATCCCTGCTCTAAACAGTGTCCAATTAGCTTAGCATAGTTGATCAATCAATCAATTAATTAATATTATTGATTAGGTAGGCCCAGTTGCTCGTCAGCAACACAGCTTACCTAAGATCATTACTTCCTGGTGCTCGGCATCGAACTGCGGCCAGTCGGGTGTTGCTTCGGCCGGTCGACGGTTGGGTCTGGCGCTGCCGATCGTCGGCGACGATGGGTCGTTCGGAGATCTGCGAGGAAGAGACAGATGGGCTCACTCGTGCGTGACGGGGCAGGGGGGGGCTTAACCGGGCGTGAAATTTTCGATAAAAGACTGACGGTGTCCGTAGAATAGACAGAACCCGCCGTCGGCCAATAGAAAGACGATGCTTCAATCGCCACAATCTGCGAAACCGGAGTGATATTTTACGGTAGATCATTTAAAGGCGGGTTGTCAGGCGTTGTTACGCATCATCGAATCACGCTGCACTCCTAGAATTGGTCAATCTAGCTTCTTCTTCGTCTTTTTCAACACCTTCTTCTTCTTCTTCTTCTTCTTCTCTTCTCTTCTTCTTCTTCCTCATCCTCCTCTTCTTCTTCGTATAATACTGCTGGTTATCGCCAACTCCGGTCAGGCGCTACATAAATTTATCGAGTTGTTTATGATTTATAGGCCCTAGTTTTGTTTGTGAATCTGAATAGAAAATTTTTCCCAGTCGTCGAGATTTCGAACAATTCTGCGGACGCACATACAGACTGTATAGCGGTAGGCCCGGTTTACGTGCTGTGCTACGCCAGTGCTACTACTACAGTACTACTACTACTACTACTACTACTACTACTACTACTACTACTACTACTACTACTACTACTACTACTACTACTACTACTACTACTGCTGCTGCTGCTGCTGCTGCTGCTGCTGCTGCTGCTGCTGCTGCTGCTGTTGCTGCTGCTGCTGTCCATGAAATATTTTCGGGCGATCCAAAAATTCATGTCGATATATTGCTCACATTTCGCTTTAGATCCCTCAAGCGCCCCCCCACTGATGTCAGAGGACTAGAAAAAGCCGTCACTTTCCACCGTATTAATGTGTCTATATTGGCAATTATAATAATGGTGGCTATACATTGTATAAATTTAAAAACCCTTTAAAGTGATAGATATCCAAAATGCGGGTCCAGATTCTTTTTAGGCATCGACTGGGCTTCAATCGGTGCAAATATGAAAGCCCTACGACACCACAATTTTTTGCTCAATTTTCGAAAAAATACCCTGGACTATAGTCCAAGAAAAATTTTCGGGCGACCCAAAAATTGATGTCGATATATTGCTCACATTTCGCTTTAGAACCCTCAAGCGCCCCCCACTGATGTCAGAGGACTAGAAAAAGCCGTCACTTTCTACCGTATTAATGTGTCTATATTGGCAATTATGATAATGGTGGCCAGAGGTGGATCTATAGGGTATTCGGCGCCCGTGGATAAAGTGTACGTTGGCGCCCCTAAAAACTGACAAAGAAAAAAGGTCCTCATATCGTTTTCGGCGCCCCTCAACTCTCTCCTCACACAGTGCTGACAAGCAAAAAAGGTCCTCGACTCTTCTCAAGTGTTTCTTCTACTTTATTGTGCATTTCACTTACCCAAATATCCAATTTTGTTTGGCGCCCCCTCATCTCGGCGCCCGGGGACATGTGTACACTCTGCCCTCCTCTAGATCCGCCTCTGACTCCGGGGGATGAGGAACTGACAAAGCCGGAGGGAAACTGACAAAGAAGGGGGGAATTCTGCTAGGGGTCTGCTGTTAGTCCACATGTAGTATGCCAAATTTCCGGGGAGGAATTTGAAATTTCCGGGGGGAAAAGGGCAATTTCCCCCCACCCCCGGAAACGGCCTAGATTAAACACTGGCAAGGATGTCACGTATAGAGTCGCGTGAATTGATCGTAACCTTTACCCCGTCTTAATGAAATTGATCCAATATCTCAGAATATTTTCCGTAAACGACTTTTCGCTTTTGGCGTAAGCGTCTGGAAACGGATCGATGCCGTCGGTTATTGGGGCGGCAAATATATAGGTCAGTTCGTCGCCGTGCCCCGAACTACTTCCGAAGGTCGCCGTTCCGTCTGTCCTCCCTCCTCCTCCTCCTCCTCCTCCTCCTCCTCCTCCGGCAATCGTGAAATTGAAGCAATAAAGAAAGGTTTTCGCGGTTCTTGCGGCGGCATCGGCGGCGGCGGCGGCGGCGGCGGAGTGATACAGTCCCAGTTCAACGGCCGGAACGGCGTACAGGGCGTCTCCCAGAAGCTCCACGAGGCTGTTCCAGGCTGCGCCATCCGTCGTTCGGACCCCGTCCCAGTCCCTGTACTGGTGCAGGAGGACCTCGAAGATGGTCTGGCGATGGTAGGAGTAGGTCCCGTCGACGAAATCCGCCACCGCCGACCGTACGGCGTCCTTCGACAGCGCCGCCGCCGCCGCCGCCGAGTCGTTGAGCTGGGCGGAGGCGTCGTTCGATGCGAACCCGACCAGGAGGGCGACGCTGCCGAAGGTCGCCAGCTGCTCCGACGATGTTGCGCCGTCGGCCATCGACGCCCTGATGTCGTTCAGAAGGACGCTGCGACGGTCGACCGTCGGTCCGAAGGTCGATCCGTGGAGGGTCGTGGTCGTGGTCGTAGGGACGGTGACGGCGATGAGTTGTTCGAACGGGAGACGCTTGAGGCAGGCGAGAAGGACGGCGGGGCTGTTGTCGTCGTCGTCGGCGGCGGCGGCGGCGGCGGCGGCGGCGGTGCAGTTGAGGCGGTCGGAGAGGTCGAGGGTGTTGGGCAGAGGGTCGGCGATGATGGCCCAGGGAGACAGCGCAGTTCCGCTCTGGACGATCGCTCTCTGGAAGAGATTTCGTCCTAGAAATTATCAGTATAGGGGCTGTCCATTAATTACGTCAACAATTTAGGGGGAGGGGGTTTGAAAAAGTTTGACAGTTGTTGACATGGGGGAGGGGGTCAAGAGAAGTTGACGTCAACAATTTCACTTTTTATAAATAATCAAAAAATAGGAAATTTAATAGAATACTACTTATTACAATGGAAAAAAGCATGGAAAAAAGGTCGTCACCGCCACATTTTGACACTCGATGAGCAAAACAGGGGAAAATGGTCATCACCGCAAAAATAATAACCTTGTTATTGGGACCTGCCATTGATCTTGGGGGGTCAACAGTTTTTGACGCAATTATGAGGGCAACTGAAAGTTGACAGTTGTTGACCAAAATTGTTGACATAATTAATGGAGCCCCATACTTGAAATCAATGGGCCAATTTATTTAATTAAAATTGAGTTAAAAATTGTTGACATAATTAATGGACAGCCCCATACTTGAAATCAATGTTGTTGCCAATGCTGTTAACCCTTTAGCTACTCAGCATTCAGCATCGAGCCTCTCGCGAGAATCAGATAGGGCCTACAAAAGCCAGTGGGGTCAATCCAGTGGCGTGATGTGGTCACTCCTTGATCGATGGAGGTACGCACTGAAGGTACACTCTGGAGGGTTGGATTTTTGAGATTTTGCAGATAGGCCTACAAATGCACGGCGTGTTGGATTTTTACAGCTATGGGGGTGGGGTGGGGGGTGGGAGGTTGAAAATATGCCTGTGCGTACGTACTATTATAATATGGATGAGCCCAAGACCAGTTTAAAAAGACACAGTTTCGCATAATTTTCACATTAGTATACGTCAGGCCCGTAGGAAGTTGAGGTGCAGCTGCACCCCCTGGAAGATAAGGCTGTTTTTTTCACTTGTGACGATTTTATTAACCTCTTAACTGGGGATCCCGGATATATCCGTCCATTTTACATTGAGTTACAGTTAAATACACGGTTAAGGGGTTAATAGAAGAAGGAGAGCTGACGAACATTTCTTGCTTATCAAGGTTATTAAGAGGGTAAAGTTCGTTGCTGAAGACCTGTTTTTACTTGTCAGCTGGTTTCTTAGGAGGCGAACTTTTTGTTCCTTGTCACAATTTTTTCTCTTGAGAAAATCTGCACCCCCCGTGCCGCTGAAAATCCGTTCCGACGTGCCTGCTAAACGTATACAGCAAACTTTTCGGGATACTTTATACCACAGGGTGACGACGCCTACTGCTGGATTCTGTCCCACGCCGATTAGTCCCTGTCTTTTTTCCATCTACACACCACCCCTCTCCCACCAGGGCCTGTTTTAACGTGCAGTGATACACAAAATGTGCAGTGATTATAAATTGAAAATGTGCAGCGGTAAAATGCAATTTTCTCTGCTGTGTGCAGTGATAAATAATCATTTCCCGGACGCCATTTTTTGCTCGTTTTTTACGCGGATGTCCAAAAAAATTTCTGAGTTAAGTGCAGTGATAAATTCATCTTAAAACAGTCCCTGTCTCCCAACATCCGCTTGCGTAGCCTCTTCATCTTCTTCTCGGTCGCTGGCTCTTTCGTCCCCCTTCAACAGCTTCGAGGCATCTGGCTGTCTCACGGACGTTTTCCGCGTTGACAGACAAAACGCTAATCGACCCCCCCCCAATTCGCTCCTGCTCTGTTCGCCGATGCCATCTCGGTGTCTCTTCCTTCCCCCCGGCCCGTTTGCCCCGCGGGTGGGTGGGGGCAGAGGAACACCCAGCATCGCCGCAGGACGACGTATCTGTCTTAATTTGTGTCGACGATGTAAGACGTGATCTTATCGCTGTAAATGTCGCGTATCCTTTATGCGGCGCACGGTAAAAACGCAAATTCGCTGTCTCTCCTTCTGTCGCTGTGTCGGATCGAGTAGTGACATTTATGAACGAATAAACCGCCGAGAAGCGATATTGGATCTTAAAAGAAGGTCAATCGATCGTAGTTAGCAAGTTAGTTGCCTAATTTTCTCGGTTAACGTTGATTACTTGCACATAAAAGGCGCATTGTTTAGACGTAGGCCCCCTACAGATTTGTTTTAAGCATATATGCCTATTGCGTCTAAGAAGAATTTTCGTGTTTTCTTAACCCCTTAACCGTGTATTTAACTGTAACTCAATGTAAAATGGACGGATATATCCGGGATCCCCAGTTAAGGGGTTAATTAAATCTCTAATTCAATTCTTTCTTTCTTTACCCTTCTTCGTGTCTAATGCCACTAAATTATACTTGCGCATGCATAAACTCCTGACGACGCCGATTTGCATGCGTTATATTGCGGACGCTATATCTGTCACTGCACTCGTTCGAACTTTATCTCAATATTTCCTATTCTTCGACCACCGCTGTCTGTCCTCCTGCCGTGCTGCCGAATAATGCTGCTCTCAACGCCTCAATTTATTTCCGTCATTATTATTGCGTATTTGTTTCACAGCGCGTTACGCCCCGCCGTGAAATATTACGCACATAATGTGCATTGCACTTTAGATTGCACCTAAGTGCTGCCGACCGCCTCCCCTCTCTCTCCCTCTCTCCCTCCCTCTCTCTCTCTCTCTCTCTCTCTCTCCCCTCTCTCTCTCTCGCTTTCGCTCCCAAGGGACGCACTTTGAATATTTTTAGCGTCTCGATTGGGGGGGGGGGCAGTTTTCATTTAACGTTTCGAGACGCCCGTAATAGAAACCCTTTCTGCTCGCGCGCGGCACCGGAAGGTTGATTACCGGGCACCGACCTTTGATGACCGGAGATATCATGAGGAGGTTGACCAGCACCGCCCCGTGTCCGTGACCCAGCAGAGTGACGTCGTTCTTGTTGCCACCGAACGGTCGAATGTTCTCCTGCACCCAGTGTAGGGCCGCTATCTGGTCGAGCAGGGCGTAGTTGCCCGGGGCGTTTCCATCGCCGGTACTGAGAAAACCTGCGTCAAAAAGATGCCGAATGAAAAGGCAACATTAGTAACAACCAGTGGCGTCATTTCACACTTTTCTTGGGGGGGGCGAGAAAATTTTGTTGCAAATTTTTCACAAATTTTGGCAAATTTTAGGCATTTTTTCCAATTTTTGCAATTTTTTGCAAATTTTGAGCAATTTTGGCAAATTTTAGGGCCAATGTTGGAAAATTTGCAATTTTTGGCAATTTTGGCAATTTTTTGCACATTAATACTTTATAAATTAATATTTTAATTTCCTTGGGAGGGCCACGGCCCCCACCAGGCTCCCCCAAATGACGCCTCTGGTAACAACTAAGCAACAACGACAACAACAGCAACTGTATAGTAGGACTGTAGGCCTATCAGCGTTGGAATTGTGTGGAGGTTTTTTTGGAGGGGGGAAATTTTTTCCCCCAGCCATATTTGTATCTACACACTTAGCTCGATTTTTATTATTATCTTGCTGTAGGCCTACATATTATTCTTGTCCGAGTGAGTTACTCGAAAAGTCATTCGTTTTGAGTGCATGCTTCCCTCCGGAGTTTTTATTTCTCGGCCCCGTGGAAAGTCGTAGAAATCACGAGAATCTTTTGTGGCAAACCTAACGGGGGGGGAGGCGGGGGTCAGGACATTTATGCGCCCATAGGGCAACAGTATTATAACCGGACTGACTCGGTGGGCGGCGGCGGCTATAATTAATTCTTTCCTATTATTTCTCGCCCGCATCGTATTCTTTGGCGACCAAAGCGGTTCCATGAATTTATTTCCGCTATTTCGCAGAAATTTCTCGGTTGGCGGTCGCTTCGTCGTGAACATTGAATACAAGTATATTCGTGTGTGTGTGTGTGTGTGTGTGTGTGTAGTTATATTGAGAAAAACTGCATATCGCAGGGCGTCCATATTTTGGCCTGCTTTTACTGAGTCGATAAATGCAATAATAAAGAAATAAAGACATTAAAGATAAATCACAGCAGAAATTCTCCAAAAGTCTGCAATTTTAATACGGAATTTACAGTTGGCATATAAATGACCACACTGACTGAAAGTATCCAAACGGCGATGAAAAGTGCTGAGAAAAAATTGTCCGGAGACAAAAATTAATGTGTGTTAACTCTCGTCAGGTTCTTCAGGTCAGGTATATATATATATATATATATATATATATATATATATATATATATATATATATATATATATATATATCGGAATTTCCTTTCAGTGTCTCTTGTTAAGCGCTCTTGATTTTAGCCTTCGATATGTTTACTGCGCTTTATAAATTGTCATTAAGTAATATCTATGTATAATCATGAAATCATATATATATATGTGTATATATATAATATTATATACAGTATATGAGCTAAGAAAATTTCAAGAGCTGAATTAGAAGAAAGATCTTTAAGTGAAGCACATTGAACATTGACTATGATGCCAAATATTTTGGTGGATTTTCACAGATGGAATTAGGTTTGGCCAATGTTTATCAATATCTATGCTAAAAGCGGCGGAGGCGGAGGTTGGACGGCTATCGGATAAAAGTCTTGCTCTGTTGTCTATAAAGCAAATCCTTCCTTCGTCATCCTCGCGCGCGTCTGATTGTTTGTTTCGTCTTTTCGGCGTCTTGTTTAACGTTCTTGTAATGCAAACTTGCCAGAGAGAGAGAGAGAGAGAGAGAGAGAGAGAGAGAGAGAGAGAAGACAATTTTCGATAAAAGCATCTTCACAAAATGTCCTGCGAATGCTTTGATTTCGTCGCCGTCCGCGAGCGGACGCACTCGATTCGAACGTTCGTATAAGAAGCAGCTATAGCTCCATAACAGCAGACTGGTCCCCTAGCTGCTGTTGACAGACTCTCTCTCTCTCTCTCTCTCTCTCTCTCTCTCTCTCTCTGTGTGTGTGTGTGTCTTTGTCGAAGCCCCGTTAATTATTGCAGAAGCAAAGAAATAGATCGCGCCTCGTCTACTTAGAACGAACGAAAAGCTCTCGCGCATATGGTAATGGCCGGTCGCGTTTGCATTCACAGCTGCAGACGTCGCCGCCAGAATTGCAATTTGTTCTGTCGCTGCTGCTGCTGCTGCTGTTGCTGTTGCTGCTGCTGCTGCTGCTGCTGCCGTTGTCCCCACATCCTATTCCTATTTACTCGGCGACGTGCTTCGCGTTCAGACGGCGGTCCCGACCGCCCGGCGCCTAATGAAGTCGCGCTAATGGACGTCCGTCCGCAGCACAATGGAGAGAAAGTCGAATTATACGGCGATCTGCATTCTCGACCGACGACGGACAAAAAAGAGGTCGCCGCCGCCGCCGCCGCCGCCGCCGCCGCCGCCGCCGCCGCCGCCGCCGCCGACGCTGTTTGTATTTAAGAACACAGCGTCCGGCCGCGTTCGGACGACAGACATTTGTATCGAATCTTCAGAAAAGAAAGAGAGTGCACAGAAGGTGTCATCCCGGTCGAGAAGACGAGACGACGTGTGCCGGGAATCGGCAATGCTATACTGTTGCCTGAAAACAGTATCAGCACTTGGACCATAGGGCCATATTAAGGCGTGGGCTGAGGGGGCTGTAGCGCCCCCTCCCCCGGCCCATCGTGAAAATAGGCCCGCCGATTTTCGGATTTTCGAGAAAACCTTTTTTTGCTTGTCAGAACGATTTTCCGTAAAGGCGACGGCCTTTTTTTCTCAGCCCCAGGCCCACTCGGACCTTAGTCCGGCCCTGCACTTGGGTCATTATTCTATCAGATTCTGCTAACTGTACAGTAGAACCTCGCTAATTCGGATTCCAAGATATACCATCGATTAACATGGACTCTAAAGTGTAGTTCAAAACTTTCTTTTCTGTCTGTCTGACTGTTTGTTCTGTCTGTCTGTCTGTCTTTCTCTTTCTGAAATCCCAGTAACCAAACGAATGAAAAATGTCCAAATATATTCAGCCTTTCTAAGTTCGTACAGATGTTGCTGTAAAAATGGCGGCCCGCGGACCAGTTCCGACCCGCCACGCCAGAGGGTGTGAAATGGCCCGCGATGATACTGAAATCATAACTTTTATCGAATGCTAAAGAAATATTTAAAGCGTCTTGTCTTCAACTTACCTGCTCTCTATTACGTATGAATTTATGTATATATATATATATATATATATATATATATATATATATATATACCTGGCTCTCGGGCAACAGTCATAAAAATGTGGCCCTTCGCAGAATTTAATTGAATATCCCTGCCGTAGGGCTTACCGAGTATTAGGACTTACCGAGTATTCCCACCCGGTAGTTAATCGTGATGACGATGATCTGTCCGTAGGCGGACAGGGCGCTTCCGTCGTAGGCATTTCCGCTTCCGATGTCAAAGGTCTCTCCGTGCACAAACACCACCACCGGAAGTAGTGACGTGTCGCCTCGTTCTGAAATATTAGCAGGAATTCAGGCAACAATAATTAGGAACACGTGACTTCACCAAAATGAAACGTCGATCTAATTATATATATATATATATATATATATATATATATATATATATATATATATATATGGTGTTCCACATAAATTGTTTCAACATGCAATCGGCCAATCAGTTGTTTTAGTCGATGGCAAAATCCAGTGGCGCAGCCAGGTTTCAAGAATAGGGCGGTGCCAGGCGAACTGTGTAACCAATTTGGAAGAGGTTTATAGATTAGATCCAAATCTTGAGCGCCGCTTCAATAATATAAATGTCGCATTGCTTTTGCGGATTCTCTCGAGCAGTTTAGTCCCGAGAAGAGAGGCGGCCTCTATGCCCCGGGGAGGTCCCCCCATCTCATGAAACGTTAATGCATAGACTATATCCCGCTGTTTCTGTTGTGCAGATAATAAATGGCGGTGAAGACAGGCGACAGTGTGATGATGATGGTGATGATGACGATGCTTATGATGATAAACATAAAGCGTTTATTATTCGCCCCTGGACCCCACTGGGAGCAGAGCTCCCAGTGGGGTCCAGGAGCGCGAAGCCCCCCTGAAGCTGAACAACTTTTACTTTTACAACATTATAATTTGTTAGAATTATACTATTCCACACCTATAAATGAGTGAGTTAAATATAGCTTTTAAGCAATATTTTTATCCATCCGATAAAATTTCCGATAAAATTCATGGCGAGTCCCAGTCCATGATATCCATCCGACGCACGACTGCTTGTTATATAGATATATATATATATATATATATATATATATATATAATATTAATATATATATATATATATTAGAGAGAGAGAGAGAGAGAGAGAGAGAGAGAGAGAGAGAGAGATACAGTATATATGTGCCGATCCTCAACCATCCCCTACCTCCTCACACAAAAGTATTTCTCTGCAAAATATTTTGCACGAATCTCACGGGTGGCCCTGATGGCAAGTGGGTTCAATTGCCATATATATATATATATATATATATATATATATATATATATATATATATACTGCATATATACAGTATATATATATATATATACAAGCAATTGTTATAGAGTATATATATATATATAATATATATATATATATGCTTTGAAATTCGAACTTATATGGGCCTAAACTGTAAATGCTTTGAATTTTGAAAGGTAAATGCATTTTAAAGTACACTGTATATAAGCATGAAATAATCGGATGCATACTCTGAACGTCATTATCTGCCTTTGTTGGCTTCCGTATATATCAACGTCACAATGGCGGCCGCTGCAGTGTCTCTCGTCTTCCCTGTTTCCGGTGTCGTCATCCAGTGTGCGATTGTGGACGCGTTCTCTCTCTCTCTCTCTCTCTCTCTCTCTCTCTCTCTCTCTCTCTCTCTCTCTCTCTCTCTCTCTCTCTGCATGTCTGGCGGACGCATTTCTTTCCATCAGCCAATTAACGACTCTGAAAGCTTATTATACCTCGGAATTCAGAAAACATTCCACCGAGTTGTTATAATACTGTCTGTTTCCAGACAGACATGCAGTATAGGCCTATCCGTCCTCGGAAAACCTCTTTTTATATGAATTCAGTTTTCGCCTTCCTTTTCGCAGTGTGCTGTTTCTTTGTTGCCGCAAATAATGGCGAGAAACAAAATAGGCTACCTATATATCATCTATCAGAGAAGTCGGAGAAACTTTCAATCAGCATATTCGGTTCTGACGAACCCTTCTAAAGTTTCCCACTAATCGCTGGAATATTCAGAACAAGAAGAGGTATTTTTAGCAGCGTTCGAAAAGCATAGAAGGTTCTAACGACGTCTTGAATTCCTCTTCCTGTGTCAAAGTCAAGGTGTCTATTATATACATACATATATATATATACGTATTTAATCTATTTATGTATACAGTATATTGAATTCGGCTTAATTTCGGCAGAATACATGTTGGAATGATGATGCAGTTGACTTCTAGCTTAGAAGAGGCGGATGTTTTTAGAATTTTAACCGATGTTTGAATAAAACTGCTAATATCTCGATTTTTGTCGAAATTAGCTTAGAAAATTTAAAAATAATGGTTGCGAAATTTCGAATAACTGTGTGAATCGACCAAAGAACCTGGCCTTTTCGAATAGATATATACACAGGCAAGAATCAAAGTTATGAATTGACCTCAAATCAATGCCTGCATATCGTCCATATATACTTTCCGCGTCTTGGCTGCAAAGATATTTTTACACACCCCTAACACCCGCCAATTTGATATTCGACACCCCCAAATTTCCTAATCTCGAACACACCCGAATTCGAGAAATAACACCCCCAACGCCCCCCCAACACCGCTCCAACTTTATTTCTCTTATGGCCTTTTTTGCCTGTCAGATTTTTATGTGGGATGACTTTTTTCACACTTATTCGTCAGAGACCCCCAAATTTTACCGACACCCTCATCCCCCAATTCTCAATATTATAGAAATAGCCCTGCTTGGCTGACTTTCATAGTGTCACTACACCTTGAAGCTATGAATCTTTGCAATGTCTTCTTGTGCGACAATTCAAGTGACGTTGCACTAAATAAAAGATTATAGGCCTACGACGAAAACTGGTCACGCCCGAGATTTTTCTTGGGGTGCGGGGTGGCGGGGAGCTAGTGCTCGGATCGTCCGATGATGCGTAAAAGATAACCAAGAGCCATTGATCTTATCCGAATAAAGAGGGTCGTACAGAGCTCCAGTGTCCGGGTTTCTGCGAGCGTTTCTCGACAAACACTTCGCGTGACGGGGAGCTGCCATTTGCGTGACGCCGTCGCCTGATCAACGACCGCTGTCGACCAGGGCGTCATCACGAGCAGCGCCGTGGGAACGTGACCGGATGGTGCCGACAGACAGACAGGACGGACGGACAGACAGACGTTGGTTCAGTCCCGTCAACACGGGTTCGATTCCGGGACGCTCTTTCTTCATACACCCGCCATGCAGGGTTGGCAATGCATTAACCCCTTAACTGTGCAGTTAACTGTAACTCGATGTAAAATGGACGGATATAACCGGGGTCCCCAGTTGAGGGGTTAATAGTATACGGCCTGCGCGTGGCGATTTAAGCCGACGACTGGTGCATCGCGATCCAAGCGCTATATAAATTTAATATTTGGGGTTTATAGTTAAAGCCATCGGCGATCTTTCTGCCTATAGGAGGGAAAGGGGAATTTTCCTCCGCGGGATGGGGGGGGTGGGGATGGCAGACGGAAACAGAAACTCGTAACGGTGCAGCATGACGCATTTTGTGTTACTGCGTTATAGACGAAACGCGGACATCTGAGCTTATTGAATTCCTAATCCATTTTTTTAACTCCAGAAAGAACAGCTTCTTCTCTTGGCGCACACTCAGAGAAACGCATTGAGTGCATGAGGCATTACAGTGTAAAAGCGAAGGAAACGAGTTAGCAGAGAAAGAAAGCGGACTGTTGCGCCGTCTGAGAACGGAGCTTTTACGCGAGAAAGAGCAGTCTCAATTATTGATGAATTAAATTTTACCGCACAACTCGCTCCCTTCGTCTCGCCGACGCGAACGCCCGACGGATGGACGGACGATGGATCGGGGCGGAAGGGGGAGGGGCAATTTCGAGATTGACACCCCCACCCTCCCGGACGGGGCGAGCGGGGGAGGAGGGAAGGGGGTCTCGGCGGAACTCGCTAACTTATTCGCTAAAGCAATCGGAGGAAACAACGAAGCATTTGTCACTCTCCGTGCCACTTTCCACCGTTCCCACCCCTCCCCCTCCCCTCCCCTTCCCTCCCCTCTCCTTCACTTTTCAATCTTGATGAGCCGTGAGAAAACGCGAGAATGTTTTTCAAAGAAAAATCTAATCGTTTTATTTCGCTTTCTAGTGCTAGATGAAGTACATTCCTGCGGTAAAATACTAAATTCGGATGGCAAGAACACATCCCGTGGAATATAGAACCACTTAACCAGTATAAATAACAACAGGAATATTGAGTGGCTTAGTGTAGGCTATAGACCTACAGGATCTGCGCTATAGAAACTGTAATAATAGGCTGCTTTACCATATATATATATATAGGCCCGTGGAAAGCGGTAGAGATATGCAACAAATACGGATTCGGCGATTACGGAACTGTTCTGGGCATTTGACAAAACTGAGACACAACGGGGTCTTTGTCAATATTTCGTTAGGGAGAGTCTTCTAAAGAATAGACCTGACTACACCTCAGAATTCCACATTCCAGTATATTTCCAAAATAATAGAAGAAAAGACAACAAATAGAAGTAGGCCAATAGAAATTTCGTTACTTACTTACTTACTTACTTACTTACTTACTTACTTACTTACTTACTTACTTACTTACTAGTCTTTGGTCAATTGTTATCGCTGAAAACAAAATTCTCTATTGTCAACGAATATTTTGGGAGGATCATCTTTAGAAGGGGCCAAATTTTTAACATCTTCGTAAAACGTTCATCAGAGATATTTTCCCACAATGACGAACGGTCCTAATGTAATGTTCTGTAATGCGATGTTGATCTTCGACTGTGAGGCACCTGAAGTATAACAATCTACGTGGAAATCTTTTAATAATTATTTTAGGCATACTGCACATAATTTTTTCATAAACTGATTTCATCCTGGCCGCCTCCGTATGTTTGGCCATTATTATTGGTATTATCATTATAATAATTATTACTATTAATAATGACGATAATAATAATAACAATATTATTATTTTATATTATTATTATTATTTTATATTATTATTATTATTATTATTATTATTATTATTATTATTCGCTGAAAACAACTAGCAAGACTTTATTACAGGTGACACCCACAATTTCAACTTCTCCGCGGATTTCTTTCCGTGGAAACACGTCGTAATTGCCCGTTCTCCCCTTCCCTCTCCCCAATCATCACTTCCACAGCCGACTACCGAGACTGGCTACGGGTGCCTTACCAGTTACCACTAAGGTGTAAAACAGCAAGTGGAACAACCTCCCTCCCCTCCTCCTCCACCACCACCACCACCCTCCCCACCCCCGCCTTGCTTTCTGAGTCCCACAAAAGACGCGAGTTTAACGCGGTTTCTAGTCGCAGCAGCAGCAGCAGCAGCAGCAGCAGCAGCAGCAGCAGGGCATGAAGAGGTCGTCACGCAAAGACACGCCCGCCTCAATTGTAAACAGAATCGAAGAAAAAGTAAGTATGCCAACGCCTTAAATTTCCCCGAGGAATTCCGTGGGGCCTCGGGTAGGGAGGGAGGGAGGGAGGGAGGGAGGAAAAATGGATGCGAATAAGAGGAGGAGGAGGAGGAGGAGGAGAAAGAAGAAGAAGAAGAAGAGGGGAAGGAGGAGGTGGAGGCTGGGAACTGGTCTGCAGAGAGAGAGAGAGAGAGAGAGAGAGAGAGAGAGAGAGAGAGAGAGAGAGAGAGAGAGAGAGAGAGAGAGAGAGAGAGGGAGTTTGCATATGTGGCAGATTTTCAACTCATGTGACGTCTCAAGACGCATTTGTGTCCGTTGCCATTCGACGCCTCGTTTTCAAAAGAGCACAGCCTCGTTTTCGCCGCCGCCGCATGCAGATTATAAAGAACTCGGATGCGGATTATAAAGAACCCGGCTGAATGACGTCGACGGGAAGTAAATATCGCGGAGGACGCATCGGTCACCTGAGAGAGGCGCCATCTGGCGGCGTTCGCGGCACGCACCGCATGCACCGCTGCGCCCCATTTTCCTTTCCTTTTCGATTCTTCTTCGTGTTTTAATTTAAAAAGAAAAGAAAAGATTGGTTTCTATTCACTGCGAAGTAGCAAACGAGAACGAGAGAGGGAGAGGGGAGAGGAGAGGAGAGGGAGGGAGAGGAGAGGGAGAGGGTGTGTCGATGACATAGACAAAGAAATCAGGGACAGAAGCAAAGACATTGAATAATGGAGTCAGAGCAAGTAACGCAGTTGGAGAGAGAGAGAGAGAGAGAGAGAGAGAGAGAGAGAGCGATTTGCACGAACCCGGATAATGTTGCGTCTTCTTTGGATTAGAATCTCAAAAAGCAATCGGTCAAAAACTTAAAGTGGATGAAGAAAATAGTTGGGGGATGGGACTACAATTTTTCTAGAGATATCGTTCAATCAACATTTAAACGTTGCTCAAATCACTTTCGAACAAATAATAATAATAAATTAATAATAATGATTTCAAACACCATCATCACTATGGGCTATGTAAATAATAATAATAATAATAATAATAATAATAATAATAATAATAATAATAATAATTATTATTATTATTATTATTATTATTATTATTATTATTATTATTATTATTATTATTATTATTATCATCATCATCATTATTATTATGCAAAGAATAGTGCTTGTTATAATTTCATATTTCGTTGGTGATTAAGCGGGTCGTGATAAATCTTACAGAGATAAGAAAAAAAACCTGTTAAGTGCGCGCAATTAAAAAAGACTGCATATGAAATACGATAGGGCCTACTCTTTCAACTTCAATTAGTAGCGCAACGGCGCCGACTGAAATCTGTATTTACGGAGGCTCAAATATCAGACCACATACACTACTGATGTCAACGAAAGAGGCGGTTCCACAGGAAGTCCGGGGGCCCAAGGCGCCCCCCTCCCCATTGCATGGCTGCCTCCGTCCCCAGTGGCACTCCATACTGTAGTGCATTCATTCTAAGCAGCTAGACTATAGTTCAGGTCTATGTAAAATAGTTGGCCCCCGTGCTTAGAAGTTGCCACCCCAAAGCGCCCACGACTCCACTTGCCAAATCCTGGAGCCGCCACTGGTCAACGACATTACTAAAATGACGCTACATAAGTTCAATGATGATAAAGAGGAAGAGGAGGACGACGATGATGATGAAAACGATGATGATGATGATGATGACTAATTTATAGCGTCAACATTCTAGATCGTTTGATGCCAGACAGCAGCAATCGACGTATTTATTGGAGGAGTTTCCCCCCCCCAAAAAAAATCTATGTCTACGAATGATGAAAGAACGTTTCTTTGAATATAATAATCTGGAAAATAAGCGACTCTGGCCATCTTAAGCGACGATCACAAATGTAAACGAAGCATGCAGACATGTAGAGGCCAGCAGTCTCCAATCCCCACCGGAGTGGAGTTGTGTGGGGTGGGGTGGACTGTGGAGGGTGGGAGTGGGGGCTTACGTATTAAGCTAAGGACTCGTTTAAGAAAGAGGGTATCGAGATTATGTAATATGCGAAATCACGGTCGGCGGATTCGTTGTTTATGACGGAGCTTATGCGGCCGGCGGGCGGGCGGGCGGGCGGGCGGACGGGCGGGCGGGCGGGGGGCGGGCGAGGGCGGAATGTGTCGCTGGCCGCCGTCGCCGCCGCCGCCGCCGCCGCCGTCGCCGCCGGGGCCACGAAGTTTCCTCCGTCCGTCATTCCGCCTGACCGCCCTTAAGTGTAAGATAATTTCATTTCATCTGCCGAAACCATCATCCATATCGAAGACGGAGCGAAATCTCTGCCTCTCGAGAGCACCAGGGGCGACGGAAATGGAGAGCGCGCGCGGCTAGTGGGGCGGGTAGGGATGGAGGTGGGGGCGAAGTGAGGTGGAGGGGGGTGTGGAGACGAGTTCATGGAGCCGTCATGAAGAGTGGAAGATGTGAGTGGTTTCCGCGAACCAGGTCGTCGTCGTCGTCGTCGTCGTCTTTTGCGGGGGATATCGCGGTTCGATTTTCGGAGGGAACTTTTTCCCGGCGTCTGTCAGAACCTGTCTCTGTCTGTTTGCAGACGATCTAATATATTATATTCGATATCGCTTCTTCTTCTTCTTCTTGCGCCTCTCGTTCGCCAGATAAGAGCTTTGATTTCTTCTCAGTGGAATCTTCTCTGACAGAAGACGAATCTCGTTTAAGACCGAATATACGAACCGCAGACAGCAGGCACGGGACAGGGTTAATCGCGCGTAGAACTGAAAATCAGTCTCTCTCTCTCCTGTATATCTGTATCTCTGTCCCTGTATATCTGTATCTCTGTATCCCTTTATCTCTGTATCTCTGTATCCCTTTATCTCTGTTTCTCTGTTTCTGTCTCTCCTATAGGCTTCTCGCTCTGTCTCCAATCCCTCGACGAAATCGTGTTTACTCGCGGAATTTAGACTAAAAAACAACATTGACATTTATTCGTTGTTGGGTGTTCTGGTCATATATTATTCTTGTTACTGATTCTCTCTCTCTCTCTCTCTCTCTCTCTCTCTCTCTCTCTCTCTCTCTCTCTCTCTCTCTCTGTCTCTGTCTCTGCACCGTCGTGTTTGTCTCGATCCGTAAGAATCCCAATGTGGGACCAAAGCTTCCGTTATGTCCGTCCGTCCGTCCAATGTATGACGCCAGCGTCACGCATTCTCGTTTTCTGTGCACCCTAATTAACACCAATAACTTTCCATGCTCTTTCGTAAGATTGAGCAAAAGGCGCCTCATAAATGAACGCAAAAGATATTTACAGGGAATTAATTTACTGAAACAGCGGTCTTCAGTAGGATAGTGGGATAGATACATTGTTACCTCTGACAAAATTCCAGAACTTCCTTTGATCATCGGTCTAAGCGAAGCATTTCGCGAGCTTTTCGCACTTCTAATCTATGCTAAAACTTCTATAGCGCCACGTAGTAAAGCATAGAATCACCAGGCGATTAAATTCTATGGTGGATAAGCCAGATGAAACAGGCGAATAAGACGCACTAATGTTTGCCGAAAGCTTTGCATAAGGTTCTGGTGCAAGACTTCAAAAGATAATTCGACAGAATGTTTATTATTATTATTATTATTATTATTAGTAGTAGTAGTAGTAGTAGTAGTAGTAGTAGTAGTAGTAGTAGTAGTAGTAGTAGTAGTATTGAAATTGAAGAAGGCAGGTGAACAGTCAGAGGCAAAGAGAAAACCCTGAAAAGCACATAGGGACAAACAGATATATATATATATAGATATAGATATATATATAGAGAGAGAGAGAGAGAGAGAGAGAGAGAGAGAGAGAGAGAGAGAGAGAGAGAGAGAGGCCGACAGGCAACGAGCAGACGAGGGAGACATGTTGAGATGTCTTCTCTCTGCACAGGAGCGGTTGATTTCGTTCCAAACAGTTGACGACGTCCTTCAAGAACCGGAACCGGAAAAGGATCGGAAGCAATGGAAAAGCGCCTCACTCGGCGAAGAAGGAAGAGAGAGGGAGAGGGAGATGGGAATATGGGAACTTATACTTCTCCCTTTGGCGGAGGAGGGGGAAGGCGGCAGGCAATTGACCGTCCAGCGACCAGTTACGACCCGTAACTGCCATCGATTAGCGGTCGATCGTTGCCGACCCGCCCCTCTGCCCGGGTCAGAGAGAGACGGGGACCCATTCCGAGCGCCCCGAGACCCTGCTCCCTCATGCAGTTGATCATATTTTCCTTCGTATCTGTTCAACGGGTCGTTGAAATCTAATGGCCGCCGATGGTTCGAAAGAGAAAACGACACGGATTGGAAGCATGCAGCGACGGCCTGATTGATGCACGGGTAAACCGCAACGGATCCAGTATTATTAAATGGATTTCTGTGCACTGTATACTGTTTTCAAAAAAAAAAACTGCAAAAAGAGTAAAAACCGACTCGAGTCGAACGATGAATCAAAAGCCTATACAGGCGACTGTTCTGGGCACTTTGGAAATTATAATACCCTATAATTTATTAACAGGAAACCAGTTCTGCTATTTTGATTATCATCATCATCATCATCATCATCATCATCATCATCATCATCATCATCATCATCATCATCATCATCATCATCATCATCATCATCATCATCATCATCAAGAATCATCAATTACATAACTATTGTGTTCGACAGAGCACAATGTAATATAATGCACGTTATACAATGGACACGATGCGTGACTTGATAGTTTAATTTTGATGCTTGCTTTCCTAAATCTGTCACACCCATCGTATACATCGAAGCACTAAATAAACTTTGGTTTTAAGTAGCGTGTCATTAGAGACAATCATCGTCCATTACGACCAATCTTATGGACAACAACGGCTAAGCCATTTAAGACTCGAACAAGACCATTATTAAATCCTACTCGATCTGCTATACCCGCGTATCCAGCAACTTTATTAACCAAGGAACAGCAGTAATAAGATAATAGCTCGCCTGCTCTGGATCAAGCCAATGCCAATCAATCGGCGACGTTTTCTCGAATAAAATAAACGTCTTCTGTAGCCCTTGATACCGGCATTGTCCGCAGCCAACCCTTCGCAGGGAAGGTGTGTGTGGGGGGGGGTCGGGTCGAAGAAATGTGCTAATATTTCGCCAATAACTTCCAGGCAACACGTTGGCAGGATCAGTTGGATATCCATCCCTTGCAATGCGCAGTGGCCGGGCGGTGTCTCCGCCCTTGAAGCGATGAGTGATTACCTGACGGTAGGGGAGGGAGGGAAGGGGGTTATCGCGAACGTCGCTAGGGAATCGGAATCGAAATTAATTTTTCATCGCCGTCTGGAAAATCTTCCACTCTGGAAGAAACGAAGAAAGATTTGGAGAGAAGAAAAGCGCGGCCGATTGCACGTGAAAAACAGAGTTAGAAGGAAGATTTAGATGCCTTACTATTTTCAGGGAGTCGACGAATGGAATACTGCTGCTTTCCATAAACCATCTCTCACTACAGAACCACTTAGTTGTTTAAAATATAGCATCTTTCTTTCAGCTCAAGCCAAACATGAAGAAATATATTCGGATATTATTATTAATTTATTATTATTAATTTATTATTATTATTATTATTATTATTATTATTATCGCTATTATCATTAATATTAGAATTTATTATTATCAACTACTACAATGTTTCAGACAAAATTGAATGAAAGATGGAATTTAATTATTGTGGTGATAGTAATGATAAATAAATACGGAAAAAACTGAGAATTAGGAAATTAGGAGCTCACGTGACCTTTAATTAATGTCTGTCCTTAAAGCCAATGCAAAACATATTGCTTCGTGACCTATGACCTTTAAGTGCTAAACGACTACGCTATTACTGTACATCGCTACGCTTCATTCACTATTCATCTCTCTCTCTCTCCCTCTCCCTCTCTCTCTCTCTCTCTCTCTCTCTCTCTCTCTCTCTTTCTCTCTCTCTCTCTCTCATCTCTCTCTCATCCTTGGTTCCATTCTCTGTGGCGTCGTCCTGTTGTTCCGATACAAAATCCTATCGTATATAAATCAATTACGCGCAGTATTAAGTCTTCAGCGCTTGGACTTAGCGAAATGTCAGAAACGTCGACGTCAGCTTCAAAGCAAGATGCGTCTCTAGCACGGGCAGAAGTGTTCGACTTGCAGGAGGGGGTGGGGTTGGAGAGGTCAATCCCCCACTGGAGGTGGAACCTTTTGGGAAAGGAGTAGTCCGGCCCCACGCACACTTATATATATATATATATATATAAAATGTACAGTATATATATACATATATGCTGTATATATATACTGTGCTGCAATTGAAGTGGCATCATTTTAAAATCAACATAACTTAAAATAGATTTTATCCTAAATTACCACAAATGTCTGATGTCCATAAGAAAACAAGAAAACTAACTTCATAATTTGACAGTTTAGTTTGACTTTGATTGTAAAATAGAAACTATTTTAAAAGCCAAAATAGACAAATTGAGAAAGAGAGAGAGTGAGAGAGAGAGAGAGAGAGAGAGAGAGAGAGAGAGATCCAGTGCCCCCGTAATACGGACAGGTTACTGATGGACCGAAATGCAGTATATAGTTCTGGTGGAATATTCATCAAGCGCTGCATGGGCAGCCGGGGGAAAATGGGGGGACGAGGACCCCAAACCCTCAAGCGATCGCCACACAATCGCTCACCGACGGCCGGAGTCGTCTGTTATGACGTCGACGATCAAGGACTCCGGAGTCGACGGCCGATCAGGAACGACCGGGCGGCACGCAGAGGGGACACCACCCGGCTTACCAACGGACGGCTTACGGCGGCAGGAGGGGGTTGGCGGGGGGAGAGGGGGTTGGACGAGGGATCAAACCTAGATTGCTATCGCTGGAAATTTAGCCCCTCCCCCGTTAGACCGCGTTTCCCCTCCAGACGATCAGATGGGGGTCAAACCATCGTTTATACGCCTGCCTGTCCTCTGCATTGCTTCGTATATACGTCGCCAGTACTCTCTCTCTCTCTCTCTCTCTCTCTCTCTCTCTCTCTCTCTCTCTCTCTCTCTCTCTCTCTCTCTCTCTCTCTTCTGCCTGTCTGCCTGTCTGTCTCCCTCTTTCTCTCTCGGTAACTTAGCGAAAGAAAGAAACTGAAGTGACAGTGAAAAAAGCAGCAAAAACAAAACTCAAGGCATCATTTGAATGCAATTTCACAAACATGACAATGTGGGACAGCGAATATATATATATATATATATATATATATATATATATATATATATATATAATTTAATATCCGGTCACTAAACCCTTGGATTGTACCAAATTCATCCTCTGTAATCTTAAGTTGAAGCAAAATCCCGTCTTCTTCTTCTTCTTCTTCTTTCTCTGGTTCAGTCCAGCTTCCGGAATCTGACAGCCGCAGACATTAATTGCACTCTCCGCCATCGGACGGATGATTCGTCACCAACGACAACAATCACCATAGCAACGCGCTCCAGTGCGGGGCGTCATCGGCGACACTCTCCGAGCGGTCATACAACACAGCGACTGACACGTCATTATATTACTGTTGTCTATACGTCAGCCCCGACTGACGTCATTCGTTTGGCGCGCGTCGCACGAGAACAACAGAACCGGTCGATAGGTGGCGCGTTGAACGGAAAACATCGAACGATTCGAAAATCGTGACGTAAAAGGAAACAAACGACAAACTGAAAGCGTAAAAGCGAACAGCCGGGAGGCAGTGAAACCGATGACTTTAAATCAACGCCGACGGAGTTGAATTAATTAAGACGAACCGGAAGCAGTATTCGAACAGGACTTGCAGAAGTCGGGATGTTAACACAGAGAAGGAAAATGCAAACAGGAATTGGCTGTTTGGCCGTTCATGATGATGATGATGATGATGATGATGATGACGACGATGATGATAAAGAGGAAGAAGAGGAGGAGGAGGAAGATGAGAAGAAGAAGAAAAAGGAACAGAGATGCGCAAACGAGCCACCGTATACTATAGAAGCATCGGTAAACCGGGCATCTTTACGCTGCCGACCAGCGGAGAAGCGATGTAAGAGTTCCTTCCATTCCACGGACAAAACTACGGAAGCCCTAAGATATAGACGTTCTGCAAAACAACCGACGCAGACAACCCGGAGAGAAATGATCATGAGAGGAAGGATAACTGCTCTAATCAATCAAGACGGACAAAGAAAAATAACAGAAAATGCTAAAAACAGAAGTTACAAAGAAAACAAACAAGTAATTATATAGACAGAAAGAAAGATGGACTAAAAGATAGACAGAGGAGATAGAGATCGTGGCAAGAAAGATCGACACGAACGTAGATAGACGCAAAGATAGATAGGCACGGAGAAAAAAGACAGTCAAATGGAGAGATAGACAACAAGATAAAACTGTTGTGTAGATAAACGAAAAGATAGAGATGGAGAGAGATGGTAAGTAAGTATATTCTCGTAAATTTATATAGCGCTTTGGAAAGTAGTACAGTAGTAGCTGCTTATTCTTATGTGCTTAATCTTTCTTGAAATAGCTAGGCCTATAGGCAAGGTGGGTTGTCGGCCGGGCAAAGGTCAGTGTATCCACGAGTGTATCCGATATTGTGTGCCCATGAGATATTTAGAATTGAGAAAGATGAATTAAATAAGTAGATAATGCAGAAAGATAGATAGGCAGAAAGTAGAGAGAGACAGACAGACAGACAGACAGAAAGGAAAAAGTATAGTAAAATGGAAAGCAAATAAGCTAGAGAAGAGACACACAGCAGAGAGAAACAGACAGACAGACAGACAGACAGACACGCAGGCAGACAGAATGGAATATTCTAAAGTGCGGAAGGATATTTCTGAACTAGGTGTCGGCTGTTTTGTCAAAAACTCCGCCGAACAAAAAAACATTATTCCTTTGACGCGTCCTTCTTGGTTACTGTTCACATGCAAAAACCACGCGGAACATTTTTCGCAGCGATTTTTTCTGTCTGCCTCTTTTTCTTCCTCCCCTCCCGTCCTCCTCCTCCTCCTCCTCCACTTCCTCCTTCTCCGACTCTGAAACGAAACGCTCATCCGAACGTCACCCGCCGGCGACGAGCGACTTCGGCGATTACCATACGTGGCACCCGTCACTGCAGGACAGGACAGGACAGGACAGGACAGGACATTCTGGACGCCGCTTAAATATCCCGAAACTGTGTACGAAGCTCGTGAATATTGGATGGCTGCATCTGTCCAACGCTAAACAGCTTAATCTAGCTGCTGAAATAGTCAACACTGCTTTTATATATATATATATATATATATATATATATATATATATATATATATATATATATATATATATATATATACACAAAGAACTGAATGTCTAGAACGAGTTAATATTCAGATGTTGTTTGCATCACTATATAGGTAGGGTTGCCAACCGTCCTTTATTTCAAAGGACAGTCTTTTAATGCACCCTGAGTCCTTGTCCTTTATCGCTTTTATACAGGACCATGGTTTGTCCTTTATTTCAAAAATCAAGTCATGAAACCACACATTTCAATTGAAATTTACTTTTTTTTGCTTGTCACCCCATTTCAGAAGGGAGATGACCTTTTTTGCTTGACATCGTATTTCAGAAGGGAGATGGGTTTTTTTGCTTGTCACCGCACTTCAGAAGGAAGTCAACCCCTTTTTTCCCCGCACCGGGTGACACCAAGCTTTTTCCGCACCGGGTGTCCTTTATTGAAATTTGTCAAAGTTGACAACCCTAACTATATAGGCCTACTAAATATATAAGACTACTATTATAAGCCTACTAATTAATTCAATGGCCTAAGATTGAAAGCATTAAAAATTGACGGTTCAACTGTTATTGAAGACGAAAATCTGCTTAGAAACTCGAAAAATAAGTGGTCAATTAAAAAAAATGAGTGCTGACGAATCTGTAGTGCACCCACCTATCGCTCGGATGATCTATAACTCATATCACTCTATAGTGAAACTTCAATGCGGTCTGTCACTAAGGTGATAACTCACTCAGATGTGCTGCATTTACGATGATAGGCTACTGGTCCCATAGGCCCTACAGAGCAATGTAAAGAGTTACTGAGAGATATACAGTAAATAACAAATTAAAAATGGATAAATCAAAAGCAGAGAGCATATTAAGCTAGTTGAAACGAAATTCGTGTATTTTTAAAGTCCTGCAGTTAGAAGAATGTGTCGCGATGTCATTCATAGCTTGAATCCAGTCGGAGTACGGCTTTAAAAACACAGGCTTTTGTAGTTTTTAAACTTTGCTTCGGTAGCCCATAGAATTATTAAAATATAGTCGATGATGTAGCGCCAGCGCTGCCAGACAGAAAGTGCCGCAAGAGGAAAAGGCGAGAAAACTTACTTTGCGTCCAGGAAATGTATTGCATCGGCCGTGAAGATGTCACGGAGTCATTCGAGATAGGCAGACGCAGCACACTACACTCTCACTTCATTACGTAACACCTAGAGATGGAGTCCGTACAGAGCTCCGGCGACGCCGCGGTCTTCGTCACGCGACGAGGCGTGACAACCAGTGGGCGGACATAAAGCCCAGAAAATGCAGTGGGTGAAGCCTCACGAAAAACTAAAAGAAACTGGAAAATTAACGAACCGTAGCCTATTGGTAACTGTTTCAGTTTTCGCACGCAAGCTGACAATGTAATTGACGATTGATCTACAAACACGAAAACGCGACTACTCATACTGACCGTATGTACTACTCATACAGACCATAAATACCGAGTACTTACACTGTAATCTATATTAGGCAGGTAAAAGTTGTTTTAAAATATATCCAATTCGTGATATGCACTGATATCCGTGTAATATCTGAAATAGCTATTAAGTTATAATGTCACGGCGTTTATGTTTTCGGGTGCTTGGTGCAGGAGAGTCGGAGATTGCCGAACGTCAGCCGAAGCCCGAGCGATCCGGAAAAATCCGGTTTTCAACCGCCGAAGACATGGTCACGTGGCGAACAAAGAGAAGCGGCGGTAATGGCGTCGAGAAGACAACTGATCTACTTTAAACTTCGAATATTTCGTTTAAATTCCAAAAATTAGAAAAAGCGATCGTATCTTATAATTATTATCTGTCTACGCGGTTTGGCGAAAGATCCTTTTAATTACTAGAGTTTGGCTTGTTAAAAAACTCTTGAAAATAGCGATAACTATTCCTTGCTAAGCATCGTTTCACGTAGTCTCTTTGAGATTATAATCTTGTTGTGATTTGTTACAATTGTTAATATTACAGGCCCGTAGGAAGTGGGGTGCAGGGGTGCAGCTGCACCCGCTGGAAAAATCAGGCTGTTTTTTAATTTTTTCTTGTGAGGATTTTTAAATAGAAGAGAAATGACGACCTTTTTGCTTGTCAATGCTTTTGGAAGATAAAGTAAAGCTAGTGACGACCATTTTTTGCTCGTCAGGGTTTTTTCAGAGACGAATTCCTTTCCCCTTGTCACAACTTTTCAGTGGCGGCTCCACCGGGGGGGCAGGGGGGCCCGTGCCCCCCTATTGAGAGCCGGGCCCCCCCAGTGGCCCCCCAGTTGGGACCCTATACTTAATGCTACATACATTGAACAACAAATGGTTGGCCCCCCATGATTAGAAGTTGCCACCCCAACGGCCCCCCACTTGCCAAATCTTAGAGCCGCCACTGCAACTTTTACCATGAGAAAATCTGCACCCTCGGCTGAAAATCCGTTCCTACGTGCCTGGTTAATAAATAAGTAATTTTTTACAAATTTCCGACTCATTTATATAATGCTTCCAGTCTTACTAGTGCGAGGCTTTCTCTGCTGTTTCAAGTGAAACCTAATTAGCTGACTTCTTGACTGCTCTAAGGCGCCAGCGTTATAGGCCTATATATATATATATATATATATATATATATATATATATATATATATATATATATATATATATATATATATATATATATATATGCGTGTGTGTTTAGATATGTAATATGCAGCAGTGTGTTGCAATTTTGCTGATTTTCCAAAAATATCTCTATTTTGCACGCCTCATTGTCAAGAGATATGACAGACGGCATATTGCATCAAGGACGAATCTTCAGTTCGCATACGTCATTAAATTTCTATGCTGCACTTTGCATCACCGACCTGCCCCTTACCCCCGCCCGACTGTAAAGTCGACCGCGTGTTTTTATGTTTTTACCTATGACAGGTGATCCATCGTCGACGCAATTATCAGAATACATATTGCAACTTTGCCGAGCATCGCATCTGCAAAGCTTTCCTCCAAGCGCTTCATGTACACGCGCATTACTGTACAATCGTGACATCATCGCGTCACGGTGCACTCCTAGATGGCGCTCTACGATTAGCGGTCATACTGCAATACAAAGGCAGTGAAACCCACCATCAGACTTACAGTATATACCTGCACTTATTACAGCTAAGCCTCCATTTAAATCTAACGATAGTGGTATTCGACACAAGAGAAATCCTAATAAACTATTCAAATTTCAGTTGTTGTTTCAGTTATTATTATTATTATTATTATTATTATTATTATTATTATTATTATGTATTTTCTTTTAATATATGATGCGGTTATTTCTTCGACGTAACTTGCTCATCGATAAAATACAAATATAGTAGTAGTAGTAGTAGTAGTAGTAGTAGTAGTAGTAGTAGTAGTAGTAGTAGTAGTAGTAGTAGTAGTAGTAGTAGTAGTAGTAAGGTTTAGAGTGGTTCAGTAGGGTCTGCTCTGTGTGAGAACCTGTGTGAAACATGCTTAACCGTGCATAAAATTCTCGTTTATAAGATAATTATATATATAATTAATCATTTTGAAAACCGCTAGTGTATTACAATATTGAAAAGGCGCTTCGATGAGTGCAATATTATTCTACCGGAGTATTCGTTGCTCTGAGTTTGACGAATCTCCACCAGTCTCTGTTTTGAAGGGATAACGAGGAGCGTTAACTGCTTCGTGCTTCGTCCTCTGTGCGAAACTTTGAATCAGTTTTTCCATTTCGTTTTACACTCGCTTAACCACCTTTGATACGATTGTCGTTTTCGTTTTAATTACTTTCAGCTTCTTTCTGCTAAAACTTCTCTCTCTGTCTTGCTATATATATATATATATATATATATATATATATATATATATATATATATATATCGTTTTCACATTTTACCTAATTTTCAACCAGGGTTAAATCTACAGAGGCAGAGGGGCGCCTGCCCCAAGCCACCCAAAATATTTCTTTGCCAATTTTTCATCATGACGAAACTGCGAAAAAGTTCTAAAGGCACAAATAAATATTAAAGCGAGTGACGTATTTTCTTTCCTTTCAATAACTTTGACTACGTGCGCCAATCCACATGGAGGACGTGGAGCAAGCAGAATGGGGAATGAAACACCAAGACAATTTCTCATATGCAGTGAAATAACGTTGAGAGCGGTTGGCACTTGAATGAGTAGTCGTCGTCTTTACGAATAGCAGACGAATAGGCGAATAGATGAATACGCCGACGAACAGAGAGATGGACAGAATAACGAATTAATTCGTGTATAAAGTTAAGGAATCTTACTACTCTTCACAAAAATTCAATTTCTCTACAATTGCAGTGGAAACATATTATGCAAACCTGCCAATTTTCTACCGCATTTGGCCATGGAAAACCTTGCTCTGTTTAATAGAAAGCCTAGATCTGCTCTTTAGTTCATCACTCACATTTGCTGCAGGTGAAACTAATTAGAGTATATAGCATTTTACTGGTGCAAGCATCCAGCTTGAATAAGACGCCTCCTTCTTTAAAATATCCATTCAGTGTAATAGACACTCGAACTGAAACAAATTGGATTCTGCGTTTTGACTTCCATTTCAATTAGTTACAGGTATAAGGCTGGAAAGTCTACGTGACGATTCAGTCTTTCTATAGTACCGTTCGTGGTACCGACGTTTCTGAAGACGTGTACTGTACGTACGCCAATTGAGCCATCGTAGAGTTCAAGGACCAAGCAATCAGATATATCTTTGCTTGGCTTGCTCTCGGCTAATCCAGGCGTCGTTTTCAGTAGAGAAAAATAATAATAATTGTCGGTTAAGTGGAAGGGCATGGCAGGTGTGACAGATGCCCCGGGCGTCACTTGATCTGGGGTCTTTGCTCTACTCGGCATACTGTAGAAAGAGAAGAAGCTGACTGTGAACTGGTCTATGATGATGATGATGATGATGATGATGATGATGATGATGATGATGATGATGAAGATTATTATTATTATTATTATTATTATTATTATTATTATTATTATTATTATTATTGTATAATAATCATCATAGACCAGTTCGCATCAGGAAAAGCAAGACAAGCGCATGTGCAGTTTTAACCCTGTGCCAGTAAAATGTCGCGCTCTGTTTATAATTAAAGGTTTATTAACCTGCTAATTGAATTCGTTGACCCTCCTGCCATGGGCGCTAAATACCCCCTGAAGACATGCCCCTGTTAAATTGACTTAGGTGGTGATCATACACATGTACAAATAATACACGCGTACACAATACATATGAACGGTGTCTCTGGTGGAATTCAATAGAATTATTTAATACAAGAAAAGGCATAATAATAATAATAATAATAATAATAATAATAATAATAATAATAATATACTACTACTACTACTACTACTACTACTACTACTACTACTACTACTACTACTACTATTAACTAATATTAATAATAATAATAATAATAATAATAATAATAATAATATTAGACACCAGGTCGGCTGCACTAAGGTATACAGGCTGTATCGAAAGCGCTTCAAAGTCTGTCGGGAAAAGGGAAAAGAAAGTGGTTACAATGGAAGCTTTTGCTTAGAGGGGATGCGGAGATTGAATCTAAAGATGAATGGATGCGAATGAGTGACAGTATGACGAAAAGAGTCGATGAATGAAAGTGACAACGAAGGCAGCGGAGTGACAGTGCATAGTCGACCGTCAGTGGTGCTGGAGAGGGTAATAAGAGGAACCGGTGGGGGCGGGGGGACGGACGGGGTATGAAGGCGTATCACGCTTTCACTGTTGTCAATTTGCACTAGTCACAATAGTCTCTAAATAGGCTTTATATAAATTTTCCGCTGGATTGCATTACATCATCAATATTTCTTCGGTTTCTTCTACTCCTCATCTGCCTCTCCATATTTGGTCTCTCTCTCTCTCTCTCTCTCTCTCTCTCTCTCTCTCTCTCTCCCCTCCTATAATACACATGTCTGGAACTCTGGATAAAAGGGAACCTTTATATATATATATATATATATATATATATATATATATATATATATATATATATATCACTAACAAATCATAAACTCGAATCTTTACCTATTTAGACAGAATTTTAAATACATAAAAACATCTATTTGTGTGTCATTGGCGCAAAATTTCATTAGAATCCGTTTACTCGTTTGAGCGGTTTGTAACCTTTGCAGTAACCTTTGCTGTTTGTAACTTTTGCTGTAAAAGATTACAGTTTTCTGCGTATTTATTGGCTTCAGTAATTTTCTACGTCATTGAGTGTGTTGACGACAAACAAGATGTTTTCAAACGAAGATCGCATTCAATTTAATTTTATATTAGAATTTAGATTAGGCCTGGAATAAGTATTATAAATAATTAACATTGGTTTTAATAATAATTATCAAAGGGTTCCATTTTTGCGAACACGGTGTATATATCTGCGTGGTTCTGTCTGTTTATATATCTCTGTCTGTGTGTGTATTATTTCGTGCTTATTTGGTCTCTTCGCCGGACCACTTAAACTTAAAGTATTTCAAATTGCCGGTTTTTCGGAAGTGTAAGTAAGCAAGTTTTTATGCAATAAAGGAGGTAAAGGCAGGTCCGGTACTCGAGTCCGAGCGTTGGGTTCCGGCGCATATCTCCGGCCTGGGCAATCAGCGAAGTAGGTGGTGTAAGCCATTAATCTGGGGTAGGTTGCCATATACTTTCCCCGGACCCACGTTTTACCTCGCAGCTTAACGCTGTTCCTCATTTTTACCACTGCCGTCCAGCATAGCAAGTAAGTCTGGGTCAGCCTTAGGAATTGAACCCGCGACCTTCTGCTCCATCGTCAAGTGTTGTTACCACTCTGCTAAGTTGAGATTCCATCAACGGATCCAACGGCATCACGAAGATCATAATTATGTCATCACATAGGTCATAGGTCATAGGTCGCCGTCCGTAGCGTTCGAATTAAAAATAGACTCGATAATTAGAAAGCGCAGATCAAAGATCTGTACACATTATTATCTCCGTGGTAACCATAGTAACCATAGATATCGCACGTTCCTTTGACGCCGCATAGTAACACAATGCCCTCATTCAACGTCGACGACACTGTGTCCCTCTCCCGAGGGGTGTGTGTGTGTGGAGTGTGGGAGGGGGATTTGGGGGAGGGAAGGGTGAGAATGCTTGGAGTTCTTTCAAGAGGTCGTCGTAACATCGCATGATCAATGGTCGAACTTACAACTGATCTCCTTATTTCTATTGTCGACGACACATCAGAACAGGAAGACGCACAGACATACAGACAGACAGACAGACAGGCGCACAGACAGACGCCCGGGTCTTTGTCATGTTATACAACAAATGGCTTCGTAGCAATGTGCTTGCACGCAAAAACTCTGCTGCTGCTGCAGTCTTCCTTTCTTCGTCCATTTCTCGTGTCTCCGTTTAATTTTTCGGCCACGAAACAAATGTCATTGGAACCGACAGACTGTGACACCTGTGTATATAGTTAATTTACAGTTCTCTAATTTCTCTGTTTCAAACACGAGATTGTCGGATCAAAATGCTCTCCCGAGAAAACAAACTCTTTCACGTACAAGCGCTTACATAAAGATAGACAGACAGAGACGGCCAGACAGTCATACAGACAGACAGACAGACAGACAGACAGTCATACAGACACACAGACAGATAGATAGATAGACATACAGACACCCCTCACCAACCACTACACTACTACCTCCATAAATATATAAATTTTTATTTCTTTAAAAATTATTTATATGTATATTTTTTATTTTTTAGTGACCTCGGTATTTCGTTCCCAAAAGACATATATATATATATATATATATATATATATATATATATATATATATATATATATATATATAACACATTCGTTTCTGATGCACGTGGTGATACATAGGCCTACCTCTGACCGGAACATAGATGTTAAGGTTGAGACATTCCTCCTGCTGTCTCTCGAGGAACGGAATTATCCGGCGGAAGTGTTCCGCCCTCGACCGCGACATGCGCCTCTCGAGTTCCTCGACGGCCGGCAGCCGCTGCGGACAGACGGGGCGGAACTTCAGCGCCACCCGGATGCCCTCCCACTTCTCGATGGTGCTCGTCGGCGGCATGAAGCGCAGCTCGCCGCCGAGCAGGGAGGCGTACTGAAGGCCGAAGTAGGCCTCGACCGGCGGCAGGTTGCGGTTGCTGAGCGTGACGAGGACGCCGCGCAGTTTCCCGTACTGCGTCTCGACCACCCGGGGACTCATCTGCGTGGCGAAGACCCTCGCTCCGGCCCCCGGCAGTTCGACCAGGACGACGACGACGAGGAGGACAGGGAGGAGAAGGAGGAGGAGGAGAAGGAGGGGAACCAGGTGATGCTGCATCGTCTTTGGAAAAAAAATCACGTCACCTGAGGAGGTGCTACAAATAGAATAATTTAGGTGACATCAACAACGTGCAGTTGCCTGACAGAATATATAATATTCTCTTTTAGCATCTATTATATATATTATATATATATATATATATATACATATAGTATATATATATATATGCCTATATATAATACATATACCTGGCTTGATAATAACGATAAAGAATAGTAAGTAGTAAATAATAATAATAATAATAATAATAATAATAATAATAATAATAATAATAAAATAATAATAATAATAATAATAATAATAATAATAATAATAATAATAATAACTAAATAATAATAACTAGTAACTGGAGCGGGAAGTTATCAGAGTACAGTAGTAACAACGTTGGACGACTTAACTTCATGTGTGCCCTATTTCCCACTTTGACAATGTTAGCGATCAGTCACAATGATTTTGGACAAATTCAAACGCGACTCTTCCTCTTCAGAACTAGCAAAGTGGCACGCGTCGATTTCATCCTCGTAATGACAAAACCAGTCTGAAAGTTAACTTCGTTGACGAATTCGACGCGCGATGAACACACTTTACAGTCGCGGCACTCGCGTTCTCTCTCGGAGATTGCGCTGCATTTCGAATAGGCTATTCGTCATCGCTGTCAATGCGTCTGGAAAACGAATCGGGCCGTGATGGTGGCCGCGATCTTGAACTGTGCTTTTACTGAGAATTGTTGCGAAAAATATATGCAATTGCTCTTGCAAAGTGGGTAGGAACAATTTTAGAAGCTCGTCAGTAATTACGGTATAGACCGGACCGCCGACTCTGTAAGAATATTCGGACTTGGTATAGCCTATAGAGTAGGCTACCACGGGCGTGTGAAGGTTTTTCGCGACAAGACTGCAGTTAATTCTACAGACGGATTTTCTTCAGAGAGCGTGAATATAGGCCTACTGTATAGTTACTATATTCTAAGCAGTGTTCCAAATCATAACAATCACATTTTCAGTCTGCATTAAGCTACATGTAGCACACCTAGAAATGACTTCTTTATTTTCTGTCACGTTCAGAGCTCAGAATTAAGTAAGATACGATATATACTGCAAGAGTGAAGACGGGTTTCGCGAGAGTGGTGGTTTTGGGGGTTGGGGGAGGGGGGGAGAGAGGGGAGGAAGCGAGACTGGCTTATTTTCTTCCTCGGGGAAAAGAGGATGAATTTGCCCCCCCCCCGCCTTCGTAATCGCTCCTCCTGCGGTTTTTGCTTTGATCTGTCGAGAGTCCAATCCATTCAAGTGATCGCTCCATTCGTCAACGTTCCAGTCCTCTGAGCCTGTTGATTGATATATTCGGTTTCTCCATAGAAGAAGTCAAAGACATGACTTTATATATCGTATATATCCATCGGCCTCAAAAGGCTTACAACCGTATATATATATATACATATATAGCGCTAGAGAAACTAAACCGGTTTTTCGTCGCGCAGCTGTCAAAGCGCTTTAATGTTCGCCGCTGCGTCTTTTCGTTTTTCTTTCATTTTCTTGACTCATCTTCGACGATCTTGTTTCACAAAAGTTTTCTCGAAGTCTGCCAGGAAGAAGGAGGGGGCTCTGTGTGCCCCATTCCCATTCTGTCTATGTCCCGATCCTCCAGGGTTATTTCTAGGATTATCAAATTGGGGTGTCGGTAAATTCTGGGGGGTCTCCTGACAAAAAGTCTGACAAGCAGAAAAAGCCTCAAAGGTCATTCCATAGCTGAGATTTGAGGGGAGGGTTGTCGGTCTCAAATTAGGGGGTGTTGGGGTCGTTAGGGGGTGTAAAAATATCCCTGTGACTCTCCATATAGATTTATACATGTTGCCAAACGATTTTAAAATTGGAATGAAGGACAGCACTCGCTCTTTTCTTTCGTGACTCTGTAACTTTTCAGCCTTTTGCAATAATGAGAAATTAGCAACAAAAATGTTGGGATGGGGGGAACTGCCTCCCACTGTGCCCTCCCCTGGATCCGCTCCTGTGGTGCTACGATTCGTAGGGAAATTTGAGATTACACTGTAGTTCTCAACGGAACTAATAATAATAATAATAATAATAATAATAATAATAATAATAATAATAATAATAATAATAATAATAATAATAATAATATAGCCCTCTGCAAAATAATTGCATTGCCCATTGGATTAGGCTTATGGCGACAAGAATGTGTAAATTAGAACACGCAATTGGCTGAATTTTACCGTAATCCTGGAACCGCCACTGGTTACAACAAATAGTTCACAAGTAATAAGATACGGGTAAGATTAAAATAAGACATTAAAAATGTTTCTTAAGTTTTACCAAACAAATTACACTATGTAACACGATTTTTGTTCCTGGCTTCTAAGTGTTATATTTCAGTTGCCTATGTGTAAAGGATCTGCAAACATGGCTATATTCATCATTATATTTGCTTTCATAGGCACAGCTTACAAAAGTTGTTTATTTATACAATGGAAAAAGATGCATTTTTTCTTCTCGAGAAGGAACATAATGTAATAATTGCAACTAAGCAAAAACAGTCAAAATTACTTTAAAACATTCAGAAATGAGCTGCTTTTTGAGATTTGTGGCTGTACTGTCCATAGCTTTCCCAATGAAGACTTCAGACATAGTCCCCACCACGTGTTTGTTATACCGTCCTTGGTAACGACGTTCAATGTCCAGCATATCCTGATGAAAGCGTTCATCTTGCTTATCTGAGTAGGCTCCCATGTTTTCATTGAATTTGTCAAGGTGGGCATGAAGAATATGTACGTTCAGGGACATTTTACATCTAATTTTGGCATGGTTCTTTATGAGAGACTGGTTCAGTCTCTCATAGTTTTCAGCCTTGTGGTTGCCAAGAAAGCCATACAATACTGCAACAAAACTGTTTCAAGACCCTTTCTCCGTGCTATTCAGCTTCTTGGCGAATACGTCACGCTATGTGATCTTCTTTATCTGTGGTCCGACGAAGATGCCAGCTACGACTTTTGCCTCCGAAAGCTGTGAAAAAAGCTCTAGGAGGTATTTGAAAGCTGCGGATTCCTAGTCTTGACAGATTTCTTGATGAGACCTAACTTGATGTTTGAGCATCTTCCGACGGTCTATCAGCGGCTCCCACTTGATGCTGTTCTTACCTGTGGTGAACTTGGTCAGCTGTGGCCAATCCCTTCTACAATAGTGGGCCTCAGACTTCGGTGTCCCGGTTGTTCTAGAGGCAAAGAAAACCCAAAGATATTTTGTGAAACCGCCTTGCAGACCCATCAAGAATGTCACCATTTTGACCATTATGAAGTCTCCAATGACTTAACAGCCATAGTTGTCATACTTCAAGGCACTCAGCAACATCTTGACACTGGTGTAGTCCTCTCTGAGGTGCAGGTGCACAAAGTGAGCCATGGGAAGAGACAAGTACTTGTTACCACTATGAAGTAGCATGGCTTTGAGGTTCTTGGATGAACTCTCTATGAATTGGCACCATCATTCAGGTTAAAGATGATTGCTATGGCCTCGAAAAGACCAGTGACATTGCTGCAGAAGCACAGCCCATCTAGCTGACTGAAGAATTTGGAAAAACGTTCGTGACGCTCTCTCTCTGTTCTGTCACCTGCACGCTTTCATCCAACAAGTTCCACTCCTTGAGTCTAGATGTCAGAAGCTCAGCATTGCACTTGGTGAGACTAAGGTCTATGATCAGGTCGTTGAGATCTTTCTGATTGGGGAAGTACGGCTTTCTCATCTCAGCTATTTCTGTGCAATTGCATCCTGGATCAGCAATATCTTCCTCGCTGTCTGCCTTGACGCGCTCCTCTGAAGACAGTTGATCCCTCTCTGTAGGGATGGGAATGGGGAGATCAGAGCCATAGGGTACTGGTGCGATGCAAACGTAGCAGAATGCATTTGCTGACTGCAAGCAGCCTCTTGATGCCATCTAAATCATTTTTTGGGTCACTATTCACTTACTCAGCAACAAGATACACTAGTATGTTGGCTTAA